>CM068746.1:10373010-10882058 GCA_035084275.1 Hydrolagus colliei | reverse complement strand
TGTGCACTCATCTAAGTATCCCACTACGACATCCTTAATCAAAGATTCTAGAATTTTCACCTACCACACCGATGTCAAAGCTAACTGGTCTATTAGTTCCCCATTTTTTTCCTTTCCCTACCCCCTTCCTTAAATTAGCTGCGTTGTAGACGTTTGTGATCTTCCAATCCATGAATTGGAATCCACTTCCAGAATCTAAGGAATCTTGGCAAGAATCAGACACAAGGCCTCACACTAATCTCATGAGCCACTTCCTTTACAGACCCTAGAATGCAAACCAACAGGTTCAGGGCACTTGTCACATTTTATTGCCCACAATTTTCACTCAGCACCACAATATTCCTACTAATGTAAAATCTTCCCCAAGTATGCTCCCCTATCATTAAGCCCAATTGGATTCATACTCCTACTTTTCAGGCAGAACTTCTTTAGTGTCTACTCTAACCGTGAAGAGACAGACGCAAAGTATTTATTTAGGGACCTCTGCCTATCATCCCCTCATCCACCCTCCATTATAATTCCTCCTGTCTCAGTCTACAATGGACCCACAATTACTTTCACGAGCCCGTATTCCTCTCTATAATATTTATAAAAACTTTTACAATTTGATTTAATGTTCCTAGCTAAACTTGCCCTCTAATACTCTATTATCTCACTCTTAATGAGCTTTTTAGTTTTTCTTTGCTAGTCAATAAAAACACTCCCAGACCTCAGGTCTGCTGCTCTTTATCGACAGTTTTTACAGGCCTTTTCTTTCAATTTTATGCTTTCCCTAACTACTCTAGTTAGGCTATGGATGAATTGCTTTCCTGTGATACTCTTCTTCCTCAAGGGAATATGTGACCACTGAGAATTATCCACTACATCTTTAAATGTTTGCTATTGTTGTGTCTACTGTTAATACCCATTAGTCTAATCCCCCAATTTATTTTTGCTGATTCTTCCCTTTCATACCTGCAAAGTTAGCTTTATTTAAATTTAAGATTTTTGCCTTCGGATTTAACAACAAACTTAATATTAAATTCTATTACACAAAACAAGATCTACGATGGCCTGTCCCCTAGTGGGTTCCTTAGCATACTGCTCTATAGAAGCTAACACATTCCATAAACTCCTCCTCTAAACTTACTTTTTGCTGATTTGGTTATCTCCAATCTATGTGAAGATTGAAATCACCCACTATTACTGTATTACCTTTACTACAAGCTGCTCTAATTTCTTGATTAATATCTTGCGATATGCTATGATCACTATTTGGAGGTCTATATAAACTACTCCCACTAATGTTTTCTGCCCCTTGTTATTTTGTATTTCTTAACCATATTGAATCTACATCCTGATTATCAGATTTTAAATCCTTCCTCTCTACTGATTTTATTTCATCCTTTATTAACAAGGCTACCCCCCCCCGCACCTCGTTTTCAACATTGCCTATCCTTCCTGTAAGCCAAAAACACTGGTATATTTAACTCCCACCCTAGATCTCCCTGTAACCATGTTTCAGTAATGTAAAGTGAATTGACTGTATATTTGTGGGTGAAACGCTGCAGCCAATTGTGCAAAGCAGCGTCCCCACAAACAGTCGTGGAATTAAATGACCAATTTTTATTATTGTGGGTTTTTTGGACAGATTATTATTATGTGCATGTTTGTGTATATGTCAGTGTGTGTGTGTGTGTCTGCGCATGTGTGTGTGGAGTAAGGAAACTTGCCCAAGGTTTCGCCCTGATCTGCCTGGATTCAAACACAGTTCTCACGTTTGTAGGGCGAGTGCTCTAACCACTGAGCTACAAGACTTTTTGAGGGCTGTGTGACACAAGAATTATCCCAGTTTATTAGACACATAAAAGCTTTGGCTCAATACCTCCAATGCAGAACACAAATAATAATAATCCTTGGATTTTATATAGTGCCTTATCACGTCTTCAAAACACTTTAAAGCACTTCACAGAATCACACCGGAAATTGAATTAGTTGTGTATTTTGTGGGCGATACGTGGAAGCCAGTTGTGCATAGCTGTGTGACCAAAATATTATTATTTTATTTGTTTTGATGGGATTATTATCCACCGGAAAAGCGAACTGCCAATCGACTAACAACCGGGAATCCTACTTGGTGCTGGTAAACAGAGGTGTGTGGAGTAAGGAAACTTACCTCAGGTCTCGCCCTGACTGGGAATCAAACCCAGATCTCTGGCTTGCTAGGCGACCGCTCTAACCACCGAGCTGCAGGACTCCCGTTGCAAAGTAAGCTAAGAAGAAAACCTGTTAGACGAGGAAACATACAGTCCAGGAGACAGGATTGTAGGAAAGTTTCTTCCCTCAAACAGGTGCTGGAACTTTAAAATGTGGCTGAATTTCTTTTGGTTTCCATGGTTCCTCTGCCCTCAAAAAGTGCCAATCAAGGTCTTACACAAAAGCTGAGTTCAAGATTTTGTTCAAACACAGCCATGTTTCTATTACAGCAGCTCATCATCCACCACAGATGTCTGCCTGACGCTTGGTAGTATAAACATGCTGATGAACAACTCAGACAGAGAAAAAACTACTGAGAGTAGCCAGCGAAGCCACCATCAGCCTTTGAAGCCTTTTGCTGTTAGTTAAATTATTTGTGGAATCCTGTATCTTAATAATTATAATAATAATCCTTGCATTTGATACACCTTATCATGTTTTCTAGACTATCTCTCAAAGCGCATCACAGAATATACTGTAAAGTGCAGTGACTGATTATATATAGATAAATAATAGTTATATCGTTGGGTAATGTTATATTATGTAGTGGTTAGAGTACTCGCCTCGTAAGTGAGAGGTTTAATTCCGTCAGGGTGATACATTAAGCAAGCTTCCATACTCCACACACCTCTGTTTACCTGCAGTCAGCAGGAACCCAGTTGTTAATCGATTGGCGGATTGCTTTTCAAGGGGTAATAATCCCTTCAAAATAAATTTTAAATAATGTGGTCACTCAATCCATGGCTGGTTGTGGGACGCTGCCGTGCGCAATCGGCTGCCGTGTTTTGCCCACAAAATACATAGTTAATTTACTTCATGGTCTATTCTGTGAAGCACTTTAAAAGAAGTCTCAAAGACATAAGGCACTGTATCAAATGCCAGGATGATTATTATCCCAACATTGAACACTGGGGCTGAGTGAAGCGACTTTGACGAGCAACCATCTGTTTCTCTTTTGTGTGAGAGAGCGAATATATTGACCTGGGTCAGTGGGGATGTGAATGTCTAAGTAACTTATTCTGAGACAATGCTTGAAAGGATTGTTTTTCCTCCCAAAAAACACAGCAAACAAGATATCTGAGTGAATCCCACTATAATAATAATAATAATGCTTGCATTTTGATATAGCGTTTTTCACATCTTCTTGACGTCTCAAAGCGCTTCAAAATATACTGTGAAGTGAATTTACTGTATATTTCTGGGCGAAACGCAGCAGCCAATTGCGCACAGCATCCAATTTTCCACAAACAGCTATAGATTGAGTGACCAATTTTTTTTCAAGGGATTATTACCCCCCGGAAAAACGATCTGCCAATCGCTTAACAATCAAGTTCCTACTGCCTGCTGGTAAACTCTCTTTTTGCGAGGCAAGGGTTCCAACCACAAAGCCATAGGATCGCTTTATAATTGTCCTTTCAGGTATTAACCCTTCACTCTCTTCCCACCTCCCCACATACTCACAGTTCCATAACTAGTGGACAGAAAAGTATGAGACTGCCTGAATGATTCTCAATAGATTTATATCGGCCACGAAAGGTTATAATTTGTCCAAAAAAACCCACAATAATAAAAATTGGTCATTTGCAATCCATGACTGTTTGTGGGGGACACTGCTGTGCGCAATTGGCTGCCTCGTTTCGCCCACAAATATGCAGCCAATTCACTTTACAGTATACTCTGTGAAGACATTGGTTAAGTTGTGAAAAGCAGTATATCAATGCAAGGATTATTATTATTATTACTGTATTATGGTTGGATAAACATCGTGCTTTGATCAATGCACATTTTACATATTTAATTTGCCTCAATTTAAGAATTCCTACAAAGTCTCCCTATTCAATGAATTGGGGCGTCACGATTCATAGTACTGTACAGTATTTGCCTAATTAGTGGTTTAATTGTCAGTATCCCCCATTTCATTTGATTTAATTAAGATCAAAAGATGTGTCAGCTTTGTTCTCATTGCTCAAGAATGCAAGATCAGTGTGCAGTCTGGTTTACTAGATGATAACATATGGGGTGTGAGAATTGCATTAACATTTAAGGTTGACTTCACAGTCATAAAACGTTACTCATTTACAGCTTCACCTGACCACAATACTTCAAAATACGTTCACCTTCCCTCTCCCCTCTGGCTCAGCCTCGGCTCCACCATTGTGAAACGCTCTGAGACGCCACCCGGCGTGGAGGGAGGGAGGGCGCTATATAAATCCAAGTTATAATTATAATAATCCTTGCATTTGATACAGCACTTTTCATGTCTTCTAGACTGTGTCTCAAAGCGCTCAACTTCTGCTCAAAGCGAATTGACTGTATATTTGTGGGCAAAATGCGACAGACAATTGCACACAGCAGCGTCCGCACAAACAGTCGTGGGTTGAAATGACCCAATTTATTATTTGAGGGATTATTATTAGGTGTTTTCGTTGCTGTACAAATCTTATAAAGCTGGGCATCAAATCTGATGCCGAGGTTAATGCAGCACAATGACATTTATACAGCGCCTTTCATGTCAGGTCGTCCCAAAGCGCTGAACAGTCAATGTTTCAGACCCCAGCTGGGGTTGGCATCAGAGAGGGTGAAGGGAAAGGAAGGGATATGGGGTGACTGATGGGACTGTTAGAGAGGATGGTCTTGAGATGGGACTTGAAGGCCAGGGAGGGAGTGAGGCTGAGGGACTGCGGGATAGACTCCAGAGGTTGGGGGCAGAGTGGCTGAAGGCTCGCCCGCCAATGGTGGGGCAGGTGGGTCAGGGGACGTGGAGCAGGCCAGAGTCCGCTGAGTGGACGGAGGGGGTGGGCAGGTTGGGATGTCTCACAGAGGTAGAGTGGGGCGAGGCTGAGGAAGGCTTTAAAGGTGAGGACCAGGATCTTGAATTGAAACAACAGCAAAAATGTTTTTTCAAAACAACTGGAGCTCACACTGGCCAGGTTCCATCGTGTGGACAGGACCAGTGTGTACAAGTTACTGATAATATTATTTCTTGAGGGCTTACTATCAGGTAGTAAGGAAGTAAGGAAACTTGCCCAAGGCTTTGCCCTGCCTGGAATCACACCCCGGTCTCTCGCTTGTGAGGTCAGTGCTCAAACCACTGAGAAAATATGTTGTATTTAAATACCAGAGTATATACAACATGGTGCAGGGGCAACATGATCTTTGCTCAAACATCACTGCATTAGAAACAGCTTGAACATTCAAAAGGTAATAAGGCCAACGAACAGGCTGCCACCTGGTCTTCAATTCAGAAAATGCTACTTTGAGGAGAGCCACCCAACTCCACACCAATTGTTTGGACTCCAGTTTGGCCTTTGGAAGATAATAATAATAATCCTTGCATTTGATATAACTCTTCACATCTTATCGACGTCTCAAAAGTGCTTCATGGAATATAATAATATAATCCTTGCATTTGAGCACTTTCCACATCTTATCAATGTCCCAAAGCGCTTCACAGAATATATTGTAAAGTGAATTGACTATATAGATTTGTGGGTGAATCGCGGCAGCCAATTGCGCGATTCACCCACAAATCTGTGTATCAATGATCAATTTTATTATTGTGGTTTTTTTTGGAGGGATTATTATTAGGCGAATAGGCGTGTGGAGTAAGGAAACTTGCCCAAGGTTTCGCCCTGACCTAGATTTGAACACAGGTCTCCCCAGCTTGCAAGACAAGTGCTCTAACCACTGAACCACAGGAGCTCCTGTAAAATGAGTTGACTGTATATTTGTGGGCGAAATGTGGCATGTCACATTAGACAACACAGGGACATGCTCGTCATGTGGATGGTTTAAAATGTATGATTTAATTGCAGTGTGGGGGGGGCTGTGTAAATGCTAGCTGCTGTTGTTCCAGCGCGTTGGGACGTCCTCCTGATGTGAGAAGCGCTATACAAGTGTAATTTTGTTTTTGTTATATCTGCTGATGTAAACTGTTTTGAATTACTTGTAAGTTTCAACAAAAATCAGTTTGTATGTGGAACTAATCTAAGCCAAGAATTTCTGGATATAAAATAACTTGCAAGGCAATCCCCGCTCCCAATATTTTTATGTATAAAAAAATGTACCAAGAAGAGATTCCTAATGATCAATTAAAACGATATCTAGTGGTGGCCACACCTTCTAGTATTGGCCACTTTCTATTTACTATTTAATATCTTCTCAGAAAATGCAAAAGGGTCAAGGTCATGTACAGAATTAATAAGTTACTTCAAAGTTCATCTAATATACGCAGATATATTTTAATACTGAACCAAATTAACAATTTAGCAAAAAAACATGAGTGAAATAAGCCATGGTGCAGGCATTTCATTAACAAGAGTGCTTAGGTTTTTATACTAGAGCTAAATACAATTGAATCTTAGCTAACTAATCTTCCACATCGACAAACACCTCAAACAGGGTACGCAGCAGGAAGAGAACATTACACAACATCAACACAAATAGGGTTTGGTGGGACTTTTGACCTTAAACCGCATTAGTATCAAAGAAAAGTGCGTTAACACAGCAGCCTGGGTGATTTAAAGTAAAAAAAAGTAAATCTAGGAGGCAGCTGATTAATATGAGTGAGAGAGTAACAAGATGACCTAACAATCCATTAATTTGTTTTCATAAAGGTAAAGAGAATACCAACCTCAAAAGGGCATTTTGGATTCAAACTAAATGGAATTACTGTAATGTAACTCTTATTACTGTCTCACTCCCGGAGCCTCTGCTGAAATTCCACCAGCTCCATTCAGAGCTGGTGGATGTAATCGTTTTTTTAAAAAAATCTTGACGTTCCCTCCAAAAAATAGAGAAGGGGATCCTCTGTTCAGAATCTGAAATATGAACTTGTTTTTAATGTTACAGATGCTGAGATCCAGTTTCTTTCATAACCTGAGAGAGATTAAGTTAAACGATATGAATACCAGCACACAGAGGGATAGTATAAACTGAGGAGCACATTTACATCAATTCTGTAATTAAATAACTATTAAAAACCAGTTAGATTTATTGTCCAGTATTGTTTTAGATCTCCTGGTAAGTAAAATTTATATCACTGCATTTTTTTTTACAATAACTAACTATAGAGAAACATGTTCCAATATGTATGTCTGCAAATCAGCTGAGTACTGGCTGTTCCCATCACAGCATCACAGGCTGATGTAATAGGCAGGTATATTCCTCTCACACACCAATCACTCAAAGCACCTCTGACTGCACAATCACTAAAGTTGCCGCATGCAATCTGGGAGTTGTGGATCTACCAGCAAAACTGCACAAACACAACCCAGAGGCCGATCTAAGGCAGCAGTTTTACTAATAGTAATAATCCTTATATTTTGATACAGCGCCTTATCACATCTTCGAGACGTCTCAAAGCCCTTCAAGGGATATACTGTAAAGTGAATGGACTGTATATTTGTGGACGAAACAATAACATCATATTAGACACAGTAAACTGTCACTGAAAATATTTTGCTGAGAGACTACATTGCAAGAAACATTTCCTACCTTCACTCTTGCAAATATATAATACTGGAGTGTCTCGTGAAGTCAAGGGAGACAAGACACATGGCAACAGTACAGGATTTGCAATCAAGAAATCAATTTGAATTAGCCAACCCACCAATTGCATCACTGAAAATTCTGCTGTCAAAGAATGAAACTGCATTAAAATGTTTAATATTTTCCACTTTCATTTTCATTAATATTTTCCACACACAAGATCACAAAGTGAAAAGAGAAGCAACTATACATACAGAGCAAAACAATACCATGTGTGACATGTCCCTTCCTATGTCCAAGTCAAACTGCTTTGTTATAGTCAAATTGAAATTTACTTAACCAGAATGATCTTAAACATGGGCGAATTGCACTCATAACATAGCGGGACAAGGGTTTGGTTTCAAACCAATTAGTGACACAGGCTGCAAATAATGCTATCATTTACATATTTAAGAGCTTGGGATTTGTTTTTATTCAGAGACTCGAGGTAATAAAACCAGAACCACTCTGTATCCGATCTCCGTACGTCATGGTGCAATAGACATGATACTTTCAATATTAAATATAAACTCTACAAGTCGGGTGGACGGACACCCTAGAGCGCAGTCCGTGTGTTTACTGATCCAGACCAAGTTTCTTCTTCAGAGACTCCGGCATCTCGGGGGGAGGAGGGCGAGGGAGCCTGAAGTAAACCTTCACCGAATCGTAGATAAACCACTGCAACGCAGTCAGGGTACCGATCATGATAATACGAGCAACCAGGCCCTTCCACACTCCTACACAATCAGAGACCAAGGTAAGTCACAATACATCACATTTACACCGCGAGCGCCTTTCACGACAGGGGAATGTCCCAGGACGGTCAGGGATTTGGACCTGAGCTGGGGGGTTGGGTGTGCCTGAAGGCGGGGTTGAACAGGAGGGTTTTGAGACGGGCGAGGGAGCGAGGCAAAGGGAATGTGCGTGGGGAGACATGGAGCAGGCCGGAGCCCGCTGAGAGGAGGGAGCAAACAGGTCAATACGGCAGGCTGATGTGAGAACACATTCGATTGTCCAGAGTAGAGAAACCTGAAAGTGAAGCAACAATTACCTAGGAATCCAAGCCTCTGCAGGACCTGGACTGCTGAGCTGCCCTTCTCCTTGTTCAGCACAGACACCACAGAGTCAGCGGGGTGAGACACAATAGCGCAGAACACACCAGCTGGAAGATAAATTATTATTATTAGCATCACAGAATTTTACAGCACCAAAGGAGGCCATTCGGCCCATCGAGTCTGTGCCGGCTTTTGGAAAAGAGCTATTCAAAATCAATCCCAATCCCCTGCTCTCTCCCCATAAGCCCGCAAACCT
Source organism: Hydrolagus colliei (assembly GCA_035084275.1). Classification (NCBI taxonomy): domain Eukaryota; kingdom Metazoa; phylum Chordata; class Chondrichthyes; order Chimaeriformes; family Chimaeridae; genus Hydrolagus; species Hydrolagus colliei. The sequence continues at coordinate 10,872,983 of CM068746.1, read as the reverse complement.
CTCCTCCCCAAATATCCACGCACCTCTTTCAAAAGTTGTTATCGAATTGTTCTCCACCACCCTTTCAGGCAATGCATTCTAGAATCGAACAACTCACTGTGTGAAACAATTTCTCCTCACCACCCCACTGCTTCTTTTAGAAACTATTTTAAATATGTGACCTCAAGTCATTGACACCTACACCCACCAGTGGAAGGTTTTTCTGTTTATGCTATTGAATCTCCTGACTTTGAAAACCTCTGTTAGGTCTCCTGTCAGCCTGGCGACTGACAATGTGAGAGTGCTTTTCATCCATTTGGCTTGGCAAAGCAGAACCCAGAATCTGAACATATATTGGACACTGAAGCCTGAGTCAGTTGAAAAATCAGTCTTACTCGTTTAGGAGTTTTAAGTCAAAATGGTAACCATATATGTTAATGTTTAAAATTGGCCTTTGAAAGATGGGAAATGGAAGACGGATTTCAATTTTGGATACAATAATAATAATAATGTAAATTGCTACAGTGCCGTTTTACTTCTCAAAGCACTTTTACAGAAGGTTGCAAAGTGAATTGACTGTATTTTTGTGGTAGAAACACGGCAGCCAATTTGCAGACAGCAGTATCCCATAAATAGCCATGAACAAATTACAGTAAAAGCCCATTTATCTGGCACGTGCCGGATATTCGGCCGAAAATGCAAACAAATGAAATAAAAATGCATTTTTCCGGATAAGTTGCAGTTAATCGAATGTGGACTTTTTTTGAGGTGTCGGTTATACAGAAATTACGGATGATCGGGTGCCAGATAAACGGGCTTTTACTGTACTTATTTATTTGAAGGATTAGAGCAGAGGTTACGCGGGAATCTCATAGAGGTCTTCAAGATCATGAAAGGTTTCGACAGGCTAGATAGGGAAAAGCTGTTTCCGCTGGTAGGTGTGTCTGTGACCCGTGGTCACAGTCTTAAGATATCAACCAAAAGAAGCAGAGGGGAGGTTAGAAGAAATTTTTTTACCCAGCGAGTTGTTCGAATTTGGAATGATCTGCCTGAAAGGGTAGTGAGGTCCGATTCGAAAGCAGCTTTTAAGAGAGAACTAGATAGGTATCTGGGGAAGATGGGTTTGCAGGGTTATGGGGAGAAAGCTGGTGATTGGGGTTAATGAAAGTGACTTGCTCGGTCAAAGAGCCGGCACAGACTCGATGGGCCGAATGGCCTCCTTCTGTGCCATAACATTCTATGATTACCTCCGTTAAGCGATTCGCCAATCAAATAACAACCGGGTTCCTACCTACTGCTGGGTGAACAGAGGTGTGTAGAGTAAGGAGACTATACAAATGTTTCACTCTGCCCAGGAATCAAACCCAGGTCCTTTCCTTGCGAGACGAGTGCTCCATAGTTTATGAGTCCTGTAGCTTATTGATTGACGGTAACATTCACTGCTATGGACCACACTGTGCACAGTAAGCCTGAGTTAGACATTGATGTGTACCAAACCACATGACCAATAGGTGCATTGACTGGAATTCATTCTGAAACCCCTCCCAACAACTGTAGATTTATATTTGAATAAAGAAAATCCTTTTACTTACCAATGTAACCGGCAACGAAGGTCACAACCAGCTGTTCGGATTTGGAGCATTCACTTCGGGGTTTGGGCACAACATACTTGTAAATGGCTTCAACTGTACGTTCAAAGCAAGCAAACTTCATCATTGTGTATGGGATCTGCCTCATCCACAGAGGAGCAATGCCCTTGTAGAATCTGTTTGAAACAGGTCATTTTCACCAAAAATATTTGAATGCATGATTAATGATAAATGCAGTACCCCTCGACCATCTACTACAACAGTGAAATAAATTACCTGTGTGACCTTCACAACTTGCTCAATGTAATCTCACACTAGAAAATTGATTAAATGATAAGATTATTCCAGTTAATTGTAGAGTTCACCTTTATTTCAGGTCAGTAAGATATCCCAAACATCAGAATAAATTAGAAAATGTTACTCAAAAATTGGATTTGATTTTATACTTATAAGTTTGGAATAAAAAGGATTTCGATGACTGTCTGAAAAACAGCCAAATCCTGATGGTAAAAAGCTAGCAACAAAGATGTTCACATCAGAACATTAAAGGCTAATAAGTAGGGATGTTATTCTCACACTAATAACTCAAGTACCTTGGAATGTACAACCAACAAGTTGCTGAACATAAACAGACAGTTGTACAGAAGAACCATCACAAGGATGCCTGAGATCTTCCAGCAAAACAGATGCACCCCAAAGGGGGGACAGAAGCAGCAGCCATTAAACACTAATTTCCAAGGAGATTGGCGTTAATATTGCAAATGTTTCAATTTCACAAATGTGACATGTAACAGTCAATTGACCTTACAATATATGGTGTGAAGCACTTGGAGACACCGCAAAGACCTGATAAGGTGCTGTATCAAATACAAGGATTATTATTATTAATAAATATGAATATAAAGGAGTATTATGAGTATTTAGCCGAAAGTGAGGAGAATAAAATTCATATCAACTTAACAACCTAACATGTTCCATACTTACGCCCATACACCCTCCTCGGAACGCATCTTGGGGAAAGCTTCCCTCAGAGTATTGGCGTAACCAGGCTGGGTCTGGATACGCACCTTGCAAGCCTCCATTGGACAAAGGGCAATATCAGCAAAGAATTCAGCACTGGCAGAGGCGGCGAGATATAGGGATGTACGCCAGAGGTAGCTATTCTCCTAGAATAAAGAATGATTTGTGTTTAGGGAGAGCCCTGGGTTTAATGTTTCACCTGAAGATACCACAACTGCAATCTCACATTTCTCCTGTTATAGTTCAGGCCAACATTCACCACTTGGGCAATAACCTAGTCAGAGTTGGCAAGTTTATTTTTGTGGTCAAAAATGAATTAGGAACTATTAGTTAGGAACAGCAACACTGTCTTAAGAGTGATCTTAAAGGCTTGCTACTATTTACTCTTCTGCCCCAGAACTTTGCACGAACGTCAATGTCTGTCTTGCCTGCTCACTCCCCAACAAATCCTGTCTAAAGACCCTCCATTTTGATTGTGCATACAGTCACCTCACCCTCCCTCTTCCCCAGCTCAGGGTCAGACTCCCAACACCGTAAAGTGCGCTGTGTAAATGCTAATTGTTGTTGTATTACTTTCACTGCCTTATAGATCAGTCACACAAGCTTTCCCAATACATGTTGCCTTTGCCTTACAATAAAAAGCATTCACTCAACATTTCTACAATTTGATTATAGACTATTACTATTACTCAATCTGCAATAAGCAACAACAGAGCATAAGTCTGTGTTTGTATCCCAACACAGGACTCCACGTGAAACTTATGAAAGCTTCCTAAAGGTAATGTCCGCAAATTAGCCGAGTCCTGATGGCAGAAACAGCACAGGCTGTTCACATCAGAACATTACAGACTAATAGGCAGGTATATTACTCTCACACACCAATGACTCAAGCACCTCTGACTGTACAACCAGAAAAGTTGCTGAACATAACCTGTCACCAGCACTGGAGACCCCATCACCAAGGTGCTCTGAGATCTACCAGCAGAAGTCAACAGACATGTCCCAAAGGTGGATCTAAGGAGCGTGTATAAAAACCTAAGAAATTTCCACAAATTAAAAATTGCAGTCTATCTATAAACAGGAGTCTTGGCCCACACTAGGAATACATGACAAAAAACGTTTTGGTCAGTCATGTGTCTAAAACACACGCAGCAACTCACCATCGTTGCTCAAGAGTCTCCAAACCAAGCTGACATCTCCCCACATTCCACATGGAAATCCCAGAGATGGACTGTTTCAATGGAAAGCGCTCTCTCCCTGGAGGGACACATCCTACTTACCTAATTCCAGGGAGTATTAGGTGCAGGTAGGCAAGAAACAGGGTTTGGGGTCCTGAGAGTGTGCAATGGAGTAACTGCTGCAGTCTGATTAACCAACTAACTGACATAGCTTGCCATTGATATGGCTGTATGACAAGCTTTCCTCTTGCTTGTCCAGCTAGGACCACCCTACCTGTTAGAGCTTTATCTTGCAGGGTTAACAGGAGCGGACCTTAGTTTCAAAACAAACATACCTCACCAATCAGGTCACTATAGAAGTTCTTGAAGACTTCATAGAAACCAAACTTGCATAGACCCTGCATTGAATAGCCGATGAAGGTCGGAGCCCATCCTTTGGCCAAACCGCGGACTCCATCCTCTCTTACTGTAATTGAAAACCCATTGAAGATATTCTTGTACTTGCCCGGGTCCACCTGGTTACAACATAAAAAACATTACATTAGCAGATGGAAATCATTGGCACCAGATAGATTAAATCCAGGATAAGGAGCTGAGCTTTAACATTGGACTAATACTACAAAATACTGTCATACGAATGAATGAATGACATTTCTTCAACTCCCATATTAATTTCCATTTGATATTTTTATATCAAATAGCACTTTTCACGTCTTCTAGATGTCTCAAAGCGCTTCACAGGATATACCGTAAAGTGAATTGACTGTATATTTGTTGGTGAAACTCAGCAGCCAATTGCGCACAGCAGTATCCCACAAAAAGTCAAGGAATTAAATGACCAATTTATTATAGTTTTTTGGGGGGGATTAATATCAAGTGGAGTAAGGAAACTTGCTCAAGGTTCAACCTGCTGGGAATTGAACCCAGATTTCTTGCCTGTAAGGTGAGTGCTCGAACCACTGAGCTACAGGACTCCATATCAATCAATCAACAATACAACAATGTACATTTTACACATTTTATGTGTAAATGTTTTATATTTATGTTCACAGTAGGAGAATGTTTCAACGGTGGAGGAAAAGATTGAACGGGTCAAAGCACAGCTGTGGAACGGGTCAAAGGACAACTGAGTCAAAACAAGACACTGCAGTTCCGTACTGGCGCAGTGAGGTGTAGAGTGTGTAGACATGAACAGTGATGCCATCAGTTTTTGAGGTGAGAAGGCCCTGGTGGGAGACAAGCTTTTATTGGATTGATATTCAACTGGAGAAAATTAGCTCTCATGCTGAAGTTGATGCCTGACAGCCAGTTTAGCAGTAGTCCTGGAGTCAAGGATGGGGGCAAATAAGAGTTGGGTCTCATCTGCATTTATGTGGAAGTTAACATAAATTAAATATGTTGTTTTTAACCCTATGACTGCAGGTTACATCACTGAGTGGGAGCATGTAACTATTAAGAGAGGACCAAGGACAGAGGCCTAAGGAATGCTACACGTGACAGTGCAGAGGTTGGAGAAGTGAAATCAAGCGTCACACATTATCTTAGTGACATTATTTAAAGTTCATGTTTTGTATGCAGAAGACTCCTTTTCAATGGTCTTGTCGGCAACTCCTAATTCCCCCCACCTTCCCTCCCCAGCTCGGGTCTGACAGTGACTGTCCAGTGCTTTGGAACATCCTCCTGACGTGAAAGACGCTATGCAAGTGCAATTGTGTTGTTGGTGGTGGTTACAAAATAAAATCCTTGCATTTGATACAGCAACTCACTAAGTCTTTGAGACGTCTCAAAGCACTTCACAGGATATACTATAAAGTGTAGTGCCTAAGGTCGTCCTCCCAACGCGAAAGGCCCTCTAGAAATGTAATTTTGTTGTTGTTGTAGTGACTAATTATTCTGTGGGTGAAACACAGCAGCCAATTGCGCAGAGCAGTAACCCACAAATGTTCGTGGGTTGAGGGACCACATTATTACCATTATTATTCTTTGAAGGGATCATTACACACGGAAAAGTGATCCGACAATCGACTAACATCCGGGTTTCCACATACTGCTAGGTAAACAAGACGTGTACGCGTCAAGTAATGAAACTTGCCAAAAGATCTGCCCTGATCTGTCCCGCCTGGAAAATGAACCCAAGAAAAAAATTGTGTAATGTGTAGCTGCTTTGTAAACTAGCTGTTCGATCTCATAAGAATAGATTGACAAGCCTGAGCTGCATTAGCCGGATGTCACCCAACAGCTGACTGGAAACCCTGGAGCACTTTTCCTCTATCTGTCCATTTTGCTTTCAACTTTGCCTATGTTCATCTCCCCATTCCTTGGGTCATGCTCCGCCACTGTCGATCTCTACCCTGCTTGGCCGGGGCAAGCTGTATAAATGCAAGTTGTTGTTGTGCAATCATTAGGATTGTAACCTATAAAAATATAACACCGTTCATGTTTAACAATCTATGCCCAGCATTATCGTTTGAATGCAACAATATTAAAAACCTGAAATCCTGGTGTCATGTATGTAAAACTAACACATCAGTGGTTATGCAAAGAAGGACCCACACACAAGCCAATTATTTTAATGACCAGATATACAGCTCACGTTAAATGAAGTTTAATAGACACAAACCTGCAGGCGACATTTCACCAAATCCAGGGGAACAACAGCAGTGTGTGTAATGCCACAACTTAGGATCCCGCCAAACCCACACAAAGCATAATACTTGAGTGAGCCAAATTCACAGCTGACGTCATCTGCAGCACAATAATAAAGTCACACCATGCAGTTAGCTTAGACATGCAGCACGTCCGTGGATCAGATCATTTCCTATTGACAAAATTAAATGCTTGTTTCTCCATGCTTGCTGGGTGCAGGTCATCATGCTCCCTCCACACTAATTCGAGCAGAGCATACAAACCTGAAGCCTGCATTTAACCAGATCTAATGGCACCACTGCGGTGTGTGTTGTACCACAGCTAAGGATCCCACCCAGGCCACATAGGGCAAAGAACTTGGTGGAGCCGAACTCGCAGCTGTACTCTTCCTGGCTCTCTGTGTGTGGGAGTCACAGATCCATAAGACAACAGGCTACAAAACGAAATATTAAAAGCACCAATAGTGCAGCAACAGATGAAACTAGGAACCAAAAGTCCTTGCATTTGATACAGCGCCTTATCACGTTTTTGAGCTGTCTGTCTATGTCTGTATATTAATTGGCTGTATACTAAATGGCTGCTGCGTTTCACCCACAAATATACAGTTAGTTCACTTTACACTATGCACTGTGAAGGGCTTTGAGAAGTCGATAAGATGTGAAAAGCACTATCAAATGCAAGAATTATTATCATTATTATTACTGAATGTAAATTCAGTATACAGAATATACTGTACTGCAAAACGAATTGACTGTATATTTTATGTGCGAAATGCTCCAGCCAATTGCGCACAGCAGTGTCCCACAACAGTGGTGGATTCAGTGACTGGATTATTCTTTTTGTAAACTTATTGTTGTCAGGGGAGAGGTACTAATTGGAATAGCTGTTTGAAAGAGACTGGCACAGGCGCAATGGCTTGAATCTGTGCTGCAAGGTTTCCCATAAGGCAGCCAGCTTCCGTCCTGTCTTACGGGGGGGGGGGGGGGAGGTAAGGTCACAGAGACAAGGGCGCCGCCAGCCGTCCTTCAACACCGAGGTCAGATCAGCTCAACACCAGGAGAAACGGGCCGTCACTACTGCCGGTTACTGATTGGAGATGTTAGTCAGGTCAGGGGGTCAAGGGATACGGGGCAAAGGCGGTTAATTGGGGTTGAGGTATAACAACAACTTCGATTTATATAACGCCCTCCATGCCGGACGGCGTCTAAGAGCGCATGGCTGATCTTCAGAGAAGCGCTCTGAGACGCCGTCCAACGTGTAAGGCGCTATATAAATCGAAGTTGTTGTTAGGAACAGACTGGAGGGGCTGAATGGTCTCCTCCTGATCCTCTCTATATGTAAAGGTCATTCCCGTCCCTCCCACTCTCCATCCTCTCACTCTCTGTCCTCGTGTAACCCTGAGCTGAGGCTACACCGAAGCTTTGAGGCCTACCTTGCCGGGCTGTTGCCTTTCCTTCCCCTCCCCCTCTTACCTGAGGTGGCGGCGGCCGCGAGGCGCCTGCTGGGCGCGGACACGAGGCCCTCACTTCTTCCCGCCGAGCCCAAGCCGGGGCCCGCCGCCGTCGTCCGCTCGCTCCCTGTCTCGGAGGCCACAGTGTCTGTGACCAGTTGGAAGTGGGGGGAGTGGAAGGGGTTGGCGCGGGCCAAGTGCAGCACCGAGGAGAACATGGTGAGGACGAGGTGCTAATGAAGGGAGAAGGAGAGAGACTGAGAGAAGTGTACGCGAAGCCGGTGAGCAAAATGGCGGCCGACGAACCGCTCCGCTTATTAATTCGTCCTTCGTAACCACGTGATTGACTGCAACCGGGGCGGGGCTATCGTAGCTAAAGACCCTCGCTGATTGGTCCGTACCCGCCTTATCGTTCACTCAAAGAGGCGGGGTCTGCATCACCTTGGTGATGAATGATGTAGGCGGGACTATTGCGGCCACCGCACTCGCAGGTTGGTCTATTATCACTACGACTCAAAAAGGCGGGATCTACGTAGGTCAGCCCAGCCTCCACGCGCGTCGACGTTGACGCAGTGACGTAGAGCCCGCCTCTCCCGTTGATTGGTCTATTTCTCCACACACGTGACGCAAGGGAGTGCGAGAGTAGTGGGAGTTGCTGCGCGCGCAGCTCCTCCCTGTGGCCCAGGTGATCAATCAATCATTGACTGTCCTTTCTCCTCTAATATGGAGCCCGACTGGTTTCCCAGTGTTTGGGCTGAAGTCCCGCCAAACCGCGCGGCCACTACACTTCGCGGCACATTTCCCGTGGAAGAGCGATGAGAGCCTCAGGCTCGTGAGGGATGACGATTATTATTAGCCATAGAAGTGACGCTTGGTACCTTTTGCAGGAATGAGCGCTTGGAGACGTCTAGGAGATGGGAAACGCGCTATTACCAAGTGCAAGGGTTATTTCATTATATAAACAGGTGGCCCTGCCCGGGAATCAAACCCAGGCCCTCTCGCTTGTGAGGCGAGTGATCAGGCTAACCATTGAGCTACAGGAATCCACTTAGTTGAAAACCCAAGGTCTATATTTGGCCTTTACAGCCGAGTGGATTACTCCCTCTACATGCGCCCTCTGGTTGACATCATCCACAGGTGGGGTAAATTTCCACATGTATGCTGATGACACCCAACTCTACCTATCCGCTTCCACCCTCGACTCCAGGACTACTGGCATCCTGACTGCATGTTTGTCCGACATTGAGTCTTGGACGAGGGACAATTTCCTCCAACTAAATGTCAACAAGACAGAGGACCTCCGCACGTCAGGCGCTGCCAACATTAGCATTCAAGGCTGCTCTCGAAGCCAGTCAACAATCTGGGCGTCTTGTTTGACCCCGAACTGTCCTTCCTCCATCATACCCGCGCCATGACTTCCACCACCTCCGTAACATCGCCAGACTCCTCCACTACCTTTCCCATGCTGCCGAAACACTCATCCACGCATTCATTACATCTAGGCTCGATTATGGAAACTCTCTCCTCGTCAGCCTTCCCAGCTCGTCCATTCACAATCTGCAGATTATTCAGAACTCTGCAGCCCGTGTACTCTCCCGCACTAGGCTCTACAACCACATAACTCCCACCCTCGCACGTCTCCAATGGCTCCCCATCCCCAGAGGATCAAATTCAAGATCCTCATCTTCAAAGGCCATTCACGGTCTTGCCCCCGCCTATCTCTCTGACCTGCTGTCTCCTTATCAGCCTGCCCGTCCCCTCCATTTAGCAGGCTCTGGCCTGTTCCGCGTCCTCCGCCCTAACTGCCCCACCATCGGTGGCCGGGCTATCAGCCTCTCTGATCCCACACTACGGAACTCCATCCCGCAATCCCTTCACCTCACTTCCTCCCTCAAGGCCATCTTAAGACCTTCCTCTTCGACCGTTCCTTCTGTTCCCCTCCTAACTCTTCCCCATCTACTACTTTCCTTTCCTCCTACCTACCCCCCCCACCTGGATCCCGACCTAATTGTTCAGCGCCTTGGGACGTCCTCCCAACGTGAAAGGCGCTCTATGAATGTAATTTTGTTGTTTTTGTATGGGCATGTAAATAATGTAAATAAAGAGATGAATAAGTACAAACTCCACATGTCATTTTTGGAAATTTTATTTCAAATATGGACACTTAGTATTGCTAATAAATAAGTCTTCTAAACAGACATGGTTTTCTAATCAATTAAAATACACAAGTCTAGATGATTACTATCGACATTTGTATATGGCTAAGTGATCTAACATATTTACTTATATAAAACATCACAGTAACAATTAACAATGAGAAGTGGAGAATATTTGATACCAGCAGAAATTGATTATTGTATGTGCCAAGGCTTAAGATGTAATTTTTGCTCCAGCTAATAGCAAATCTCTCAAACTAATTTGTCATGGATACTGTATGTAGTAAATGAGGAACTTTTAATCAAATCTTTACCCGACGGGTCCAATACAATTTAAAGCAATCTTATTACCCAAATCAGTGTTAGTTATAGAACACCATTCCTTCGCCCCACCCTTATGTAAACAATAGCCTAGCCTTGCCTACAAAAACATATAAAAAGTTTCAAAAAATAGTAATTTCACATACAAGTTAATCCCAAATGAATTAACATTTAAAACATTTGCGAGTAATAGAGCTTCACATTGTATCTTTACTGCATTCATTATACAAACTGTACCACTAATCAATTGCTTGGTCAAGAAAATCTAACTTTAGAAAAATAGTTTACAAAAAAGTAGGAGGCAGCAACTTTTAAACTAGTTACTTTGTATGGCATGCAGACTTAATAAAGTCTGTTCTTAAATCAGAAGTCAGATTCATCACGGATGTCCACTTTTGTTTTATCCTAAGAATTATTATTTTTTTACATGATTTTCCACTCCAAGTCTATTGACGGGAAAGCAGAGGTGCTCCTTCTGCCCAGTATTTATTTCAGAATGCACTAAGCAATGGTTAAACTTGTCACTCTGGTACTCAACATGCTCCCTGCCTGACTGGCTGACCTGCTCACTCCCAGGGGGTAATCCAAGAAGCCTTATTGAAGAATAGAGAAGGGATTGCCTTTGTTGGTTTCCATAGCTTGATAGACCATAAACAGGAAGAATGCCACAAGGATAAAGAGCACAATCTGGATCCAGATGGGCACAGAGCGCCTGCTTTTACTCTTCTCTGGTTTAGCTTGAATGACTGGCTGGCCCTTCAGAAAATAATTTGCTGGAGTTCTTGCACTTCTCAGAGGTGTATTCTTGTAACTGAATTCTATCGGTCTCCCGGCAGCCCCTCGGATTGGTTTACGGCAAGTAGCACTGTGGAGAGTGAGGGGTTACAATTAGTGAATCAAGAAACTTTAATGAAATTTAAAGATACAGTAGTCAATTATAAGTATTCAATAGTCTTAGCTTTAATAATAATAATTCTTGCATTTGACATAGTGCCTTATCACATATTCGAGACGTCTCAAAGCGCTTCACAGAATAGTCAAGTGTAGTGACTGTATTTTGTGGGTGAAGTTACATCTCAGGTGAGAAGGGCTAGGAACTGAATGGTTGCAGCCAGATTTTGCAGCACAGTAGACCCTCACTGAACGCGGGGGTTACGTTTCTGGAAAACAGTGAACTCGGTAAAATCACGTTCAGTAAACTTAATAAGTAATGGGAAAAAAGGGGTTAGGAGAATCCATCCACAGGCTATCCAACCTCAAGTGTCCAGGCACATCCAGTCCCAGAGCTTTTTAAAACAAAAAAAAGTACTCCTGAAAGCTAAAAACACTATTTTGTAGTAAAAAAAAGTATTTTCCCCAGAACCTACAGCGTGGGACCGGCCGACGTCCTCCCAAATGCATACGGGGCAAGCCCACCGAGAAATCATCGGACGTAGTCGGGAGCTGCCTGCGTCCTCCCAAATGCGCATGTGCACGGGGCCAGCCATCACATATACTCAAATTTTATTTGTGTTTTGCAAAAAAGTGCCGCATTTATTTCTTCGCGTATAGTTGAATTCGCAATCCAGAAAAGTTGCATTCATCAAGGGTTGACTGTATAACATTGTAGTGCAGATGTCAGTCAAATAAACTGCCAGTACTGGTGTACAGTAAGGCTCATGTTCAAGAGCAAATCTAAAAGGAGTAGAAATGTGAAACCATACTCTACAGCTCTTGGTACATTGGGCTTGCTACCAAATGTAGAGTCCTGTAGCTCAGTGGTCAGAGCACTTGCCTTACAAGCATGAGACTAGTGTTCGATTCCAGGCAGGTCAGGGCAAAACCGTGGACAAGTTTCCTTAAACCAAGTTTCCTTAATTCCTCAAAAAACACAATAATCAATTGGTCATTTCAATCCACGACTGTTTGTGGGATGCTGCTGTGCACAATTAGTTGCCAGGTTTCACCTACAAATATACAGTATATTCTGTAAAGTGCTTTGAGACTTCTAGAAGACTATATCAAATGCAAGGATTATTATTATTATTAATAAACTGTACTCAACTAAACCCCAGGTAGCCAGACAAATTTGGGGAGGGGGGTTCCAGTCAATTCACTTTTACAGTGAATTTCCGTTAAACGTTTTGAGACGCAACAAAGACATGATAAAGCGTTACATTAAATGCAAGCATTATTGCTATTACTATTTTATAATAAATAACTGATGAAAATGTCACAGAAACCACATCTGACAATCCTGTCTGTCCTACCTGATTCCTGTAGGGGTCGAAGCTTCATTGGGAAACAAATCTTGCAGCAAACTGTCCTTCACCGAGTCTTTTTCTACCACCTAAAAAACCACACACAAATCATTATAAACCCTGGACTACGGTTGCAGGGAGAAATTTTAAAATAAAAACCGCACAAATAAAAGAGTGATCAAAACACTGTGACAATCCAGTGAAATTCAGCAAGTGATAAGTTACCTGGTCACTGGTTGAGATCATGTTTTCAGCTATTTTCCATTGCATGGATCGCTTGTCAGGTCGTGTAGAGTAGTTCACAATCTTCTCTGGGGTGGGTTTATCCTGAAAATGTGTACAGTAAAAACCTCATATAACAGCTAGGATCATACCTTCAATACAACTTGTGAAAAGTTATTAGTTATGTAAAACTTGCATAAGTCACATCACAAATCATATATGATTTATGTTAAATCATATGGATTTTATATGACTTGTGCATAACAATAATATTTCTAATATAATCCTTACATTTGATATTAGCACCTCAGCACTTTATTGAGCAGTCTCAAAGCGCTTCGCAGAATCTATTGTGAAGTGATTTGATTGTTTAATTCATTTGGGAACGAAACGCAGCAGGCAATTGCACATAGCAGTCTCCCACAAGCAGTCGTAGAGTTTTTAAAAAAGGATTATTACCGCGATAAAGTGACCCACAAATCGAATAACAACCATGTTCCTAATTACTGCTGGGTAAACAGAGGCATGTGGAGTACGAAAATTTGCCTAAGTTTTCACCCTGCCCGGGAATTGAACCCAGGTCCTCTCGCTTGTAAGGCGAATGCTCTAACCAGTACGCTACAGGAAATTAGTCAAAAAATTAATTCTAAATCTGATTTCCTGGACTTTTCTTCACAAATACTTTGAATTCGATAAGAGCCTTAGTTTCACTTGCGAATTTCATTCAAACACTGAATTGAATTTCCTACTGGTTGTGTGGAAACCTGAAATAGCAAGTCTATGCTTCAAGGAGTTTCAGCTGTGTACAAGGTACAAAGGCGTGTACTTTCCGGTACAAAGTAAATACAGTACTTGGCTTACATATTTTCTGTAATAGCCACAGGCAAAACCACTTCACTTCCCACTTGATCATTCCCTGTTCTGGCTTGCTTCATCTTCCCCAACCTCACTGTCACCGTCAACAGCAGAGCTGTCAAGACACTTTTCTCAAGTTACCAGGAGTTCCAAAGGCTATTGGACAACAAATCACATTTAAACAGCGCTTTTCATGTCAGGAGGATGTCCCAAGCTGCTGGGTAGTCAAGGATTTGGATTAGAGGGTTGGTATCAGGAGGAGTGAAGGGCAAGGGTAGGAGTGTGACTGAAGGCCAGGAATTGGTTACCAGGTAGAGCCCAGGACAGAACATCGGGACTCATTTAATTAACCAACTTGACATGTCTGTGGGAGAAAGGTAGGGTTGGGCACTATGGAAGGATGAGATCCTTGCGAGTAGCTGACGCTGAACAAATTACTGTATGTTGGAAGGTAGGTTTTCCTTTTGGTCCTGCTGTCACTTAGATTTTTAAATCTAATAGAATTATAGATGATTATTACACTTTTCGTTTACAGATTTGGAACAAAGCTTTTGATGAAGAGGGTTTTTGACTGGCGATCTGATTGTGGAATAAATGATTACAATGACTTACCTGATTGTACTCTGCTTTTCTTTGCCTGGTGATATGGGTCTTTGTATTGCTGAGAACCTCGCTTACAAACACTTCCTTCTGCACAGTCTGGATGTCTAAACACAGGAACAGGGGAAAAAAAGCGCTGAGTATACCACATTATTTGCCAACTTTATCGTAATTACACTTTCGGAGTCTATAGCTCAATGGTTAGAGCACTCGCCTCGCAAGTGAGAGTATCTGGGTTTGATTCCTGGGCAGGGCGAAATGTTGGGCAAGTTTCCTTACTCTACACGCCTTTGTTTATCAGCAGTAAGTAAGAATCTGCTTGTTAGTTGAGTGGGGGAATCACTTTCCAGGATTAATAATCCCTTATTAATTAAAAAATAAGAATAATTTGGTCATCACTGCAATCCACGACTATTTGTGAGACGCTGTTGTGCGCAATTGGCTGCTGCATTTCGCCCACAAGATATACAGTCGAGTCACTTGTTAGTACATTTTGTGAAGCGCTTTAAGGTGTTTTGAAGATGTGGAATTAATATGCTGGATATACTTCCACCTATGTTATGTGCTCTAATTAGTGCATAGCAAAGCTGCCAACCTTCTTTCAACAAAAAAAAGTACTCCTGAAAGCTAAAAACAGTATTTTGTAGTTAAAAAAAAGTATTTTCCCCAGTACAGCACTAGGACCCAGATGCGGGACCAATGACAGGACCAATGACAGCGCATCTCTCTTAGGATTAAGGTAAATACAGTTAACATGCATTTATTCCATGTGTCTCTATCTCTGTGTAAGTCCGTCAGACAGCCCCCACCCCCCCAGCCCCCCGTGTTACCCCCCCACCCTCCCTTGTGTCTCTATCTCTGTGTAAGTCCGTCAGACAGCCCCCCACCACCCCCCAGCACCCCATGTTACCCCCCCCACCTCCCTGTCTGACTGTCTGATTGCTGCAGATCCTGGCCCAAACTTACTCCCCCTGTCCCCAGATATGTTTTACGTGTTTTTTCTGTGTTTCCAATAGGGCCCTGTATGTAGAATCCATGTGCCCACGTACTGAACTTTTTGTCGGGTCAAAAAATGTATTTTACCAAGAAAAATTATACTGCTGTATTTACTTCAATTTACAGTACTAAATACGGCAAAAACGTACTGGTTGGCAGCTCGGGCATAGGCGTGGAATACAACACTGATCTAAAACGCCTTTGCTACTACATTTGAAGAACTATTGAAAACAAAACCTAGGTTTATTCACCTTCTTCCGTGTCACTGTACTGATCAGAATCTGTGCTGCCATTTGGCTGGATTTCTTCAGTAACTGCATCCCCGCTCAACAGCTTCATCAATTTCTTCTCATACACTTTCCTTGTGGTGACTGCCAAATATCAAGAGGAAAAAGTACAATAAATAAGTGATCTTGTTTATGTGGGAACAGCAGTGAGTCTATAGAGCTGATCTCTGCACGTCCATAGTTTCACCTTAAAATATATTTGCCATTAACTTCATGGCTGTTTGTAAGACATTGCTGTGAGCAATTTCGCCATTACAGAGCTGCCAACCTTTAACAAAAAAAGTAATTCTGAAAGCTAAAAACAGTATTTTGTAGTATAAAAAAGTATTTTCCCCAGAACCTACAGCGTACAGCACTAGGCCCCAGTTGCGATGTTGCAATTAACCAATGACAGCGCATCTCTTTTAGGATTAAGGTAAATACAGTTAACATGCATTTATTCCCCGTGTGTCTCTATAAATCGTACTGCCGTATTTACTTCAATTTACAGTACTAAATACAGCAAAAAATTAATGGTTGGCAGCTCTGCCATTGTGTTCACCATTGACAAGTGCTCTGGGATGTTAACCCGCATGAAGGGCGCCATATTGTGGCATCCTATAGCTCAGTGGTTAGAGCACTCACCTTACAAGTGTGAGACCTGGGTTCGAATCCAGGCAGATTAGAGCGAAACCTTGGGCAGGTTTCCTTACGCTACACGCCTAATAATAATCTCTCCCCACCAGAAAAAATTGGGTCATTTCAATCCATGACTGTTTATGGGACACTGCTGTGGGCAATTGGCTGCTGCTTTTCACCCACATATACACAGTAAATTCACTTTACAGTATATTCTGTGAGGCATTCACGGAGACGTGATAAGGTGCTATATCAAATGCAAGGATTATTGTTATATAAATGGAAGCTGCTGTTGTTGCTTTACAGGTGAAGTACTGCGAGACATATTTCCCAGATGAAAGGTCCAAGGTTAATTATTTTAAATGGTAAAGAAAAACAAGATCCTGTTCACCAGATGACTCAGTACGTTTATCTGGTAAGGAGCTGAGCAATGCACATCAGGAAGATGCAAAGTTCAATTGCTCCATCTTTTGCTGAGCTGGCTGGTCTAAGCAGGGGTAGAGATCAATTTAAAGGAAAGATTATAAAGTATATTAGGCAATGTAATCATATGTTTAGGCATTTATATCCCTTTCCCTTTAAAGTTACTTTGCTGGGCAAAATGGCTAGGTGTCTACAAAAATAATCAGTAATTATTTGAAGAATTTTTTGGTGCTAATAATATTAATCATCACATTTCATATAGAGACAGGAGGAATTATAATGGAGGGTAAGGATATGGCAGAGTCCCTAAATAAATACTTTGCATCTGTCTTCATGTTAGAAGACACAAAAAGTCTGCCGAAAATAGAGATGAACCAAGGGGCTAATGATAGGGAGCAACTTAGGGAAATTTGCATTAGGAAATTGGTGCGAGGGAAATTGTTGGCACTAAAAAGTGACAAGTGCCCTGGACCTGATGGTTTGCATCCTAGGGTCTTAAAGGAAGTGGCTCATGAGATAGTGGAGGCCTTGTGTCTGATCTTCCAAAATTAAGCATTTTTCTGGATAAATTCCGGTTTATCGAATGTGGACCTCTTTTTTTTTGCGATGCCGGTTATACGGAAGTTACGGTTGATCGGGTGCTGGATAAACAGGCTTTTATTATTATTAACATGAATTGAAGAATGGCTAATGGGAAGGAATAATAAGTATTATTCTCAGATTGGCAGGATGTGCCTAGTGGAGTGCCACAAGGATCAGGTGCTTGGGCTTCAACTATCTACAATCTACAACAACAAACTAGATGAGGACATCAAACTTAAAATATCCAAATTCATGGATGACACTAAATTAGGAGGGATGACATTTAAAAAATGCAGCGCGATATAGACAGGCTAGGTGAGTGGGCAAGTAGGTGGCAGATGAAATATAATGTAGGGAAGTGTGAAATCATCCAAGTAGGTGGTAAAAATAGTAGAGCAGATAATTGTTTAGAAGGGGAGAGACTAAATAATGTTAGCATTCAGAGGGACTTGGGTGTCCTTGTACACCAGTCACAAAAAGTTAGTTTGCAGGTACAGCAAGCAACAAGGAAGGCTAACGTTATGTTGGCATTCATTATAAAAGGGTTATGTATCTTGCTCTCACCAACAATAGGCCCAGGAGAATATCCGAACTTTGCAAGCTCTTCTTTCAGATCTTCGTCAGTCAGCCCGGTCACATCCACATAATCATCTGCTTTAGTTTTGTCTGTCTTCTTCGTGGCTTTCTGTATAAGAGAGGTTGTATTACAATGTTGAGCGATTATGTCAACGAAAGTTTTAATAGTCATATTCTATGGCAATGCACAGTGATGGTAGAGAATGGAACTGGATCTCTCAGTGATTTAAGTCCCAAAGGTGAAAAAAGCCATACAATTCAACTCTTCCAGGCCGGGTCTTGATCTGCAGAGATCTCTACAATGCTGTTTTCAGTCTAGAATTATTAACTAGTTCATTCTATGTGTAACATTAGTATTTTGCCCACAATATACAGTCACTACGCTATGGAGTCCTGTAGCTCGGTGGTTAATAATACCTCGAAAAAACGCAATGATAAATTGGTCATTTTCATTCCACGACGTGTTTCGCCCACATATATACAGTCAATTCACTTTACAGTATATTCTGTGAAACGCTTTGAGACGTCTCGAAGATGTGAAAAGTGCTGTATCAAACGCAAGGATTATTATTATTTACAGTATATTCTGTGAAGCACTTTAAGATGTCTCAACAATGTGATAAAGCAATGTATCAAATGCCAGGATTATTATTAAAAATGCATCTCTTTAGATTTAAAGCCAACTTTCAGAGCAAAAGAGTATTTTTTCTTAATGTGCCTTTTTACCCCCTTTGTCTCCCCTTCATAACAATTGTCGTGAAAACAGGCTGGTTGGAGTTACTAGGACTGACTCATGAAAACATCTTCATGCTATAAGAATGTTATATTGGTACAGGTGCCCTACCCCAACCGCGGCCTCGCCAACCGTGAAACTCACGCATCCACGGTTTGCTAAATGCAACAACCCTTGCAAACCACGGCTTATAATCCTTGCCTATCCACGGATTTTAACACTAACACTAGCATTTAGTGCTAGGACCCAGTTGCATCAACCAGCCTTGATGTCGCTTCGCACTAGCGTATAGCGCTAGGACCCAGTTGCGATGTTGCAATCAACCAGCGACAATGCTTCTCTCTTAGGATTAAGGTAAATACAGTAACATGAATTTATTGTTGCTTTTCCGCAGCCTAGTTAAGAAGTTTGGGAGTTGGCTGCCAGGATCTGCATATCTCTCTCTCTGTGTAAGTGTATGCTGTAGAAGACTCTCTCTGTATCTCAGGCTGAAGAGGGCTCTCTCTATCTCTGTGAGTGCATCTCAGACTTTAGAAAGGTCTCTCTCTGATCTTCGCTCTATTTCACCTTCTCTTCCCCCCACCTCCCCTTCTCTCTCTCACCTTCTCTCTGTCTTTTCTCTGTCTGTGTGTAGATCAGCCAGCCAGTCAGACAGCCTTCTCCCCCACCCTCCATGTCTCTCTCTCTCTCTCTATCTGTGTGTAGATCAGTCAGTCAGACAGCCTCGCGGATTGCTGCAGATGCCCCTATCCCCATGTATGTTATAACTGTATGCGTTTTTTTTGTGTTTAGTTCTACGAAACGCAAACTTACTCCCCATATCCCGATGTTTCCCATAGGGCCTTGCATTTTCCAACCACGAAAAAGCAAACTTACTCCCCCTATCCCCATGTTTCCCATAAGGCCCTGTATTTTCCAACCACGGTTTTACCAACCACGGAGGTTTACAGGAACATATCCCCCCGCGGTTGGGGAGGGATACCTGTATTTTGAAATGATTAAATCAAATGTTCACCTCTAGAACACAGTTACTATACTTCACAATGAAGGGTTTTAAGATTTCCCCTGATGTGAAAGCTGCTATATTAAATGTAAATATTAGTACAATAAGTGGGCTAAAGACCTATTTGCACCTCTTCTGTTCTTGTCAATATAACTGCACAAACCCCGTACATACAAAAGATTTTGTAAAGCAAATACAATACACTGAAATAGAAGATTATATCTTTCTACGTAAATTCCCTGTATGATTTTGGCACTTCCCAATCCAGCAACACCAAAGACCTAACTAAAATTTTAAAATAGCATTTTAAGGCAAGTCTAAAAAAATGTTTTATAGTGAACGACTGAAAAAAAAAGATGAAATGTTATTAATCACATAAACCAAATGCAACACATCTTAGGGGAAGAAAGCAGGGGGAAATCTGGAACAAGAGGTTTCGCTTGCAGTTCCCTATTCTGCAATCTCTCTCTCATCATCCAATTCACAAAAAAAAGTTTCTTCCATAAATGGTACAAGAGTCATGTGAAAATGAAAATTCCACCAGTTTGGCATTAGTGCTGATGGAACTATTCCTGGTACAAGTAACATTCCTGTCTGCTCTGACCAGCTGCAACAGGAATTAAATAGCTTTTCAAAATTAAAAAAAACTTTAGTGCTTAGTTTCCTAAAATATCTGGAATACTTCACTGTTTTTAAACCATTTTGAAAGCTTGGATCAGTCTTAGATGCCTATCACAGAATTTATATATTTAGCACTACAAAACTGTTAAGAGCATATCATACAGCACCACCTACATTAAAAAATGTGCAATTGTATAAATTGGTTTAAATTCAAGGTGCAAACTTTTACTGGATTGGGTCCCAGACATGACTGTATTAATAATACAGTAAAAGCCTGTTAATCCGTGACCCAATCAACTGTAACATCTGTATAACCGGCATCTCAAAAAAAAAGTCTCAATTCAAATAACCAGATCTTATCCGGCACAATCGCAGTGGCGCATTTAATGAGTCGATTGTCGCACGAGAGTACAGTACAATTCGTTCTAAATGCTGCCGGTAGTGGCACTTCCAGTTTTTCCCCTTAAACCCGCACTGTTGGTTTTTCCTCTCCCTATCTCCTTCTTCTCTCTCTCCCTTTCCTTCCTTTCTATCTCTCCCTCTATCTTTCTATCTCTTCCCCTTTCTTTCTCTCTTTACCTCTCTCTCTGACAGATACTACAGATTGCCTGTGTAGTATCTGTCAGTAGCCTGACTATCGTGGGTTTATACACTGTTTTGGTAGGGGGTGGGGTGGGAGAAGGAGAGGCGGGGGGAAAAGAGAGAGTTGGGGGGGCGGGAGAAAGAGGGGGTAGGGAGGAGAAAGAGAGAGGAGAAAGAGAGAGGAGGGGGAGTGAGAGGTGGGGAGAGAGAGAGGGGATGAGTTGATCTGCCAATCGACTAACAATTTACTGTTACTTATTTACTGCTGGGTAAACGAGGAGTGTTGAAGCTCACAATGAACAAACAATTGCCTCATACAGTAAAAGCCTGTTAATCCGTGACCCGATCAACCATAACTTCCATATAACCGGTACCTCAAAAAAAAGTCTCCATTCAATTAACTGCATCTTATCCGGCACAATCGCTGTGGCACATTTAATGAGTCGATTGTCGTGTGTGGAAGAGAGAGGGAAGGAGGGAGAAAGAAAGAAAAAAAAAGGAAAAACCGACAGTACGGCTTTAAGCCACTATCGTCCGCCATTGTAGAAGTTTGCTTTGTGATTTATGCTGTGTTTATAGACTGTAATTGATATTTATTGCTTTATTGGTAAGTATCCATACAATATTCTGTTATTATTTAGTCTATTATTAATATGATATGTTTTTTAAAAAATTAAATTTTTCTTTAAAGTTAATTATTTTTGTGTTGGGTTTTCGGCAACTGGCTGCCGGAATATCCGGCATGCGGTTTAACCGGCATTGACCAGATCCTGAAAATGTCCACAATAAATTTATATATTTTTTATATTTTAGTATATATACAGGTATCCCTCCCCAAGCGCGGAGGTTATATTCCTCTAAACCTCCGCGGTTGGTAAAATCGCGGTTGGAAAATGCAGGGCCTAATGGGAAACATGGGGATAAGGAAAGTAAGTTTGCGTTTCGTAGAACTAAACAAAAAAAACACATACAGGTATAACATATATGGGGATAGGGGGAGTAAGTTTGGGCGAATTGGCTGCCAGGATCTGCAGCAATCCGCGAGGCTGTCTGACTGATCTACACACAGAAAGAGAGAGAGACACGGAGGGCTGGGGGGGGGCCTGTGTCTGACTGATCTACAGAGAGAGAGAAATCAATGGAGAAGGTTTGGTGGGTGACACGGAGGGCTGGGGGGGGGGGGCTGTCTGACTGATACAGACACAGAGAGAGGGGGGGAGGCGGGGGTGGGGGAAAGAGAAGGTGAGAGAGAAGGGGGGGTGGGGGAGGGGGGTAGAGAAGGTGAAATAGAAGGTGAGAGAGAGGTGAAATAGAGAAGTGAGTCAGAGAGAGATACGCAGACGATGCAGAGAAGCGACAATAAATTCATGTTATTTACCTTAATCCTAAGAGAGAAGTGTTGTCGCTGGTTAATTGCAACATTGCAACTGGGTCCTAGCGCTATACGCTAGTGTTAGTGTTAAAATCCGTGGATAAGCAGGGGTTATCGCAATTAGGAAACCGTGGATCATAGAATGTTGCGGCACAGGAGGCCATTCGGCCCATCGAGTCTGTGCCGACTCTTTGACCGAGCAAATCACTTTCATTAACCCCAATCACCAGCTTTCTCCCCATAACCCTGCAAACCCGTCTTCCCCAGATACCTATCTAGTTCTCTCTTAAAAGAGATGCACGAGTTTTGCGGCTGACGAGGCCTCGGTTGGGGCGGGGTACCTGTATATCTATTTTAAAAAGAGAAAACGCTGCAGATGCTGGAAATCTGAAACAATATCTGATTATCAAAAATATATATTTCCCATAAATAGCCTGGATCCTATATATTAATAATAATTATTTATTCTAATAATACTAACAATTATCACCATTTATTTTAAGACTAATGGGACACAGTAATGGTGTCACCACTTTTTGGGCACCTTGTTATGGGCAAAATGTTCCAAAAATCCACAAATGTCCACAAAATATACATGTAGTTTGAATGCAAAATTAATTCAAACAATGAAACAAATGGGTTCTTGCTAAATTGCTGAGCTCTATTTAATTGGTTCTCTAATCACTGCTCAGTGCAACACTGGATTTATGCAGATTTATATTTAAATTAATCCAAACACTGCCCACATTGCCTAATCTCAAACTATGCCAGTTTGAGATTAGGCAAATGATCACAAATGATCTGCCTGCTGACAAGCAGGCTTTGCTCATTTTCCGCCAATCTGACAGTAACATCCGTCACATGAACAGATCACTGAAACAACTTTAAAATTGACTTTTTTTTAAATTGTCCAATATTCCTACAGAACTCAAAGACCAATATTCCAAATTTAGAACGTCTTATTTAATGTTTTTGCAGTATGTTGGGGTAGCGGGGAAATGTTACCAAGAGACACCTGAAAGCTCAGTGGTTTAGAGCACTCGTCTTTACAAGCGTGAGCCATGTGTTCAAATCCAGGCAGGTCAGGGCAAAAACGTAGGCAAATTTTCTTACTCCACAGACTTAATAATAATCCCTCCCCCCACAAAAATAATAAAATTGGTCATTTCAATCCACGACTGTTTGTGGGGACCCTGCTGTGTGTAATTGGCTACCGCGTTTTGCCCACAAATATAGTCAACTCACTTGAATTTAAGCGCTTTGAGACATCTAGAAGATGCGAAAAGCACTGTATCAAATGCAAGTATTATTATAAAGTACTTCACAACAACAAAAAAATTACATTTACAGAGAGCCCTACAGGAGCGAAATAGAATAAATACAGTAAAAGCCTGTTTACCCATTACCCTCGGGATCTAACTAATGCCAGTTAAAGCGTGTGCCGGATATTCGGCCGAAAACGCAAAAAATTCAATGCATTTTCCGGAGAAATTCTGTTCATCGAATACAAACTTTTTTTTGCGATGCTGGTTAAACGAAAGTTACGGTTGATCGGGTGCCAGATAAACGGGCTTTTACTGTATACGGGAAAGTGAAAGAACTTTAAATTAATTTAGGAAAATTATTATCGGAGCGTTTTGCCCATAACGAGGTTTCTAAAAAGTGGTGAAACCATTACTGTGTCCCATTAGTCCTAAATTAAATGGTGATAATTGTTAGTATTATTAGAATAAATAATAATGATAATTATTATTAATAAATAGGATCCAGGCTATTTATGGAAC
Organism: Hydrolagus colliei; assembly: GCA_035084275.1. Classification (NCBI taxonomy): domain Eukaryota; kingdom Metazoa; phylum Chordata; class Chondrichthyes; order Chimaeriformes; family Chimaeridae; genus Hydrolagus; species Hydrolagus colliei. The sequence continues at coordinate 10,849,150 of CM068746.1, read as the reverse complement.
ATACCGCTATATATTTTTGATAATAAGATATTGTATTCAGATTTGCAGCATCTGCAGTGTTTTCTCTGTTTAAAATAGATATATATAACAAAATACAAAAATATATATAAATTTATTCCGGGTGGCTGGTGGACCCGAACCCAGCGGGCTCATCACCTGCAGCTTGTGAGGCGAGCGCGCTAACCACTACACCACAACACAGCAGAGGAAGCCACCGCTCGCGGGTTGGAGATTTAAGCGGCAAAAAGCAGCTGCTACCTCCGCGTCCCCTAACACAGCGGCGGCGCCTCCCTCTCTCCCTGCTCACCCTGGCACCCGGCCCGCTGTTGGCCTGCGCCGCCGCCGCCGCCGCCGCACTCTCCTCCTCCTCGTCGTCGCTGGAGAACTCGAGGCTCCGGTTCCGGGCCGTGAGGTGCTGCCGGTACAGCTGCACATACACATGCTTCCTGTGCTCGCCGTGCGGCAGTGTGATCCCGTGAGCCAGCAGCACGCTCTTCAGCCGCTCCTTGGTCAGCACCGAGGGGTCCTCTAGATAATCGGGCATCTCCGCTCACCTTCCTCTTCCTGCTCCTTCCCTCCCTACTCCTCTTCCTCACGGCTTCCCGCTTAAACCAACCGCCGCTCACGCCGTGAGGGAGCAGAGCTGTCCCACTTCACACCCCCGCCGCTGAACAACACCTCACCCCATTGGTCGCCGCTCCCTCCCCCCCCCCCCCCCGACATCGCGCTCACTGCTGCTCCTATTGGTCACGGGCAAGGAGGATCGACACGGTCCCCTGCCGGCGGCTCCAGGCATCACACGCAGACAGACACAGAGAAGCGGGTGGAGGTGCGGACAGGTACAGACAGACAATCGTAATAATCCTTGCCTTTGATACAGCGCCCGTCACGTCTGCCAGGCGTCACAAAGTTCCCAGAGCACACTGTAGAGTGAATCGACTGTATGTGTGTGTGGGCGAAACGCGGCAGCCGATAGCTGGCTTCAAAATCACCGATTTATTATTGTTATTATTGAAGGGATTATTGCCCCCCAGAAAAGTGATTCCCCTCATCGACTACCGGTGAAGTGTTAGTGTGTGTCTGTGTGTGTGTGTGTGTGTGGAGTGAGTGTGTCCACTCTTATCTGACCCACCGTTTACATTTTGTTTCTTCCAACGGTTTTTCTTCAAACCCCCGCACAGTTTCTCACGGCGTCCCTCAGGGCTCTGTCCTCGGGCCCCTCCTTTTCACCCTCTGGGCGACGTCATCCGCAAACATGGGGTAAATTTCCACATGTATGCGGATGACACCCAGCTGTACCTTTCTGCCTCATCCCTCAACCCCCAGACCATCGATGTTCTGACATGTCTGTCCGACATTGAGTCGTGGACGAGGGACAACTTCCTGCAATTGAACGTGAGTAAGACCGAGGCCCTCCTGATCGGCTCAAGCCAGCGCCTCCACACATCGGGCGCTGCCAGCCTCAATATCCAAGGCTGCACTCTCCACCTCACAAAGCCAGTCAGGAACCTCGGCATCACGTTCGACCATAAACTCTCCTTCCTCCCCCACATCCGCGCCTTGACCGGCACCACTTATTTCCACCTGCGCAACATTGCCAGGCTCCACAATTATCTTACCCCCCGCGCTGCCGAAACACTCGTGCACGCATACATCACCTCACGGCTGGACTACGGAAACTCTCTCCTCGTCGGCCTCCCCAGTTCCTCCATTCACAGGCTGCAGGCCATCCAAAACTCTGCAGCCCGTGTACTATCCCGCACCCGCCTCCGCGACCACATAACCCCCACCCTCGCCCGTCTCCACTGGCTCCCCATCCTCCAGAGGATCGTGTTCAAGATCCTCGTCCTCACCTACAAGGCCTTACACGGCCTTGCCCCACCCTATTTAACCGATCTACTCTCCCCCTACACGCCCTCTGTTCAGCAGGACTTGGCCTGCTCCAAGCCCCCCGCCCGAACCGCCCCACCATCGGAGGCCGGGCCTTCAGTTTTTCCGCTCCCACCCTATGGAATGCCATCCCTCAATCCCTCCGTTTCGTTTCTTCCCTTTCCTCTTTCAAGGCCGGTTTGAAGACTTTCCTCTTCGATCGTGCCTTTTATTCCACCCCGAATTCTTTTACCTCCACTTCGTGTCTCACCCCTTCCCAAACACTCCCCTCCCAGCTCGGGTCACACGCCTCCTGTGCAGCGCCTTGGGACGTCCTCCCGACGTGAAAGGCGCTCTATAAATGTAATTTGTTGTTGTTGTTGTCTGTGTGTGTGTGTGTGTGTGGAGTGAGTGAGGAAATTTGCCGCAGCGCTTCGGGACGCCCTCCCTACGTGAAAGGCACTATATAAAGTGCGATGTTGTTGATTTTGTTGTTGTGAAGTTTTGCCCGGCCCAGGAATCGAACCCGGTTTCCTTTCGTGTGTGGCCAGGGCTCTGACCACCGAGCTACAGGACTCCAGACAACAACAGCAACAAAATGACATGGATACACAAGAGACATAGACAGACATGTGGAACCTATGGCACCCAAATCATACAACCCCCCCCCCCACGGGATACTCTCCCCACCAATCACACCAATTTCGCTCATAAAACCCACCTCCAGTTAGCTCTGGAGGGAAGCCCAGTGTTTCTGAGAATCATTATTTTCTATGGTGATCCTAATCACATTGTGGCTGTGATGGCAGGATTGCTGTGGTCTCAACCATTTCAATGGGTCTGGTAATTAGTCGCAGCGTAAACGACCTCCACCTGTTTCAAGGCGATTAAGTGGAGATTTATTTTATTTTTATACTCAGAGTGGCTGCATTAAAAGTGGTTTGTGTTTCAGAATGATTTAGCCGGTGAAATAATCCTCTTTAAACCCTTTTATCCGCCTTCTGTGACAGGATGAAGGTAGGCTTTCCTGTGTTAAGGGTGACCAATATAGTGAGATCCTCACCCTTGTTTTCAAATCCCTCCTCTCCCCTTCACTCCCCTACCTCTCTGATCTCTCTCCCCGAACCTTCTCTCCACCGGGTCTGGCCTCCTCCATGTCCCCCCGAATCCTCCGCTCCACCCTCGATGGCCGTGCCTTCAGCCACTACGCCCCGAGGCTCTGGAACTCCCTTCCTCACTCCCTTCACCTTGCCCCCAAATCACAGCTAAAGACCTTTCTTTTCGACCGAGCCTTTGGTCATCTTTCTACCCCTGCCTCTGGCTCGGTCTCGGGATCTGTTACTGTGAAGCGCTCTGAGACGCCATCTGGCACGGAGGACGCTATATATATCAAAGTAGTTGTTGTTGTTGAGTTGTTGGCTGGTCACTATCTCCATGCTCCTCCAACTCTCCTCCTACTCAGTTACAGTGACTGACCCACATGCTACAGGTATATTGTATTGTCAGATCTCCTCTGGGCTGAGGAACCAATGCGCAATGCCAATAGTAATAATTTAATAATAGTAATATTGTTTATTCTTGCGTCAAACCTCGACTGTTTGTGGGGACACTGCTGAGGACAATTGGCTGCCCCTTTTTATCCACTGCACTTTACAGTATATTCTGTGAAGCGCTTTGAGATATTTAGAAGACATGATAAGGCACTGTATCAAACGCAAGAATTATTATTATTAAACATTTAGTTTGGGGCCAATTTCCTCCAGCTCAGTGTCAACAAGACAGAGGCCCTCCTGATTGGCTCGCATCGGCGCCTCCGCACCTCAGGCACTGATAACATCAGCGTTCAAGGCTGTTTTCACCACCTCTCGAAGCCAGTCAGGAATCTGGGCATCTTGTTTGACCCTGAACTGTCCTTCTTCCCTCATATCTGCACCATGACCGGTACAGCCTTCCACCACCTCCGCAACATTGCGAGACTCTGCCGCTACCTTATCCCCCCTGTGCTGCCAAAACACTCATACACATCTTCATTACATCTAGGCTGGATTACGGGAACTCTCTCCTCGTCGGCCTTTACCAGCTCCTTCCTTCGCAAGCGGGTCCCGATCTGATTGTTCAGCGCTTTGGGATGCCCTCCCGACATGAAGGGCACTCTATCAATGTAATTTTGCTGTTGTTATTATGCTATTTTAATCAACCAGCTATTGGCTTCAGTAGAATATGAAACACAGGTATCCCTCCCCAACCGTGGGGGATACGTTCCTCTAAACCTGCGCGGTTGGAAAATGCAGGGCCCTGTGGGAAACAACAACAACAAATTACATTTATAGAGCACCTTTCACGTCGGGAGGACGTCCCAAGGCGCTGCACAGGAAGCATGTGACCTGAGCTGGGAGGGGAGTGTTTGGGAAGGGGTGAAACACAAAGGGGAGGTAAAAGAGTTCGGGGTGGAACAAAAGGCACGATCGAAGAGGAAAGTCTTCAAACCGGCCTTGAAAGAGGAAAGGGAAGAGACGAAACGGAGGGATTGAGGGATGGCATTCCATAGGGTGGGAACGGAGAAACTGAAGGCCCGGCCTCCGATGGTGGGGCGGTTCGGGCGGGGGGCTTGGAGGAGGCCAAGTCCTGTTGAACGGAGGGTCCGGGTGGGCGTGTAGGGGGAGAGTAGATCGGTTAAATAGGGTGGGTCAAGGCCGTGTAAGGCCTTGTAGGTGAGGACGAGCTTCTTGAACTCGAACCTCTGGAGGATGGGGAGCCAGTGGAGACGGGCGAGGGTGGGGGTTATGTGGTAGCGGAGGCGGGTGCGGGATAGGGGAAGTAAGTTTTGTAGAACTAAACAGAAAAAATACACATACATGGGGATAGGGAGAGTAAGTTTGGGCCCAGACTGACTGACCGGTCTACACAGAGACAGAGAGAAATCGTGGGTGGGTGACACGGAGGGGGGGTGGTGGGTGACACGGAGGGTGGGTGGGGGGGTGGGGGGTGACACGGAGGGTGGGGTGGGTGGTGTGGTGGGTGACATGCTGATAGGGGGAGTAAGTTTGGGAGCATTGGCTGCCAGGATCTGCAGACACAGAGAGAGACACACACACAGACACACAGAGAGAGAGAAATCGACGGAGATTTACCTTAATCCTAAGAGAGAAGCGACATCTCGCTGGTTGATTGCGCCATTAGCAGCGGGATCCTAGCGCTATACCCTTTGCCAAGCTTGAAAATTGAAACCCGCGGGTTTAAACCGCGGACGCGCAAAACCGCGGTTTGCGAGGGATGTCGCGTTTAGCCAACCGCGGGCGCGCGAGTTTCGTGGTTGGGGCGGGATATCTGTACTGAGTCCCACTGACACTGAAAGTCTCTTTACAACAACAACAACAGGAGGAGGAACATACAACCACAAAACTACATTTGTGGAGCGGAGTGGCTGTCACGTCCCCAATAATAACTATAAATAATAACAAACCTCGGTAATAAATAATCCGTAATAATTAATAACAATAATGTACATTAATAATAATGTTCATCCTTAACCAAAAAAACTATCAAACAAAGTTCACTTCACAACAACAACTTCCATTTATTTGGCAGTTTAGAGATGGGAGAAATACACCTCAAACTTTTTTTTATAATTTAGTGATCAAACCAATGAATGTAAAATAAACATGTTCCTCTTTCATACCCCGGTATAACAAATATATAAAAAAAACAATGGGATGAATAATAAATAGTTAATGATATTTAAAAAAAACAACCAATGACCCCGACGTGATTCGAACACGCAGCCTTCTGATCTGGAGTCAGACGCGCTACCGTTGCGCCACGAGGTCTGATGAGCTGCGCTGCGTCACCGCCATTATAGCCTCACTCCCCCTCCTCCCCTTGCGTCATGCCGTCACTAAGGGACGCTCTCCCTGCCACTCCTGCGTCATCACGCGCAGCGCCAGCCACCGTCGCCATTTTATCAGTCCTGACCATCCGCTCCATCTCTCCCATATCACAGTCAGGGCCATCACACTCCCTCCCCTTCCTTCCCCTCTCTGTAAGCGCACAAGGCAACAGGCCGCGGAAGGGGGGGGGGGGTGGTTAGAGGGGATAAGTGGAGCCGCAGCGCCACCTGTCGGCTGTTTGCGGTTCCGCTGTACACCACCAGGTGGCGCTGCCCCCGCTCCCCTGACACACACGCGGAGAGCATGTGACTGGGAACCACTGAACCAAAAAAAAAGACCTGGAAGGATCATCTCTATACACAATGCACAGACCGAGGACCAAGCCGCCATATTGCGTAGCCCTCGAATACAATGTTGAGGATTGTGGAGGAGACAAAAGATGAAGTTTTGCACACCCAAGACATCAATGGGCGCGCTCCTCCCCGAACGAAAAACACATCAACAATTAAAAAATAATAAACATGTGATAAAAATATAAATTCACCGCAAATTAACTTAAGGGACGGCTGGAGGAGGTGGCAGGGTAAACTCAGTCATGTAATAACCGAATGTCAAATTGACCGTTAGTGACAAAGCGTTCCTGGAATTTTGATCAAAACGAGTGTGATTCAGGCGTTAAAAAACACTGGACTCAGCGCCTTGGGACGTCCTCCCGACGTGAAAGGCGCTCTATAAATGTAAAATGTTGTTGTTGTTGTTGGAGATTAATCTGAAATTCAAAGAAAAACTCACGGTCAAAATGGATGAATCGAATGTCATGACGAGCTTTACCAAAATTCACCTTATGTGTTGGGATCATTACACAAAAACAGTGAACGTAAACCTAGATACATGTACCGAGATGAGATGAGATGCGTCGCACCGAGGACCAACCAAAATGACGGACATCACGCGACCTCGGACAATCGGTGGCGACACCGTGTGGACGATAATCCCTCCAGGTCTTATTTTGGTTCAGTGCTGGGAACCCACCACAGCTCAGTCACATGTGGAGGCAGGGTCAAGGGGAGACAGTGGGGGGAGTACAGGGGGCGCGGAGGGGAGACATGGGGGGGCAGGAAGGTGCGGGTGGCGGGGCGGTTACACAATAATAATGTGTGCGTTTGACATAGTCCCTCATCACGTCGAGATGTCTCAAAGAGCTTCACGGACACACTGTAAAGTGTAGTGACTTTGTTTTTGTTTCTATGGGAGAGCGAAACGCGGCAGCCAATTGCAAGCCTAGGACTCTAACCACTGAGCTACAGGACTGTGGCTTGTGAGCAAGTGAGTCCAGCAGTAACTGTTGAGCAACAGGGACTCCACTAATGTGAAAATTATTGTTACCTGATGAAATCTTTATGCAACACATCCACTGGAGCTCGTTGGGAGTAAGAGCTGCAGAGTGGCCTGCGCTGTAGGATTGGGATGGAGAGTGGGAGGGTAGGGAGATGGGGGAGGGTGGGTTGAGTGTAGGGAGATATGGGAGGGTGGATTGAGTGGATTGAGGGGAAGGAGAGGTGGTTGGAGTGTGGGCTAATGTCCAGAGTATATATTCAGAGACTTGCTGAGGGCTCCCTGTAATTGGCTCCTGATGCTCTGACTATTCCAGGTTAGCCACAGCTCAGACTCAGAGCTCGGCCCTCACTGAGTCACAGAGACCCCTGGAGCAGCTCAAACCTTATTAAACACATTAACATGTTGGATTAAAACACAATCACAATTCAGGAAGATCCAATCCTCTCTCTTTATTCTCTCAGTTATTGACAATCACTACAGTTTGAGGTTTGACAAACAACACTTATGTTCTTATCAGTGTACAGTTTGGGACAGGACCCAATAGTACTAATAATAATAATCCTTGCATTTGATCTAGCGCTTTTCATATCTTGTCGTCTCAAAGTGCTTCACAAGATGTAAAGTGAGTTGATTATATTTTGTGGTTGTTATAAAGCAGCCACACACACACACACACACACACGTAATAAACATCCTGTAATAATCTTTAAATTGGACACAATGACCTTCACGTCAGGAGGACATCTGAAAGCACTTCATACGACTTATAGTGAAGTGTAGTGACTGTGTATTGAAGGCAAAACATTGACGAGAAATTAAATACACGTCAGATAGTATCAATAAAAGAATGTATGAAACACAAAAGTCTTAACACACAAACCCTGTTACTAATCTTGATGTCGTTGACGGTGAGTAAGTTAGCATCGAAGGATTTTTATTGCTTTATTGATTAGGCATCAGACACTGAGCAGGTCCTTGTTCCTGTGTCTTCTTTTGCTCTCTTTGTCTCCTCTGGCTCTGTGTAGTCGTCAGTAGTCAAGCTGACACAGACAGGCGACTCCTCTGGTAACCCAATGGCTGGGAGATATGTCTGAGGGCAGGTCGATGGTCAGTATATAGTTGGTGGAGTGTCCGGTGGTGGACAGCATGCCCCTGCGAGCACTGGTTTTATACACTGAGGACAAATAAAAACATGTCAGCCAAGAGGAGACTGAGATCAATCACAGCAACAGCAACAAATGGCATTTACACGGTGCCTTTTATGGCTGGAGGATGTCCCCAGGCTCTGGACAGTCAGGGTAGGGTGGTCCTAGCTCGACAAGCAGCAGGAAAGCTTGCCAGGCAATGACATCAATGACAAGCTACGTGGCTTAGCTGGATCGACTCCAGCAGTTACCCCAATGCACTAAAGTCCCAGAGCTGGAAAGGTATTGAACTGATGCCTGGCTCTCAGTCCCTCCTACACCAGCCTCTACATCACTAATAACAATAATAATCCTTGCATTTGATACAGCGCTTTTCACATCTTATCGACGTCTCAAAGCGCTTCACAGAATATATTGTAAAGTGAATTGACTGTGTATTTGTGCGCGAAACGCGGCAGCCAATTGGGCACAGCAGCGTCCCCACAAACAGTCGTGGGTTGAAATGACCGATTTATTATTGTGTTTATATTTGGAGGGATTATTATTAGGCGTGTGTGTGGAGTAAGGAAATTTGCCCAAGGTTTCACCCTGACCTGTCTGGATTTGAAACACAGGTCTCACGCTTGTGAAGGTGAGGGCTCTAACCACTGAGCTACAGGAGCTCCAAATCACCATGTTAATATTATATATTGTTATCATGAGATCTAAACCCGAGAGCCACACTAACCTGGGCATCCGTACGTACATTCCTCTCTGAATGCGGACTTCTCCCCCGGCTTCAGCCAAATCTGGTTGACAAGGTTAAGGACATTTTCTCCAAAGAAGAGACGGGATTGGATCCAATTAAACATTTATAATAATAACAATAATAATAAAAAGCCACTGGAGAATCTGTAGTTGTTACCATGGTATGAGGAGAGCCTCCATCCCTCACTCAGACAAACTGAGTGACAGACTCCACAGGCTTCATTCACACTGAAAAGTACCTGAAAACCTAAGGCAAGTGTTTTCCAGTTTTACCCAATCCCACTGTTAGGCTCTTTCCGTCCCCCCACAGTCCACCCCATCACATCTTCGAAGGTTGCGAGGAGACCTAATAGAGGTTTATAAGATCACGAGGGGATTCGACAGAGTAGATAGGGGAAAAACTGTTTCCACTGGTGGGTGTATCAGTGACTCGTGGTCCCATATTTAAAATAGTTTCAAAAAGAAGCAGAGGGGAGATGAGGAGAAATTTTTTCACTCAGCGAGTTGTTCAAATCTGGAATGCATTGCTTGAAAAGGTGGTGGAGGCCGATTCGATAATAACTTTTAAAAGAGAGGTAGACATTTATTTGGGGAGGACGGGATTGCGAGGTTATGGGGAGAGAGCTGGGGAGTGGGATTAAATTGCTCTTTTTAAAGAGCCGGCACAGACTTGATGGGCCAAATAACCTTTTGTGCCGTAAAATTCTATGATTCTTCAAAATTAAGGTACTGTATGTATACAGTATACACGGTTTAATCATATAATCTCAATATTGTGGTCGACCTGCTTTAAATGGTTGTCTGTCAGTGTGAGCTCTCTGCTTGCATTGTGGCGGCCAAAGAGCTGATATCTACCTCAAAATTTGTCATTGACAGGCATAAACAATGATGCAAGTGATCAGCAGTCAACCTTGAATTAAATTTTGATTTGATAAGCTTCATTCTCGAAAATGTCTGCTCACAGGTGTAAGTACTTACAAAACCCGTAATCATACCAGCCGCAAGTCTCCTTAAATTTAGGGAATGTGGAGTCTGGAAGGCAACCATAAAAGTTGATCAGATCATTGGCATTAAAGGCATCTTTAACTGCACGATTGGTTTGCAAGTCACCCAGTTCTAGTTGATAAACATCTCAAGCCTCATCTATTTCAACCACAAATGGGTTTTGGAACAAACAAATGTCCTTTGCACGTTTGTGGAAGCCTCCAAATCTTTCCTGGAATTCTCTCTGTAACTGTTTCAGTGCCTCGGTGAATCTGTCCTGAGGAAAGGGTGGGCTGCTGTTATTTTCTGAAAGACGCTTGCAACAAGGGAAGTGGTACAGGTTTGCTATACTTGTATACTTGATGAAAATTCCGAGTTTAACTTCGAAAGCTTTTACATCAGAAAACATTTCTGACACTAGGTTTCCTTTACCCTGCAATCTTGTGTTCAGTTCATTTAGATTCTGCGATATATCAGTAAGGAATGCTAACTCTATTTCTCCACTTCACTTTGCGACCCCCAGTCCCCTGATGTTCTGTCAGCCTGCCTGTCAGACATCAGGAGCTGGATGAGCGCAAATTTCTTGCAGCTGAATGTTGACAAGACAGAAGCCATACTCTTTGGCTCTCGTCAACGTCTCCAATCGCACGGCTCTCACCTTCTCCACCTTCCCGGCCTGGCCCCTAAAACTCTCCGAACCTGTGCACAAGCTTGGCGTCGGGTTCAACCCCCAACTGTCCTTCCTCCACCATCAAGGGTCCCGCACCAGCACCGCCTTCTACCACCTCTGACAGATCGCCCGTTTCCGGCAATACCTCACCTCAAAAGCCGCTGAAACCTTGGTCCAAGCCTTTGTCACCCCTCAGCTGGACTGTTGCAACGCCCTCCTCCCCGGTCTCCCCACCACCACAATCCACAAAATCCAGCTTATCCAAAACGCTGCTGCTCATATACTCACCCGCACCAAGCTTCGCTCCCCCATTACCCCAGTCCTTGCCAGACTTCACTGGCTCCCTGTCCCTGAGAGGATCGACTTCAAGATCCTCACCCTTGTTTTCAAGTCCCTCCACTGCTCTGCACGCCCCCCCCCCCCCCACTATCTCTCTGATCTCCTCTCTGCCCAAACCAGCTCCCGCTGCTTTCGCTCCTCTGGGTCTGGCCTCCTCCATGTCCCCCGAATCCTCTGCTCCACCCTCGGCGGCTGTGCCTTCAGCCACTACTCCCCAAGGCTCTGGAACTCCCTCCCTCACTCCCTTCGCCTCGCCCCCTCTCTTCCCAGTTTCAGGTCACAGCTGAAGACCTTTCTCTTCAACTGCGACTTTAGTCACCTTTCTCCCCCCTGCCCCTGGCTTGGTCCAGGGATCCGCTATTGTGAAGCGCTCTGAAACGTCGTCTGGCATGGATTGTTGTTGTTGTTAACTTCCATATCCACACAGGATCAGAGAACTCCACTCGCCTCCTTTCTTAGTAAAAACCTCTATTAGGTCTCCTCGCAACCTTCTTTGTTTCATTGAGAATAAACCTAGCCTCTCTAGCCTTTCCTCATAGCTGAAGTCCCTCATTGCTGGTACCATTCTAGTAAATCTCTTGTTCCTCCCATTCCAATGCCTCAGCATCCTTCCTAAAGTGTGGTGACCAGAATTGTACACAGTACTCTAGCTGAGGCCTAACCAAAGTTTTATACAGTTTAGTCTGAACTTCCTGACTTTTGTACTCTATGCCCCTATTTATAAAGCCTAGTATCCCGTATGCTTTTTTGATAGCCTTGTCTACCTGTCCTGCCACCTTCAAAGAATCACTCACACAAACCCCAGGTCTCTCTGTTCCTTCACACCCCTTAAAAATGTACTCTTCTAGCCTATATTGTCTCCCCTCATTTCTCCTCCCAAAATGCATCACCTCACATTTCTCTACATTAAACTTCATCTGTCATGTGCCTGCCCATTTTACCATTCAGTCTATTGAAACATTTCTTCTTTTCAGGACAAAACTCATTGCCCACTCTTAGAAAGCATTTTTTAACAAAAAATGTTGGTGAAAGATTGGTGAAAGATTTCCCATTCTTTGCTATCAATTTAGCAGCATGGTAACTAACTCGAACAGCAGTCAAATTTTCTTGCACTCTCATCTTGAAAATATTCTGCCGAGTCCTTTTCAGACTCTTAACCTTGTCAGTCCTGATCTGGCCTTGCAAGGAGTCATACTTATCCTTATGATGTGCTTTGTGATGCCGCCTAATGCATTCTTTAAACACCAAAACATTGTCCTTGCAAACAAGACAAACGGCCTTACACTGCACAAGTAATTACTGGTCCATTGGTCATTGAACACTCCATGTCAACTTTTCTGCGACGTGCTAGAGGGTGGTGTTATTGCAGTGATATTAGATATACAACGATCTGCAAAAAAAACCAACCAAATCTTCTGAGTTTTCAAAGTTGTCACATCACCAAATCACTCCAGGGCTGGGAAAGTCAAAAGAAGCGGGCGGGATGACGTCACGCTGCTGCCAGGTGGCTGATTGGTTCCCTGAGTAAACCTAACCGGAGTTACCGCGTCCCCCCCCCACTGTCAGTGGCACTAGATGACAGTTCTGTTCGAGCTATGGTTCCCGCTCGACTGTGATTGAGAGCCACGGGACCCGCTCGAGGCACTGAATCCAGCCACACTTCAGGGTGTTCAGGCCCCAGCTCCCAAGAGGCGGCGAGTCCCGGCAGAAAATAAGAACGCTGAAACACTAGTCTCCCTCACAATGATGTGAGGCGGCCGTAATGACAAAGGTTTTAGTTGATGCAATTAGACGCTGCCCGAGCAGGCTCGTGGCAGGCCGGACACAATCTCTTGCCGACCCCTGTTCTAATCTAACTGCACCTGCTCCGCCTTATCCCTATATCTCTTTGTCCATAAGCAATCTGTCAGTTTCAATCTTGAATATGTTTAAGGACTGATATCAATTCACTGCCCTCTGAGTGAAGAAGTTTTTCCTCAACTCAGTGCGAAAAGGCTGAATCTTAATCTTAAAACTGTGACACCTAGTTATTTGCAGTGTGTGATGATGGATCGGTGAGTGGTATTTGCAGTGATTTCTGCTGCTGTTAAACAGCACAGTGATGGCAGGATACAATGGGCAGAGTCTCATAAAGGACCTTGGGTAGTGATTCCCCAATCACATGCCTGGTCCTGTCCCACCGAGCCCCCTCCATATACAGGCCTTTAATGTAAACTCCGTTTTCCTAACGGGGGAAAACATACAACAGTTAACTTCCTCAGGTTTAGCTTCAAACAACGTGAAAAGCGCTATACAAATGTAGTTTTGTTGTTGTTTTGTTTTGTTGTAAGGTCAATAATAGTTTTTATTACACTGAAACAGAATAATAACAACAATAATCCTTGCATTTGGTACAGCACCTCACCACAACTTTGAGACATCTTCACAGAATGGACTGTAAAACATAGTGACTATATTGTGTGGGCGAAACGCGGCAGCCAATCGTATACAGCAATAAGCACAAGTGATGTTTTAACTGGCAAATAAAGATTGATGTTATAACAACAGACAACTAATTGCATATATATATATGTGTGTGTGTGTGTGTGTGTATTTAATGCCTTTCAGGTCTTTTGGGGAGGACATCCCAAGATCCTGAGATGTTGATATCATCAACATCAACAACAACAACAACGTTACATTTATAGAGCGCCTTTCATGTCGGGAGAATGTCACAAGGCGCTTAACAGTCAGGACAGGATCCGAGCAAGGGAGAGGGGCAGGGTAGGGGGGAGGGGAGGGAGAGAGTTGGAAGGGAGGGAGTTGGGAGGGGAGGGAGGGAGTTGGGAGGGGAGGGAGAGAGTTGGGAGAGGAGGGAGAGAGTTGGGAGGGGAGGGAGAGAGTTGGGAGGGGAGGGAGAGAGTTGGGAGGGGAGGGAGAGAGTTGGGAGGGGAGGGAGAGAGTTGGGAGGGGAGGGAGAGAGTTGGGAGGGGAGGGAGAGAGTTGGGAGGTGAGTTAGAGTTGGGAGGGGAGGGAAAGAGTTGGGAGGGCAGCAGAAGGCACGATCGAAGAGGAGCAAAGTCCCAAACACTCCGGCCTCACTGGTGGGCCGGTCACACTGTGATCCTGGTTAATGACGTGGAAATGAAAGCTGAGATGGTCGATGGGAATCTTGTATTTCCTGGCGCAGTTCTGCAGAGCTCCAGTCAGGAAACTCTGAGTGAAGTAAAACCTCGAGATCCAGAATGCATCAGGCTTCCCTCGGTCAACCCAGTCCTGAAACACAACACATACAGCAGCTGACCTCCCACCCAGGTGTTGTTAAGACTTCAAACTACTCGGTCAATTTTCTTAGGGGGCCCGTCACTGCCGGTAAGTTTAATAAGTAAAATTAACTTTCGGCAGGTGCAATGCATCTTTAGGCTCCGCCAGGCTGGGGGGAGCTCTGGTTTTCGCTATACTGTACAGATATTTAACAAAAGGCAAGAGCACAGCACACTCAAATCCTCCCCTTTCGCTGATTTTTCACATTACTTTGGGGGCACAATATGAGGGGCAATTGCACCAATGTTAAAAACGCCTCTGCTCCCACCATCCTCACAGTCACTGGTCATGCAGTGGCCCAAACTATTCACTGTGTCCGCAGATATTATTCTCTAGCAGAAATCTATCTAATTTGTTCTTGAAACAAGCAACATTTTCTGCTTCCACCATCTCCCTTCCTTGGGAGCCCGTTCCACACGTCTCTGCAGATTTATTACAATAATAATAATCCTTCCATTTGATAAAGCGCTTTTCATGTCTTTTAGACATTTTAAAACACTGCACATAATATCCTGTAAAGGTAACTGACTATATTTAAGCGCTTTGAGATGTCGATAAGACGTGGAAAGCACTATATAAATGTAAGGATTATTATTATTATTATGTTTGTGGGTGAAACGTGGCAGCTAATTGCACACAGCAGCATCCCCATAAACAGTCATGGGTTGAAATTACCAATTTTTTTTGAGGGATTATTATTAGGCATGGGGAGTAAGGAAACTTGCTCAAGGTTTCGCCCTGACCTGACCTGCCTGGAATTGAACCCAAGTCTCTCGCTAGTAAAACGAGTGCTCTAACCACTGAGCTACAGGACATGAGACACAAAATATAACATCCAACAAGTCTTACCTTAAAGAACTCTAGTCTGGAGAGGAGGTCAGTAATGTAGCTGCCTAAAGGTTTGAGAGAAGGATAGGACTTTGCTGACCACATTGTGGGAACCTGGAGACAAATACATCACAACCGTTGTGTCATGTTATTCAAGAAATCTAATATAATAATAACAATAATCTTTGCACTTGATACAGCGCTTTTCATATCTTACTGATGTCTCAAAGCGCTTCACAGAACTGTATATTTTTGTGGGGAAACACGGCAGCCAATTGCGCACAGCAGTGTCCCACAAACAGTCGTAGATTGAAATGACAAATTTTTATTATTGTGGGTTTTTTTGGACAGATTATTATTATTTGGCATATGGAGTAAGGAAACTTGCCTAGAGTTTTCCCCTAACCTGTCTGGATTCGAACACAGGTCTCACGCTTGTAAGTCGAGTGCTCTAACCACTGATCTACAGGAGCTCCACAATGAGCTATTGATAGGGAGCTATTAAATGGCACAACAGGCTCAAAGGGCTGAATGGGCTATTCCTGTTCCTATGAGACATTGCTAGCTATTGTGATTGGAGAGATTGGAACACCATCTGTACCACACAACGTCTTGGGACGTTCTCCCGACATGAAAGGCTTTACACTAATGTGATTCCATTGCTGTTGTTGTAGCTAATGCTGCTCAGTCTCCATATTGAATCAATGCAACAGTTACTGATAATAACCCTTGCTTTTAATACAGCGCCTGATCATGTCATTGAGATGTCTCAAAGCGCTTCACAGAATATACTGTAAAGTGTAGTGACTGTGTACTGTGTGGGCAAACCGCAGCAGCCAATTGCACACAGCAGTGTCATGGATTGAGTGACCAAATAACTGTTTTTTAATGGAGGGATTATTAACTCAGAAAAGTGATCCGCCGATTTACTAAAAAAACTAGGTTCCTACTGACTGCTGGTGTGTGGAGCGAGGAAACTTGCCCACGGTTTTGCCCTGCCCGGGAATCGAACCCAGTTCCTCTCGCTTGCGAGGCGAGCGCTCTAACCACTGAGCTGCAGGACTCCACAAGGCCTCACTTTGCCGACAATCATGCTCTTGAACATATCCTCGAGCTCACTGGACAGCAGGATAAGGCCTCGGATGGCTTTGGTGATGTCTCTCAGGCTGGACCTGATGGTGGACGTGAGATGATTGTAATGCAGGAGTTCCTGTAGCAGCACTGTGTTCATGGACTCGCTATAGTTGGTCGGGTATTTATTCTGTGGTTCAGATAAAGTATTATTAGTCATAATAATCCTTGTAACTCATACAGCGCCTCATCACGTCTTCGAGACGTCTCAAAGCACTTCACAGAATATTCTATAGAGTGGATTGGTTGCATATTTTGTGTGTGAAACGTGGCAGCCAATTGCGCACAGGAGTGGATTTAGTGACAACATTATTATTTTTATTGATTTATTTTTGGTTTGAAGGGATTGTAATAGTAACTGAGATTAGAACACACACAGAGACACACACACACAACGCACAGACACAACACACACAGAGACTCAGACAGACACACACGCTGACTGCGGCTGTTGTTGTGGCCATTTCTTACCATCACCTCCTCGGTCTGAAAGTCGGGGGGTATTTTGGACAGAATATCCGTGGCCAACTCATGAACAATCTCGGAGGAGGAGAGATCTCCCCCGTTTACCTGCCGGGGAGACACAATGAGTGTTAATGTTGAGATGATCTGCACTACACACAGCACAAACATCAGCAATAATAATAATAATAATAATAATAGCGCTTTACACGTTTTCTAGACTTTGTCTCAAAGCGCTTCACAGAGTATACTGTAAAGTGAATTGACTGTATATATAATAATAATCACACTTGCATTTATAGCGCTTTATCGTATCCTCGAGACATCTCAAAGCTCTTCACAGAATACACTGTAAAGTGAATTGTCTGTGTAATTTTGTGGGCAAATCGTGCTAGCCAATTGTGCACAGCGGCGTGCCCACAAGCAGCCATGGATTGAGTCAAAACATTATTATTATTTTGGTTTTGCAGGGATTATTACCCCAGAAAGCGATCCGTCAATTGACTAACAACCGGGTTCCTATTTAATTTACTGTTGAAGCCCACCAACTGCTGCCTCGACCCCCTTCCCACCAACTTACTGCTCACCCAGCTCCCCCTCCTCTGCCCATTGCTGGCTGACATCATCAACCAGTCCCTCTCCACAGGATCAGTCCCTGCCCCCCTCAAAACTGCTGCCATCACCCCCCCTCCTCAAGAAACCTTCCCTAGATCCCTCAAACCCCAGCCACTACTGCCCTATTTCAAACCTGCCCTTCCTTGCCAAAGCACTCGAACGCGTTGTTGCAAACCAACTCCGTGCCAACCTCTCCTCCCACTCCCTTTTCGAACCCTTCCTATCCGGTTTCCGCCCTGCCCACAGTACAGAGACTGCGCTTGTGAAAGTCACAAACGACATCCTCTCTATCTGTGACCAGGCTCCCTCTGCCTCATTATCCTCCTGGACCTGTCCGCTGTGTTCGACACAGTCGACCACACCGTCCTCCTCCACCGCCTGTCCTCCGTCATCCACCTCAGTGGGACCGCACTCGCCTGGTTCGTGTCCTACCTCACAAACCACCAGCATCTCAATAAGCGCTTTTCCTCCCACTCTACCCAGTTACCTGTGGGGTACCCCAGGGATCCATCCTTGGCCCCCTCCTCTTCCTCATCTACACGATCCCTCTTGGGGACGTCATCCGCAGACATGGGGTACACTTCCACATGTACACGGATGACACCCAACTCTACTTCTCCACCTCACTTTGCGACCCCCAGTCCCCTGACGTTCTGTCAGCCTGCCTGGCAGACATCAGGAGCTGGATGAGCGTGAACTTCCTGCAGCTGAATGTTGACAAGACAGAAGCCATACTCTATGGCTCTTGTCAATGTCTCCAATTGGCTCTCACCTCCTCCACCTTCCCAGCCTGCCCCTAAAACTCTCCGAACCTGTGCGCAACCTTGGCGTCAGGATCGATTTCAAGATCCTCATCCTTGTTTTCAAATCCCTCCACTCCTCTACACACCCCTACCTCTCCGACCTCCTCTCTCCTCAAGTCAGCTCCCGTTGCCTTTGCTCTACCGGGTCTTGCCTCCTCCATGTCCCTGAATCCTCCGCTCCACCCTCGGTGGCTGTGCCTTCAGCCACTATGCCCCGAGGCTCTGGAACTCCCTTCACCTCGCCCCCTCTCTTCCCAGTTTCAGTTCTCAGCAAAAGACCTTTCTCTTCGACCGCGCCTTTGGTCACCTTTCTACCCCTGCCCCTGGCTCGGGCCTGGGATCCGTTATTGTGAAACGCTCTGAGACGCCGTCCAGTGTGGATGAAGCTGCTGTTGTTGATGTACTGCTGGGTATACGGAGGCGTGTGTGTGGAGTAAGGAAACTTGCCCAATATTTTGCCCTGTTCAGCAATTGAACTCTGTCCAAGATTGTAACTCAAAAAAGTCATTCCGATTGTATTGTACCCATGAAAGTGAATACATTGTGAGGGTAATGTAATAATGTAATAAGCTCTAACCGGCTTTAGTGTGTGTTTGTCCTTTACACTAAATAAATCGTGTTTTTAGGAAATAAAAATATTGCTTGTGTTCTTTTATCTGGAAACAATGTTAACATTGGGGAGATTTTGCTGATCACTGAGGCACCAATCAGTGTAACAGGAGCTGGTTGAGGGGAGTGAGTCGCAGGTTATATAATTATAATAAAAAGAAAATAATAATAACAATAATAATCCTTGCATTTGGTTACAGCGACTTATCACGTCTTCGAGGCGTCTCAAAGCGCTTCACAGGAGACACCGTCAAGTGTAGTGACTGTGTGTTTTACGGGTGAATTGAGAGTTTGGGCAGCAGTGTGCAATAATAATGATAATAATCATAATAATAATCCTTGCATTTGATATAGCACTTTTCAGGTCTCCGAGGCATCTCAAAACGCTTCACGGGACATGCTGTAAAGTGAATTGCCGATGTATCTGTTTGTGGTCAGTGTTGCTCTGGAGGAGAGGGAGGTGGGTGTCTGTGTGTGAGACTCTCACCTCTCGGGGGAGCGTTGTCAGGATCCCGTCAAACAGCTTCTGTGTTTCCTTCTGCTCTTTGGTGATGTTCGCATTCTCGTGTAGTCCATACACCTGGAAAGACAATTCCTCCCAGTCTAGATAATCAAAACACACACACACACACACACACAAACACACACCACATACAGTCATACACACCACACACACACACAGTCACACATAAACATTCAATCAACCACAAAGTCATACACACCACACACAACCCCCTCCCACACACACACACACACACAACAACAACAAAATTACATTTATAGAGAGCCTTTTACATCGGGAGGACGTCCCACGATCATACACAACCCACACACACACACACGCACACAGTCACACAGTCATACGCACACCACCCACACACACAGTCACACACACCTGTGATCTACCCGTATCTATCTGTCAGACTCATGTAAGGTTTTGCCTGGGAATCAAATGCAGGTCTCTCGCTTGCGAGGCTAGTGCTGTAACCCATGAGTTGCAGACCCCCCAATAATAAACCAGTTGTTTTATTGTGAATTGAAAGGCAGTGATTACCTCAGGGTCAGCATTGAGAGGCAAGTTCTTGATGTATTCCACATAACTTTGGTAAGTGCCTTTCCTGGGAGCAAAGTAAATAGCGCTGGACGAGAACCTGTAGGAGTCGTCCTCAATGACTCTTTCACAGTAGAAACTCTCCAACAAACTGAGCAGCAGCCTGCGATCGTGCTCGTCAGTCACTCTCCCCCCATAGTTACACTCTCCCGTCAGGTAAATCAGAGCCTCGAACGGAACCCCAGAGTATGTGTTCAGGAAAATCTGTTGAGCAAATAATAATATTAATAATAATAATTTTTTAAAAAATCCTTCATTTGATATAGCGCTTTTCCCATCTTATCAACATCTCAAAGCGCTTCACAGAATATAGTGTAAAGTGAATTGACTGTAAATTTGTGGGAGAGTGAAACGCGGTAGCCAATTGCGCACAGCTGCGTCCCCATAAACAGCCTAGGGTTGAAATGACCAATTTTTTTTATTATTGTGGTTTTTTTTAGGGATTATTTTTGGGTGTGTGTGTGTGTGGAGTAAGGAAACTTACCCAAGGTTTCATCCTGACCTGCCTGGATTCGAACACAGGTTTGTTTGTAAGGCAGGTGCTCTAACCACTGAACTACAGGAGCTCCATAACTGATAGTGTTATTCTAATAATAATCATAATAATCCTGGTATTTGATACAGCGCCTTATCAGCTCATTGAGATGTCTCACATATATACAGGATATACTGACAGGCACCCGGATTGCCTGTATATGTTGTGGGTGAAATGCGGCAGCTGATTGCACACAGCAGGGTCCCCACAAACAGTCGTGGATTGAGGGACCAATTTATTATTCTCTTAAAGGATTATTACCCCCTGGAAAATTGATCTGCTAATTGACTAACAACCGGGTTCCTACTCACTGCCTGTAAACAGAGGGGTGTGGGGTAAGGAAACTTGCCTAAGGTTTTGCCCTGCCCGGGAATCAAACCCAACTCCTCTCGTTTGCCAAGCAAGGGCTCTGACCACTGAGCTACAGGACTGTGGCTTGTGAGCAAGCGAGTGAGGCCAGGGCTCTAACCCCTGAGCAACAGGACTCCATGGTCACTGGCCGCTGCACCTGTTAGTGTTTGATTGTTATTTGTGTTGCAGGCCCGTACGCAGGAGGGGTGAGACGGGTGCGTAGGCACCCCCCCAAATTATAAAAAGGCCACATTTTCCGGGGTAGAGAATTGTATTTTTATCAAATTTAAATACCAAGTAAATTTATTGAACATTTGGGTAACAATTAATTCTTCAAAACTATGTATTACTTATAAATACACATCTTTGAATGATTTAGTAATACATAGTTTTGAAGAATTAATTGTTACCCAAATGTTCAATAAATTTACTTGGTATTTAAATTTGATAAAAATACAATTCTCTACCCCGGAATGGCGATATATCGGTATATCGGTAAAACCCGATCTGATTTTCATATCGGTATGCCGATATAGACATTTTTAAAATACCGATATATCGAAAAACTCTATATCGAGGTACAAAATCAGGATGCGAGCACAATCAACTACAAGACCCAGAATGCTCATCTCTATACACAATGCACAGACCGAGGTGCAAAGCCGCCATCTTGTATTCATAGTCTTCGAATACATAATACAGGTATGCAAGGGGTGGGGGAAGAGAGACGGCTGTGGGTGGGGGGGGGTGAGGGGGAGAGAGACTGCTGGGGGTGGGGGGTGAGGGGGAGAGAGACTGCTGGGGGGGTGAGGGGGAGAGAGACGGCTGGGGTGGGGGGGGGGTTGAGGGGGAGAGAGACGGCTGCGGGGAGGGGGAGAGAGACGGCTGGGGGGGGGAGGAGAGGGGGAGAGAGACGGCTGGGGGGGGGGAGAGGGTGAGAGAGATGGCTGGGGGGGAGAGGGATGGCTGGGGGGGGAGAGGGGGAGAGAGACGGCTGTGGGGGGAGAGGGGGAGAGAGATGGCTGGGGGGGAGGGAGAGGGGGAGAGAGATGGCTGGGGGGGGGGGAGAGGGGGAGAGAGACGGCTGGTGGGGGGGGGGAGGAGAGGGGGAGAGACGGCTGGGGGGGGAGGGAGAGTAGAGGGGGAGAGAGACGGCTGGGGGGAGGGGGAGAGAGACGGCTGGGGCGGGGGAGGGAGAGAGAGACGGCGGGGGGGGGAGGGAGAAAGAGACGGCTGGGGGGGTGATGGGGGAGAGAGACGACGGGGGTGGGGGGGGAGAGAGAGGGGGGGGGGGGGGGGAGAGACGGGGTGGATGTGATAATATACAGATAGATAGAGATGGGGGGGGATGTGAGAGAGGAGAGAGGGAGAGAGACATAGAGAGACACAGACAGAAAAACACAGAGATGGAGAGAGTGAGAGACACAGAGAGAGAAAGATATTTACCTCCTGAGAAGATAGGCCCCGAATGCGCACGCACTCCGAAAAAACGGAAAATATCTGTATTTCGGTATATCTCGATATGAGCCAACCGATATATCCATATCCGGAAAATTCCCATATTGCCGTTCCCTAGTATTAATATAAAATTACTCACACACCAGAATCGGCGTCTACCCAAAACATACCCCGTCGATAGACGCGCTAGTCAATGATGCGGCGAGTCTGTGACTCACGTAACGTAAACATAGGCGCGCGCCAAGACTCAAATCCATCCTCGTTTGGAAATCATCCCGTAAACAGCCACAAAGGTAGCACCACTTCTGGAAGTTAAAATCATCTTTTCATCTGATCACCGTAAGTAAAAATTACTCAAGTTTTGAGAGGTGTGACTGTAATGCTAGCAAACAATGACAACATATTTACAAGCTTCTGAGAAATTAAAGCTTTTGAGAACCCAACAAAAAAGTTATATGTGTCTGGACGGAAATGCCTATCTTTAAAAAAGATACTCATGGACGTAGGCCTATGCTTTAGCGCCTATGTCTACATGGTGTGTCAATCGGAAATCATCCCGTATACAGTCACTACATAAAAAGGTAGCACCACTTTGTGGAAGCTGAAATCATATTTTAATCTGATAAATGTAAGTAAAAATGACTTAAGTTTTGATAGGCGTGTTTCTGAAATACCATGTTTCTTGTTTTGTCTTGATTATCACATTTGATTTATATTATTAAAAATGTATTCCTGTAATTAAAAATTGCTTTTAGAGACGTCCACTGACATGGAAAAAAGATATGACCGCAAAAATGTGTAAAATATGACCTCAAACTGTGTAAAACGTTGGAGCCTCGAGGGGGCTTTGCCCCCTTCACCCCCGCCAGGGGCCCTCGTGGGCAGCCCCCAAGCCGCTGGCCATTGTTGGTCCCATCACTAGCAATTCGCACCCCCCCATTAAAAATCCTGCGTTCGGGCCTGGTGTTGTACTGACTCAGCCTTTAACCCAGATCTATTTCCCTCCCCCTGGATTCTCTCTCTCTCTCTCTCTCTCTCTCTGTCAGTCTGTCAGTGAAGATCAGACCAGCCGCCAGGGGACACCACTAGGAAGCAACATTACTCCACAATATTCACAATAACCTCATCTCACCATCTGAACACAATTCAACTTCTTATTCCTTTGCTAACACAGACAACACCTCCAGCATCCACAACACACACAGTTAAACAGTGTGTTTAAGGCAATGTAGGTTTAGTGACAGGCTGTGAGTGAGTGTGCCCTCATTCATGCCATCATTGCATCCCTGCTCAACTAAGTGCTTTGAGACTTTTGAGGATATGGGGATAGGGCAGGTAATCAGAGTTAGGTGAGAAGATCAGCCATGATCTTATTGAATGGCGGAGCAGGCTCGAAGGGCCGAATGGCCTACTCCTGCTCCTAATTCTTATGTTCTTATGTTAAGCGCTTTGAGACGTCTAGAAGATGTGATAAGGCTCCACATCAAATGCAAGGATTATTACTGTTATTATTATTAATAATATGAACAGCTTCAGGTTTTACTTATTTACTTTGACAAAAGTGATAGCAAGCGACTGGAACTGTCTATTAAAAGTGTGATTGTTTGGAACAAAAGGCTGTAGTGGGTGGGATCAGGTCAGGTCAGGTCAGGCAGAAGCTGCCGAGAGAGGAAACAGCTCGTGTTTGTATTTCAGATTTCCAGCCCCCGCGGTGTTCTGTCTTTCGTTTACTGTGAAATTCTTTGTGATTCTGTGGGTGACTGTGTAAGTGTGATGTTGTTGTTGTTGTTGACTGTGAAAGCTGAGGAATAATAAACGAGGGACAGCAGGGGAGACACTCAACGCAACTGTGAGGGATTATACACAATCTTCATTCCTCCAGAATTTCAGGCAAACAACGGATAGACCAGCCAATCCCCCCAGAATAACATCTGCGGAATAAAATATCCGGCGTTTGCCTGGCAGGTAAATCAGCAATTACTGTCAAAGTGATTGTTGCCGAGCGGAGAGAGACGGTGAAATGGTAAATCTAACTTACAATTACCAGGTTTTCAAATTCAAATAGTGTTCGTTCTCCGGGGGGGATTCCTCTCCCCACTGGCCCAGTCTCATCAGTTTAACGATGTAATAATAATAATAATAACAGTTTATGCTTGTAATAGGCAAATAGAGGAAAGAAAATGCCGTCAATGATTACGGATGTGGTTGAAAACACTGGGACTAAAGAGCTGACAGGTATGTGTGACCCACCTGTATCTGTCTGGCACTGATCCTCAGATCGGACTCGTTAAATTCATAAGGAATGTTCCAGCCCAGCGAGCCAAACATCCTGCGTTCCTGCACCAGAGCGTGGAAAAAACACAGCGCAAACACCAACTTCTCCCACACCTGTGTGACACACAACACCGGGTCTCAGCTCCTCACACAACAACACATTTACACAGTCAACGGGAGGACGTCCCGAGGCACTGGGCTAGACAGTCAGGGATTGGGACCCGAGCTGGGAGCTGGGATCAGGAGCATGGGAGGGCAGGAGGTGGTGGGAGTAGGAGGGGGTGGAGGGAAGCATGGGGGAAGGAGGGGGTGGAGTGAGAGGAGGGGAGGGGTTGGAGGGGAGGGAGGGCGTGAAGGGGAAGAGGGTGGAGAGGAGGGTGGGGGGAAGAGGGTGACAAAGGAGCGCTCAAAGAGGAGGGTCTTGAATGTGGCTTTGAGATGAGGGAGGGAGGGGGTGGGAGACGGGAGGGAGGAGGGGAAGGGGGGGAGGGAGGGGGGAGGGAGGGAAGGGGGGGAGGGAGGGGGGAGGGAGGGAAGGGCGGAGGGAGGTTAAAGCTTCACACACTGCCGGCCCTCACCGCAGCCTTATTGCAGCCATTAAAGAACTGAGGGTCTGAGATGGGATCGTTGAGGTAGGACCTCAGGAGGTTGGCCCTCAGGCCCTTGGGTGGCTCGTTGGTCATTTTGATGCCGTTCTGGAGCAGGGAGACGGGGAAGTCACTGGAGGGGTAGCTGGTCAGCCACAGGCGGAAGTCAGCCTTGGTTCCCTCACTGTCAGCCATCCTCTCCTCACAGATACACTCCAGCTCAGGGAGCCAACTCCTGGCCAGGTGACAATTCTGCAGAACCACCCAGGTACCATCCTCCACAGCCTGACAGAGAGAGATAATAATAATAATAACAATAACAATCCTTGCATTTGATATAGCGCTTTTCACATCTTACTGACGTCTCAAAATGCTTCACAGAACATACTGTAAAGTGAATTGACTGTATATTTGTGGGCGAAACAGGGCAGCCAATTGGGCACAGCAGCGTTCCACAAACAGTCATGGTTTGAAATGACCAATTTTATTGTTAATATTATTGTGTTTGTTTTGGAGGGATTATTATTGGGCGTGTGTGTGTGGAGTAAGGAAACTTGCGCAAGATTTCCCCCTGATCTGCCTGGATTCGAACACAGGTCTCATGCTTGTAAAGTGAGTGCTGCAACCACTGAGCTTTGTTAAAAGGCCAACAGTTACATGATGATCATTAGCTAAAGGTCACATTAACAGCAAAACGTAACTTACTGGTCAAATGCCACTTAATGTCCTCACTGCTGAACATGGAGTCCTTTTAAAAAAATATTATCACTCAATCCACGGCTATTTGAGGGACCCTGCTGTGTGCTGCCCTGTTTAGCCCATATAATACACAATCACTACACTTTACAGTATCTTTCGTGAAGAGCTTTGAAACGTCTCAACTAGGGTCCGTCGATATCGAAATTTTCCGATATCGATATATCGGTTTGCCCATATGATATATACCGATATATCGATATCGCGGGTTTTTTTTGTCCTGCGCAGGTGCGCGCATTCAGAGCTGCACGCGCTTTTGGGGGTGCGCAAGTTGAAAAAGTCCGCATTATACCGATATGTATCAATATATCGCCATACCGATATATCGATTTTTTTTAACATATCGAATTTTTTGATATATCGATGTATTTTAAATTCTGATATCGGCATATCAATATGAAAATTATATCGATATAACCAATATATTGATATATCGCCGGACCCTAGTCTCAACATGATAAGGCACTATATCAAATGCAAGGATTATGATTAAATTGGTATGTGAATGATTAGTATGCAGTATATGTTATTTATTGAATTAATCATAAATTAATTTTCTCATTTTCTATCCTGTTAAGTGCTGACGCCTACTGTCCATATATTTCACCAAGAAGATCTTTAAACCCCAAATTGTGATGGATATGACTGCAATCAGGAGAGAGAAACCCTTATATTAATATCACAAATTTATGCTCCATTAAACCACGTTACAGAATCGATTTCACACCACAAACTATTAAACACCAGCCAGGCAATGGCAAATGAATAAGTAAATGACTCTCACCTAATGAGAATCTAAGAACTTACTTTTTCAATCATTTTCTTAGCAATCGGCCCTTGTCCCTGCCCTAGCGAGATAGTCTGCAGTTTTGTCCCTCCCATTCCTGCAGTCAAACACAGCAAATCATTTCTCTGTTAGTTATTATCAATAGTCACTCACAGAATACATATTTACATTATATCCTGCCTACGATCAGGAGGAGGCCATTCAGCCCCTCCAGCCTGTTCCTGCCATTCTATAAGATCATTGGCTGATGTGTACCTCAACCGCAATTCCCCGCCTTTGCCCCATATCCCTTGACCTGACAAACATCTCCACCTTAGCCTTGGCAATGGGAATGGGATCCTCAACCTTTTGGGGGAAAGACAGATACAGAGAGAGAGAGAGAGAGTTCCAGGTCCCCACTGGCCTTTGGGTGGGAAATTCTGCCCCTGATTTCACTCCTCAATGGCCCTGGCTCTGATTATCAGACAAGGGCCCTGTGTTCTAGATTCCCTCACCAGAGGGAATAGTGGCAGTTGTTGTTGTTGTGCTGTCCTTGGGATGAGATATTAAACTGACGTCCGTCTATTTGTTTGTTCAGATGATGATCCCATCGAACGATTCGCAACAAACTAAGGCGACAAGGCGGGCTCTGGAACAATCCAGGAAACCGTGCTCTGAGCGGGTGAGGCACACCCACCTACCTCTCTCCTCAGCAAATCTCATCAGCAGAGCCATGGGGTCAGCCCCAGCCGACAGCACAAAGATGAGAGGGGTGCAGGGGCTGGAGTACTTGAAGCTGTGCTGAAGGTCAAAGGTTGGAGGTTCGATGTAGGCAATGTCCATTTTCTCAGTGATGAACTGCTGGACAGCGGGGATTACCTGCAGGGAAAGCACAATCGTAACTACAACAACTATAACAACAATAATAATCCTTGCATTTTGATTTTGTGCTTTTCACATCTTCCAGACATCCTCGCTGCCTCTCTTCCTAGTTTCTGGTCTCAGCTGCAGACCTTTCTTTTCGACTGCGCCTTCGGTCACCTTTCTCCACCTCCTCCTGGCTCGGGCCCGGGATCCGTTATTGGGAAGCGCTGAGACACCGTCCAGCGTGGAGGGCGCTATATAAATCAAAGTTATTGTTCTCTCAAAGCGCTTCACAGAATATACTGTAAAGTGCATTGACAATATTTTGTGGGCGAAACGCGGCAGCCAATTGCGCACAGCAGTGTCCCCACAAACAGTCGTGGGTTGAAATGACCAATTTTATTATTGTTTTTTATTGGACGGATTATTATTAGGCGTCAATGTTAGGAATAATAAATAATAACAACACCAACAAGATTGCATTTGTTTAAAGCCTTTCACACTGGGAGGATGTCCCAATGCGCTGGGCGCGGTCGAAGAGGAAGCTCTTAAAATGGGCCTCGAAGGACGCAAGGGAGGGAGCAAAGGGAAGGGATTATAATAATAACAACGTAATAACAGCAACAACAATAATAATAACAATAAGAATGCTTATTATAGGGCTCCCCATCACCTCAGCTCCATGTTTGAAGCTATTCCCCAGCAGCCACATCACCACATTTCCCACAAGCAGCAGTTTGTGGGTCAGGAATATTTCCGTGTCTCAGGCCGGTACCTGCTCTCACAGTCTCTCCTCTCCGCTCCCCCTCACTCTGGCTGGGATCCCGGCTACAGGCGATCGGTGGGGATGCATGAACACACTGTGTGAGGGCAGAGGGCTGGCTGTACAGGAGGGAAATAGCTCTAAAGCACACAGCGATGTACAGCGGAGGCTTAGAGACAACCAGAGGCTGACTCACATCACTATCCATTGGAGAGAGGAATAGTCTGATGGCCACAACAAGCTGTAACAAGCTGCAACAACAAGCTGATGAGTCTATATTGGCCACGGTGGAGATTTCCCCGTTTATATTAAAATTTATATACATCTATTATTATTTATTAAAAGTTAGAAAAATCGCCCAAACCTTGTCTGGCCTGATGCAGCGGAGGACAAGAAGGTGCTGGAAGTTGGTGAGAATTTGTTCCCAAGGCTCAGGGAGTGGCATTGTCTCCGGCTGAGAGGAATCGTAGATTTTCTTCCATTCAGAAATCTAAACAGTCAACTCCATTGTCAGCAACGCAGCAAATCCAACTCAGTCACCATCAAACAACTCAGTCATTGAACCATCAAACAACTAACAATCCGTGCATTTCATCCTTGCATTCTGATATAGCGCGTTTCACACCTTCTAGACTCCGTCTCAAAGCACTTTGCAGAATATACTGTGAAGGGAATTGACTGTATATTTGTGGACGAAACACGGCAACCAATTGCGCACAGCAGTGTCCCCACAAACAGTCGTGGATTGAAAAGACCAATTTTATTAAGGAAACTTGTCTAAGGTTTCTCGCTGACCTGCCTGGATTCGAAACACAGGTTTCACGCTTGTAAGGCGACAGCTCTAATCACTGAGCTACGGGAGTTCCACAACTACACAACCAGGGAGAAGGTTCCAACAATTAGCTCTAGTAATTGCGTCTCATATGGGCAATCTCTATTACACTCAAATAGCTTCACAGTGTTTTCTCTCTTTCTTCACATAACAACAACAACAACAACACAGTACATTTACTCAGCGCCTTTCACGTTGGGATAATGTTCCAAGGCGCTGGACAATTGATTTGGAACCGAGCTGGGGTTTGAGATCAGGAAGAGTGGAGGGCAGGGAGGGAGGGGATAGGAGGGTGACCGAAAGAGTGATCGAAAGAGGAGGGTCTTGAGACGGGACTTGAAGGAGGTGAGGGAGGGAGTGAAGGGCAGGGACTTGGGCTGGAGGTACAGAGATTGGGAGCACAGTGGCTGAAGGCCTGAGAGCTGATGGTGGGGTGAGCTGGATGGGGGATGTGGAGCAGACCTGCTGAGCGGAAGGAGTGGACAGGTGGTATTTATTCTTTGCTCACTATTAGAAGCTAGATATATAATTACTTACTTTCAGAGAGGAACTTACGTGAGAACAAAAGTGATTCTGTAACTTGGAGAAAGCTGGCAGCGACGAGAGACGGACTATTTCACCCCAGGATTTGTCCTTCAGCCAACTTGGAGCGGGATTGACAAAAGGGATCTCTAAAGCCACCCCCCCAGTCAGCAGGAAACGCCATTCATCATCAGTCACCAGGTTCCTGCTCTTCTCGATCCCAATACACAGCAGGAAAGAGAAGAGCATCTTGTCTCTCTCAAACAGGGAGCGGCAAACATTCTGGTACATACTGCCAGAGACAGAGAGGCACAGCCATGTTAGTCAGATTGCTCCACACCGCTCAACTTTACACTCCTCGCAGGAACAAGAGGAGGCCATTCATTCAGCTCCTCCAGCCTGTTCCTATCATTCTACCTACCATTAATAATAATAATAATCTTTGCATTTGATAAAGCACTTTTCACATCTTATGGACGTCTCATAGCGCTTCACAAAATATACTATCAAGGGAATTGACTGTGGGCGAAACGCGGCAGCCAATTGCACACAGCAGCGTTCCCACGAACAGTCGTGGGTTGAAATGACCAATTTTTATTTTTGTGGTTTTTTTAGACGATTATTATTAGGCATGTGTGTGGAGTAAGGAAACTTGTCCAAGATTTCGCCCTGATCTGCTTGGATTCAAACACAGGTCTCAAGCTTGTAAGTCGAATGCTCTAACCACTGAGCTACAGATCATGGCAGATCTGACAAACATCTCCACCTTAGCCTGGGTAATGGGAATGGGATCCTCAGCGTTTTGGCGGTGGGGGGGGAGAGAGAAAGAGTGCCAGGTCCCCACTGGCCTTTGGGTGGGAAATTCTGCCCCTGATTTCACTCCTCAATGGCCCTGGCTCTGATTATCAGATAACACCCGTTTGTTCTGGATACCTCACCAGAGGGAATAGTTTCTCTGTAGATTTATATTAGTGTTGATGGAACCAGAAGCCAATTTAAAACAAATTGTTTTACCTTTAATCCTAATTTAGCAACAGAAATGCCACTCACTGTATAATGACATCCACCACAGCAGGTTATGGTAGAGATTTATTCATCTGATCGCACTATCCATCGCACAAAGTCCCACTAATGGTCCACATATCAATTTAAATGAGAACATTGTTCTATTAAATTTATGACTCTCTTGATTATGATTTCTTTTCTACTTTTTTTGTACCAAGAGAGTTGTTATGATCAGGATTGCACCGCCTGAAAGCTTTGAAAAGAGAATAAAATTTTCTTAAATAGGAATAATGTTCAGGGCTGTGGGGTAAGAGCAGGGGGAGTGGGGTTAGTTGGGGTAAGAACGGGGGAGTTGGTAACTTTTTCAAAGAGGAATGACCTCCTTCTGTGCTGTAAGATACAATATACAGTAATGTAATATAGATTCTATAAATATTGTGTTAATTGCCAATGTAATGAATTACCTGTAAGTGAAGTGTGTGTTCAGATGGCTGATCCTCTCGTGCAGGAGGCTGGAGGGATTGCTCTTATCGATGGAGTTGACGTAAAGATTGATGTACCAGGCGAGTGAGTATTGGTACATGGGATCAATATGAGCCAGATTAGAAATGACAAAAAACAGCACACTCGAATGTGTGGCCACCTGATCAGAGAAACACACACAGGACTTTACAGGGAGACTTGCCAAAAATAGCCATCAACTGACATTGGTTAGGACAACAACAACAACAATAATAATCCTCGTCTTTGATATAGCACCTCAATCCTGAGATTGAGATGTCCCAAAGGAACAGGAGTAAGCTATTCAATCCTTCGAGCCTGTTCCACCACTTAAATCGCCAATTTTCCCTCTTTCTCCCCATATCCCCTGATACCCTGACCCACCCAACACCTGCCAACCTCACTCTTCAAGGTGTATATGGTCCCAAAGTGCTTAAACAAATATATTGTAAAGCAATAATAATATTCCTGGCATTTAATATAGCTCTTTTCACGACTTCTAGACTGTGTCTCAAAGTGCTTCACAGTAGTAGTATACTGTATAGTGTAGTGACTGTATATTTTGTGGGTGAAATGTGGCAGCTAATTGCCCACAGCAGTGTCCCCACAAACAGTCCTGGATTGAAGTGACCAATTTATTATTGTTTTTTATCTTGAGGGATTATTATCAGGCATGTGTGTGTGTGGAGTAAGGAAACTTGCCTAAGGTTTCACCCTGAGCTGCCGGGAATCGAACTCAGGTCTCTCACACTTGTAAGGCAATCGCTCTAACCACTGAGCTACAGGAGCTCCACAAAGTGCCTGAAAGTGAAGTGACTGAAAGCTCTACTCACTGGCCTGTAGCCGTCTCGGGTGTCATCGATTTGTTTCTCAGTCCTGGTTGTGATGTCTTGTTTGTCGAGGATGTCCTGGGACAGCTGTTTGCTGGAGGAGAGGATGTGGATCGCCCGCTCGTCTTCCAGAATGTTCCCCTGAGACATCGATAGGACCTCCAGGATCTGGTCTTCTGTTTCTTTCAACAGTTTTCTGCACAGATAATAATACCAGAGACAGCAGAGCAGGTCAATGTTACTAGTTCATAAAAAGATGATACAGTAATCCTTGTCATTGAAATAACAAGACATCTTCAAGACATCTCAAAGCCATTCACACAATATACTGTAAAATGTAGAGACTGTAAAGTGCCATTGACAAACAATTGGGTTTCTACTGACTGCTGATAAACAGAGGTGGGTGGAGTAAGGAAACTTGCTTGAGGTTTCACCCTGCCATGAATCGAACCCAGGTCCTCTCCTCTCTCTTGTGGAGCTCCTGTAGCTCAGTGGTTAGAGCACTCGCCTTACAAGTGTGAGACCTGTGTCCGAATCCAGGCAGGTCAGAGTGAAATCTTGGGCAAGTTTCCTTACTCCACACAAATAACTTGTCCCAAAAAAACCCACAATAATAAAAATTCGTCATTTTCAATCCATGATTGTTTGTGGGACACTGATATGCGCAATTGGCTGCTGTGTTTCGCCCACAAATATACAGTCAATTCTGTGAAGCGCTTTGAGACAGATAAGATGTGAAAAGCGCTATATCAAATGCAAGGATTATTACTATTTTTATTGAGGTTAGGGCTCTAACCACCGAGCCACAGGACTCACTGTACTGTAATGTAATAGTGATTCTCAGTGATACCGGTACCTGTTTTGTGCCCTTTCCAGGTAAAGTCCTTTCTTCTTTTCTTCTAGTTCTGGTTTCTCTTTTGCTGCTACTATACTGAGCAGCTGGTCCTCCAGACCAATTGGGGTGATCATGAAGTTCAGGAGAGTTACCTGGAGAAGCAAAGATATAGTGAGATATAACTGGAGTGTGAAATCCTGCCTCATCATAAGGGGTGATGTGGAAGTCAGTGAAAATAAGGCTGGATTTTAGATAAGTTCTTATTGGGGGGGTGGGAGGGAGGAGACGAAGGTGTTAAAACATGAACCATCAATCCCTCTGCCCCCATCACCCCCCTCCCACCCACAGTCCCCTTCTCTTGCTCCCTTTGTCTCCTTCAAGAGCCGTCTCAAGACTTTCATCTTTGACTAGACTGTTGGTCACTCTCCCGCCCTCCACCCTCCAAACCCTACCCTCCTACCCCCACCATTCCTGGCCTCCACCCTCCTAACCCCAACCTCCCTGCCCTACCCCCACCCTCCCTGCCCTCAACCCTCCTACCCCCATCTTACTACCCCCACCCTCCCTGCCCTCCACCCTCTCCTTGTCCCAACCACCAGCTCAGGTCCAAATCCCCGACTGTCCAGTGCCTTGGGACGTCCTCCTGATGAGAAAGGCACTGTGTAAATGTCATGTGCTGTTGTGGAAACTAAAGTTTGCTAATTGACCAAAAGGCAGGCTCCAAAATCTTGTCTGTCCACTGTACAAGTGTAATATAGTGTGGTATAGTGTGATATTATAATAATATATTCCTTGCATTGATATAGCATTTTTTACATTTTATGTCTCAAGGCCCTTCACAGAATATACTGTAAAGTGGATTGACTATATACTTGTGAGTGAAATGCTGCAGCTAATTGTGCACAGCAGTGTCCCCACAAACAACCATGGGTTGAAATGACCAATTTTCTTGTGTTTTTTTGGGGACGGATTATTATTGGTGGAGTAAGCAAACTTGCCCAAGGTTTCGCCCTGACTTGACCTGCCTGGATTTGAACACAAGTCTCACGCGTGTAAGGCGAGCGCTCTAACCACTGAGCTGCCGGAGCTCCACAATGTAGAAGTGGCAGATTACCTTGACAGAAACCTCTGGCAGGTAATGAGGGTTACGAAGGCGTGTAGTCATGTAGAGGGTGAAATCCCTGGAATACTGTATGATGGTCTCTCCGAGCTGGATGTAATCCATTCCTCTCTGTTTGAATGTCTGCTTCAATAGCAGCGGCTCCACAATGTGGTCAAGCTCTTCAGAAAGATTTTCAATTAAAATTGGATTTCCAAACTACGAGATAAGACAGCACAGGTTTAGAGACCATGGTAGGGTTTTCACACTAATCCAACCAGGATTATTGGTAAAGTACAGTCTGCGAAACAATCCTGGCTCCACTGTTACCTTGGTTTTGAATCAGATGTAATTCAACAGGAAAAATGACAGGAATTCATTTCTGAATCTGTTCCCTCATCAATGTAAATGTCAACCAAATTCTGTTTCCTCATCATTATTATAATGATAATTCTTGCATCTGATATACTGCCTTGTCACATCATCGAGACGTCTGCAAGCGCTTCACAGTATATACTGTAAAGTGTAGTGACTGTATATTTTGTGGGTGAAATGCAGCAGCCAATTGTGCACAGCAGCGTCCCCACAAACAGTTGATTGAGTGATCGCATGATTGATTACGTTAAAGGAATTATTACCTCCCGGAAAGCGATTCGCCAATCGGCTAACCACCGGGTTCCCACTGACCGCTGGTTAAAGAGACATATGTGGGGAGTCAGGAAATTTGCCTCGAGCGGGAATCAAACCCAGAACATCTTGCTTTGCGAGGTGAAGGCTGTAACCACTGAGCTATGTTGGAATGTTACCTGGATGCAGTTGCCCAGAGTGCGGATGTAGTCAGGGTCAGTAAGTTTGCAGACGTGTAACTTGTTGGCTTTCTCCATGTTTTTAATCCACTTGTTAGCCTGACCCTGAGGGTCAATCA
The DNA here is from genome assembly GCA_035084275.1 of Hydrolagus colliei. NCBI lineage: Eukaryota > Metazoa > Chordata > Chondrichthyes > Chimaeriformes > Chimaeridae > Hydrolagus > Hydrolagus colliei. Next base: position 10,814,406 of record CM068746.1, on the reverse strand, counting down.
TTAGAGGCCAGCGCTGAGCTGAGGTCACGATGATAGCATTGTCTACTGAAAAGCTGAAGGGAAAGCACTGTTACCCATGCTGTTTCTTAATTCCTAATTTACTGCTGTGATATTTCCGAGACCGATAATAACTATCATAATCCTTGCTTTGGATATAGCACCTCATCTCATCTTTGAGACGTCTCTTCAGAGAATGTACTGTAAAGCAGATTGGTATATTTGGGGGAATGTATACAATATTGACTGTATATTTTGTGAGCGAAACGTGGCAGTTAATCGTGTCCCATAAACAGTTGTGGATTGAGTGACCACATTATTATAATTTATTTATTTTTTGAAGGTTTTATTAACCCCAGAAAGCTATCTGCCAACCGGATTCCTGCTTACTGCTGGGTGAACACAGCAAGTAAGTGAAATTTGGCTAAAGTTTTGCCTTGCCCGAAGCCGGGCCCTCTCGCTTGCAAGGCACATGACCACTAAGCTACAGGATTCCACAGAAACTTACATGTCCCTTGGTAGTCCATGCAGTTGCCACTCCAGGATTCTCACAGGATCTCCCAGGGTGTTGGAGAGACAGAAGATGTTGGAAACCGGGATTTGTTTTTGCTTACACATCATGAACCATTCCTTCAGTACCTCCTGCAGAGGGGAAGGTACAACTGTGGTAACATGAGACAAATCATGTCTGTACAGATGGCAGCAAATCAGGAAACAGCTTTGAGCAGTGCCTGTCAATGAGCCACACAGCTCTGTATCAGCTTGCCAGGTGAGCGCTCCAACCAATACTCTACAGCAGTGGCTTCCAAACTTTAAATAGCAGCGCCCCCCACTAACTCAGCAAAGTTTTCGTTGCTCGGCTTCACATGCACTCGGGTCCTCAACTCCACATGCACTCGGGGGCTTGAGAATCTAAAGCTCGGCGCCCCCCCAACCAACGGTACATGCCCCCCAAGGGAGGTGCGCCCCCACAGTTTGGAAACCACTGCTGTACAGGAATCCACATTGTTTTTGTATTAAAGATAGGCAGCCCCCGCTAATCTGGATCACCTGGCGGAATTCTGGTGTGAATGGCCCGAGGTATGCCACCACACTGGCGCTCAGTAACACATCCCCAACGATGTTCTGGTACATGGCCTCCAGGTTCTGGGTAATCTGTGTCCAGCGAGCTCGCTCTCCTCCTAACCCACTGATCAGCTTCTCAGCTCTCTCCAGTTTTAACCTACAGCAGGAACAACAAGAGGATTGGCTGGACGACAGAAGACAAAAGGTCCATCCAGTTGGCTGTCCTCCATCCCGACCACGTCATGTCCCAAACTATTTACAGATAACAATAACATGGGTCATGTTATTCTTCCATCTCCAACACACCACCCGTCTCACCTCGCCAATATCTCACCCCAAAAGCTGCCGAAACCCTGTTCCATGCCTTTGTCACGCCATTTGGCATGGAGGGCACTATATAAATCCAAGTTGTTGTTGTTGCCATCACAGGGAACATTGTTTTATGTTTTGTGGTTGACAAGCTGGGATGGATGGAGATGACAGGAAGGAAAGCAATCATTGAAGTCTGAGGAAACACTCTGCTGAGGAGAGGTCTTCCTGATACTGGGTAAAGTGGAGGATCATTGATCACCTGATGGTGAGGGACAGACTCACTGTGTCATATCAATGCTTTCCTCCAGCAGGTTCTTCTCGGTCAGTTTCTGGGACAGTTGTCTCTGGAGGAGCTCTAGCTTGGTGCTGACTTCACTCAGCTCCGATCTCTTTATATTCAGCTTCACCAGCTGCACTTTCAGCTCCTCCTCCGCCTCTGCCAACTTCTGCTGCTTTGGGGCAACAATCTACAACAACAATTTGCATTTTTATATAGTGCCCTCTCTCCACGCCAGGGAGCGTCTCAGAGTGCTTCCCAATAGCAGAGCCCGGGGCCAAGCCAGGGGGAGGGGGAAGGTGACTGCAGGCGCGGTTGAACAGAAAGGTCTTCAGGCGTGACCCGAAAATGGAAAAGGAGGGGGTGAGGTGAAGGGAGTGAGGAAGTGAGTTCCAGAGCCTCGGGGCATAGTAGCTGAGGGCACAGCCGCAGATGGTGGAGTGGAGGACTCAGGGGACAAGGAGGAAGCCAGACCCGGTGGAATAAAGGCAACCGGGTACTGTTGTGAGGCGAGAGAAGGTCAGAGAGATAGGGGGATGCAGAGGAGTGGAGGGATTTGAATACAAGCGTGAGGATCTTGAAGTCAATCCTCTCTGATGGGGAGCCAGTGACGTCTGGCGAGAACTGGGGTAATCAGGGAGCGAAGTTTGGCTCAGGTGAGAATGCAGGTGGTAGAGTTCTGTATGAGCTGGATTTTGCGAATGGTAGCAGAGGGGAAACCAGCAAGGAGAGCATTATAATAGTCCAGCCGAGAGATAACAAAGGCACGGACCAGGGTTTTGGCAGCTATTGGGGTGAGATATTGGTGGAGACGGTCGATGTGTCGGAGATGGAAGAAGGCGGTGCTGGTGAGGGACCGGATGTGGGGGAGGAAGGATAATTGCGGGTCGAACCTGATGCCTAGATTGCATACGGATTTGGAGAGTTTGAGGGGCAGGTCAGGTAGGTGGAGGAGGTGAGAGCCGTGGGACTGAAGAATTCGACAAGAGCCAAAGAGTATGTCAAACAACGTCATCATCATCATCATCATCATCAAAATCAACAACATCAAAAACAACATAATCATCATCATCAACAACAACATCAACAACAAAATCAATGTTAACAATGTCAACAACAATTATCCACACACCCAGACACTGGCAGTGGTGGAGTAGGACTCTCTATGTGTAAGGTATTTCCCGAGTGAACGTTTCGCTGCCAATAGTGAATGAACACAATGTACAATGATTCTACTTGTTATTTTAATGCTCGGCTGCTTCTAAAGAAGTGACTCTCCTTCTGCTTTGTGCTTGTCTGTGACTGAGAGGAGCCTTTCTCGTCAGAGGAGGACAATGAGCTTACTTGAGGCTTACCTTTGCCACATTATCATAGACTTCGGTGGCTCGGACCCAACTACAGAGCCCCTCACAGGCCGAGGAGACATTCTTAATGACGGACGCCTGGAATTCAGGACTGCTGATAAAATCCCTTCTAATTTGGGCTATCACTTTAGGAGGAATGTTGTCCTTATCGAATTCCTGCGGGGGAAAAAAAATACAATAGGACATTGTCGCACTAAAAGCAATAAAACTCACCAGAGAGGCTTTCTGGGGCCTTAGGATCACACTGGCTCCCACATCTTGTTTTGTTCACCTCACACTGACGGCAGGAATCAGATAGTCAAATAGTTATACAGCGCGGAAGGTGGCCATTCGGCCCATCATGTCTGTGCCGGTTCTATGAAAAGAGCTTCTCCAAATCAATCCCACTCCCCCACACTTTCTCTCTCTCTCCCCCCCCACAGCCCTGCAGACCTATCCTCCCCTAATGTCTCTCACTGCGGCTATCAGTAAACTGGCATAAATACAATCAACTCAGTACTGAACAGTGCATGTCTATACTATATATAAACTGTCTGAAGATCTGGTGAGGTGCGGATTAACACTGACAGACAGGAATGAGAAAAAGGGAACTTATAATACATAAGAATAATAATAATAATCCTTACATTTATATAGCTACACAGATGTCATCCAATATTCAGGCCTGTTTTAAGGACACAGTTGAGGACAGTGCTTTATAATAATAATAATTTGTATTTGATCACGACATTGAGACGTCTCAAAGCGCTTCACAAAATACACCGTAACGAGAATTGACTGTACATTTTGTGAACGAAACACGGCAGCCAATTGCGCACAGCAGCGTCCCCACAGACAATCATGGATTGAGTGACTAAATTATTATTATTTTTTGATGGGATTAATACCCCAGGAAAGCAATCTGCCAATCAACTGCCATCCGGGTTCCTAGTTACTTCTCGGTAAAGAATCGAACTCAGGTCCTGTTACTTGCAAAGCAAGTGCTCTAACCAATACAATACAGGACAATCATGCTTTGCATTATTATGTTATCAAGCGCCCATTTACCTTCAGTGATTCCAGAAACTTCATATCGCTCAGCATCTTTTTGGCAGAGGGCCAATAATCATCTGTGCTTTTCCCATTCCCATCAATTCTTTTCTCTGGTTTAATTCCCTCAAATTAAAAAAAAATGGTTTCCCAGATTATACTGAGATTTCTTATACTATAAATAATAATAAACATTTCTTAAACAAAACAGTATAATAATCCTTGCATTTTTTCATTTGGTATAGCCTCTTATAATGTCGTTGAGATGGCTCAAAACGCTTCACAGAATGTAAAGTGGAAACGACTATACATTTTGGGGATAGTATATTGACTGTATATTTGTGGGTGAAACATGAAAGCTAATTACAGACAGAAGCATCCGACAAACAGTCGTGGATTGAGTGACCAAATTGTATTATTATTATTTTTGTTTTTGAAGGAATTATTAACCCCGGTTGATTTGCCAATCAAGTAAGAATCGGGTAGGCAAACAGAGGCATGTGTGTGGAGTAAGGAAATTTGTCCAATGTTTCGCCCTGCCCGGGAATCAAACCCAGGGCCTCTCACTTGTGAGGCCAGGGCTCTAATCACTGAGATACATGACTGTGGCTTGTGAGGCGAGAGCTCCAACCACTGAGCTACAGGATTCCATAGAGAATTGTTTAATATGTAAAGACATCCTCAAGTGTGATACCTTGAGGATACAGATGGCTGTGAGTGTGAGCCGCACACCGGAGGGGGGGTTCTGCATCGTCTTCAGTAGCGTAATATCACTGGCCTTCAGTGTGTCCAGGGCTGCAACAGCAGCATCGAGGGCAGGCATCGCCACCCTCAACTGCTGCTCACATTCAACCTGAAGAACATATAGCAAGCACACAGTAGATAAACAGGTACACGTGGAGGGGTAGTTGTGCTGGGTGGGTGGGGATGGTATGTGTGTGTGTATATATGTGTGGTGTGTGTGTCTGTGGTATGTGTGTGTGTGTGGTGGGTGTGTTTGTGTATGTGTGGGTGTGTGGAGTAAGGAAACTTGCCTTAGGTTTCACATCAAACCCCAAGTCCTCTCGCTTCTAACCACTAATCTGAATGGGCTCCACATTTAATTGGAAAATGGTACATTTCTCATTTGATGTTGGGGATGAGGTTAGAGAAACAATGAACCTTTGTTCACCTTCTCCTTTCATTACCAGCCAAAGTAGTCCCAGTGACTCCCAGGAAATCAAGGCAAGTACAATCACATACGTGATTTCTGCCCGACCAACTTTAGATGATCTACAATAATTTATGATCTCTGGTACAAGAAAAAAGGTCATCAAGTTTCTCCTGTTTCCCAGGGAGGTATGAGAGATTCTCTTCCATTGCTTTCCTGTAACAGCTTAAATGTTTTCTTGTTAAGAGTTGAAGCGCAATATAGTTTAATATTGTTTGCGGGGACACTGCTGTGCGCAATTGGCTACCACGATCCGACCACAAAATAATATCCGAAGCAACTATTTATTGTAGATCATCTGATGTAGGTCGGCAGAAATCATGTATGCAAATCATTTCTTTTTAACATATTATTTTGAAGGGATTATTACCCCCAGAAAAACAATCGACTAACAAGCTAGTTCTTTCTGATTGCCGTGTAAACAGCGGTGTGTGGAGTAAGGAAACTTGCCCAAGATTCCACCCTGCCCAGGAATCGAAGCCAGGTGTCCTCTCGCTTGCGAGGCCTCTACCAACTGAGCCACAGGACTAATGTTTTGCCTAATGGATGTGCAGTTGCTGAATGTAATAGCATTTGATTATGAAGCACAGGCAGCGGTACTTCCAACCCGTTTACCTTAATAGCTCTGGCTTCTTGGGCAGCTTTGTTGGCTGTTGCCTCATCCGCTTCCACTAGCCTCTTCACCACTTCCACCTCCTGTGTCTCATCAGCAATGATAGTCACCAGCTCCTCTGTCTCCTGGCTCCGCTCCATTAACAGAGGCTTCAACTCAGTCAGCTCCCTCTGCATGATGGCGATCTGAGGGGAACCCATCCAAATAACAACAACAACTTTGATTTACATAACTTTGATTTATACAGCTAGGCAGCATCCGAGAGCGCTTCACAATGACGGATCCCGGGGGATCCAGGGAGAGGGGGAACAAGGTGACTGGAGGCGCGGTCGGTAAGAAAGGTCTTTAGCTGAGACCTGAAACTAGGAAGAGAGAGAGCGAGGCGAAGGGAGTGAGGAAAGAAGTTCCAGAGCTTCGCGGCGTAGTGGATAAAGGCACGGCCGCCGATGGAGCGGAGGGTTCGGGGGACAAGGAGGAGACCGGAACCGGAGGAGCGAAGGCAATGATGCTGTTCGAAGCGCTCTGAGACGCCGTCCGGTGTGGAGGGCGCTATATAAATTTAAGTTGTTGTTGTTGTTTGGGGGAAAGAGAAGGTCAGAGAGGTAGGGTGGTCCAGAGGAGTGGAGAGATTTGAAGACATGGGTGAGGATCTTGAAATAACCTCCTCTGTCACATGCCGCCTTAGTACAGTTACTACAATAGTTAGATTTTAAGATTCAAATCTTCAAAGGAGATGTAGAGGTGGGGTGGGTGGGAGCTTGTGTTTTCTGAAACAATATTTCAAACATAATTGGCAGAAGTCCTGTAGCTCAGTGGTTAGAGCACTCGCCTCGCAAGCAAGAGGACCTGGGTTCGATTTCCGGCAGGTCAGAGTGAAACCTTGGGCAATTTTCCTTACTCCACACATGCCTGATAATAATCCCTCAGAAACAATAATAAATTGATCATTTTCAATCCACTATTGTTTGTGGGGACGCTGCTGTGCTCAATTGGCTGTTGTGTTTCGCTCACAAAAATACAAATATACAGTAAAACCTTGTTTATTCGGGTTTATCCCAACCAACCGGCATACTCAACCAACTGGTATCTCCCAATTGTATTGGTAGATCCTCGCGGTATGCTCACTTTGTGCATGCACACTTATTAAACTTACCGAACGCTGGAATGCATTTTTACTGATAATTTTACTGAATGTGCTGGAATGCTTTATTGGTAAGTATCCTATCCATACAATATTATGTTATTATTTAGTCTATTATTAATAATGGTATGTTACAAAATAAGTTAATTTTTTGTGTAGGATTTTCGGCAACTTGTCTCTCGAATATCTGGCATATTTAATTAACCGGCACTGGTCAGGTCCCGAGGGTGCTGAATAACAAAGGTTTTTTTGTATTTCTAAATATTCTGTGAAGCGTTTGGAGACGTCCAGAAGATGTGAAAAGCGCTAAATCAAATGAAAGGATTATTATTAGAATGATAATTATAATAATAATTATAATAATAATCCTTGCATCTGATACAGTGCCTTATCACGACTTCGAGGCGTCACAAAGTGCTTCAGTCAATTCACTTTACAGTTTATCCTGTGAAGCTCTTTGAGACAACATCAACAAAATAACTTATATAGCTCCTTTCACATCAGGAGGCCGTCCCAAAGTGCTGAAATTAATTGACTGTATAGTTTGTGGGCGAAACACAGCAGCCAAATGCGCACATCAGTGTCCCCACAAACAGTCGTGGATTGAAATGACCAATTTTATTATTGTGGTTTTTTTTGAATAGAGTACTACAAAGGCTTGTGTGGGGGTGTGGAGTAAGAAAACTTGCCCAAGGTTTCGCCTTGAATTTGCCTGGAATCGAACACTGGTGTCACGCTTGTAAGGTGAGTGCTCTAACCACTGAGCTACAGGACTCCACACGTCTCAAGAAATGATAAATTACTGCATCAGGTGCAAGGATTATTATTCTGTTTATGATGATGATAATGATGATAATGATTATTATATAGTGCCCTTTCACACAGGGTAGCAAGTGTCCCAGAGCGCCTTCACCTTACACTTCACCTAAACTTACCTGCGACGCTGCAAAGTCTATCTTTTCCAGTCCAACCAGGTACCTGTTCTTGTTGGTCAACAACTCAAACCTCTTCCTCTCCAGCAGGTTTTTAAATATCTTGATCAGCTCCAGGTAAGATGTGGGGGTGATGTAGGTTATCCTCTGGAGAGATTTGTAGAACCTGAATATGGAACATATAATAAATACTCTCTCTCTCTCCCTCCCTCCCTCCCCTCCCTCCCTCCCTCCCTCCCTCCCTCCCTCCCTCCCTCCCTCCCTCCCTCCCTCCCTCCCTCCCTCCCTCCCTCCCTCCCTCCCTCCCTCCCTCCCTCCCTCCCTCCCTCCCTCGTGTCTGAGTTGTCATCAGAATCTAAACCAGTGTCACCTTATTCTGCTGTCTCAATGCATCTGAAACTACCATTACTAATCCTCAGACGTCTCAAAGCACCTCACAGAATATAGCGTGAAGTGAATTGAGTGAGTATTTTAGGGTAATACACCTTGTGGAGATCCTGTAGCTCAGTGGTTAGAGCACTCACCTTACAAGTATGAGAACTGGGTTCGAATCCAGGCAGGTCAGGGCAAAACCTTGGCCAAGTTTCCCTACTCCACCCACACGCCTAATAATAATCACTCCAAAAAAAACCACAATAATAAAATTGGTCATTTCAATCCACGGCTGGTTGTGGGGACGCTGCTGTGCACAATTGGCAGCTGCGTTTTGCCCACAAAATATGCAGTCAATTCACTTTACGGTATATTCTGTGAAGCGCTTTGGGACGTCTAGAAGATGTGAAAAGCGCTATATCAAATACAAGAATTATTATTATTAAGGTGCATTTTATACTGTTTATCTAATTCCTGCCATCACACTGCATAACTTTGTGGCGCAGTGAAGCTTTGGACCATTGCAGTCTCTCAACAACAACAAGAAACGACCAACAACTATTGTTGTTTCTCAATAATAAATCTTATTTCAAACACGATGTACACTTGACCAACAAACAAACAAGCACCTCTCAGACAGAGCCACCACACTCTGATGGAAATGTTTACACATAAACACGGCTTCATTCTGGATTTCTTGGGACATTTCCACATCATCCAGGAAGTGATGGGCCACTTTCTCCAGGGCATCTTCAGGCCAGGCCTGTAACATACAACAACCACATCATCACTCAGCGATTACACGAACAGCTCCTCAATATTACTGGAATTCAATAACAATAATCATAATCGTTGCCTTTGATATAGAGCCTCATCATTATAACTGAGATGTCTCAAAACGCTTTACCGAACATACTGTAAACTGTAGTGACTGTGAATTTTTTGGGGTGAAATGCAGCAGCAATTGTAAATAGCAGTTTCCCACAAATAGGGTGGCTCAAATGACCAAATTATTATTATTATGGTTAGCCTGCGAAAAATTTGTGGAGTTCCTGTAGCTCAGTGGTTAGAGCACTCACCTCACAAGCAAGAGACCCGGGTTTCATTCCAAGCAGGGTAGAAACATGGGCACGTTTCCTTACTCCACACACATAATGATAATGTGTGTGGAGTAAGGAATACTCCACACCTGATAATAATTAAGACAAAAAATTGGTCACTTCAATCCACGACTGTTTGTGGATTGTCTGTGCGCAATTGGCTGCCGCCTTTTGCCAACAAATATACAGTCAATTCACATTATGGTATCATCTGTGAAGCGCTTTGAGACTCTACAAGACGTGATAAGATGCTGTATCAAATGCAAGGATCATTTGACATCAGCAGTACACTTTCGGCGCATTGGGACATCCTCCCGACCTGAAAGCCGCTGTACAAATGTAATTTTTTGTTGTTGTTTCAGGGGCATGAAGTGAAGTGAAGTTGCTATTGAGTGGAGCTCAGGGTTTACCTGGAACCAGTCAATGGTGCAGCAGTTGATGAGAGAAGGAAACTGGCGGAGGCGATTGCGGAAGGCTTCCCCGATGGGGCTGAAGGCCAGGACAATGTGTAAGTTCTGTCTCACCCTCTGTGTGAACGTGTTGTAGCTGTGTTGGGGGATGGACTCCAGCTTGGATTTTTCAACCAGAACAAGTTGTCGCATCTGTCAATCAGATAGAACATAATAACAATAATAATAATCCTGGCATTTGATATGGTGCTTTTCACGTCTTCTAGACTCCCTTAAAACAGCCACCATCACCCCTATCCTGAAGAAACCCTCCCTTGATGCGTCGCAACCATCAAGTTATCGACCCATCTCCAACCTCCCGTTTCTATCCAAGGTCCTTGAAAGAGTGGTTGCCTCCCAGCTCCGCTCTTTCCTTTCAAATCACTCACTTCTTGAACCCCTCCAATCAGGTTTCCGCCCTATCCACAGCACAGAAACTGCCCTGGTAAAGGTCACAAATGACATCCTAACCGCCTGTGACCAGGGCTCCCTCTGCCTCCTCGTCCTCCTTGACCTGTCTGCTGCGTTCGACACAGTCGATCACACCATCCTCCTTCAACGTCTTTCCTCCCACCTCAACCTTCAAGGCACAATCCTTGACTGGTTCCATTCTTATTTGACCCACCGTTTACATTTTGTTTCTTCCAATGGTTTTTCTTCAAACCCCCGCACAGTTTCTCACGGCGTCCCTCAGGGCTCTGTCCTCGGTCCCCTCCTTTTCACCCTTTACACGCTCCCTCTGGGCGACGTCATCCGCAGACATGGGGTAAATTTCCACATGTATGCGGATGACACCCAGTTGTACCTTTCTGCCTCATCCCTCAACCCCCAGACGATCGATGTTCTGACAGCATGTCTGTCCGACATCGAGTCGTGGACGAGGGACAACTTTTTGCAATTGAACGTGAGTAAGACCGAGGCCCTCCTGATTGGCTCAAGCCAGCGCCTCCGCACATCGGGCGCTGCCAGCCTCAACATCCAAGGCTGCACTCTCCACCTCACAAAGCCAATCAGGAACCTCGGCATCATGTTCGATCAAAAACTTTCCTTCCTCCCCCACATCCGCGCCTTGACCGGCACTGCCTATTTCCATCTGCGCAACATTGCCAGGCTCCGTAATTATCTTACCCCCCACGCTGCCGAAACACTTGTGCATGCATACATCACCTCACGGCTGGTCTACGGAAATTCTCTCCTAATCGGCCTCCCCAGTTCCTCCATTCATAGGCTGCAGGCCATCCAAAACTCTGCAGCCCGTGTACTATCCCGTACCCGCCTCCGCGACCACCTAACCCCCACCCTCGCCCGTCTCCACTGGCTCCCCATCCTCCAGAGGATCGAGTTTAAGATCCTCGTCCTCACCTACAAGGCCTTACACGGCCTTGCCCCATCCTACTTAACCGATCTACTCTCCCCCTACACGTCCACCCGGACCCTCCGTTCAACAGGACTTGGCCTGCTCCAAGCCCCCCGCCCGAAACGCCCCACCATCGGAGGCCGGGCCTTCAGTTTCTCCGCTCCCACCCTTTGGAATGCCATCCCTCAATCTCGTCTCTTCCCTTTCCTCTTTCAAGGCCGGTTTGAAGACTTTCCTCTTCGATCGTGCCTTTTGTTCCACCCTGAACTCTTTTACCTCCCCTTCGTGTTTCACCCCTTCCCAAACACTCCCCTCCCAGCTCGGGTCACACGCCTCCTGTTCAGCGCCTTGGGATGTCCTCCCGACGTGAAAGGCGCTCTATAAATGTAAATTGTTGTTGTTGTTGTTGTTGTTAGACTGTGTCTCAAAGCACTTCATAGAATATACTATAAAGTGAATTGACTGTATATCTGTGGGCGAAATGCGGTAGCCAATTGCAAACAGTAGCGTCCCACAAATAGTCGTGGACTGAAATGACCAATTTTTATCATTGTGGTTGTTTTTTTGGAGGGAGTATTATTAGGTATGTGTGCGGAGTAAGTAAACTTGCCCAAGGTTTCGCCCTGATCTGCCTGGATTCGAAACATAGGTCTCACGCTTGTAAGGCAAGTGCTCCAACCACTTTGCTAGAGGAGTTCCACTTGTTAAAAATAATGAGATATTCTTGATATATTTAATAGAAATAACCCTTGTATTTGCGTTCTCTTCTCCAGTGTGAAGATCCTGGGTCTCAGAGCAGTGTAGCAGGGCAGATATTCTAGTTTAATTGGGCCCTAGTGAAAGAGCCGAGGGTGTGAATGAAACGGTTATTATTATTATTATTAGTTTATGTAACGGTATCCCTCAGCTTGTCATCCCAGGCACCATCACAACAAACAACCCGCACTTTACCTTTTCAACTATTTCTCGCTTTTCTTCATTGTCAAATAAATTGGGGATGTCACCGGTGTTGAGAATCATATTAATGTCTTCCAAAAAGGCTTCTTTCTGTTAAAGAGTGGGCAGAGGTAGGGTGTGCAGACAGTCACACAGACACTGGACATGGTGGACAGATGGACCTTCTATTGAATTAATCTAAAGTTTACAACAACAGAGGTGCAGAACAATAATAATAATAATCTTGGCATTTGATGCAGCGCCTTATCAAGTTGTGAATTGACTAATTTTATGGCAGCCAATTGTGCACACCAGAATCACTCAGTGTCATTGAGTGACCTAATTATTATTATTATTTTTGAAAGGATTATTATCCCCAGAAAAATGGACCAACAATCGATTCACAACTATGTTCCTACTTACTGGGACGCTGCTGTGTGCAATTGGTTGCCGTGTTTCGCCCACAAAATATACAGTCAATTCACTTTACAGTATATTCTGTGAAGTGCTTTGAGACATCTAGAAGATGTGAAAAGCTCTATATCAAATGCAAGGATTATTTGATAGATAGATAGATACTCTGATAGATTTCTTATGGATAAAGGGATTAAGGGATATGGGGATAAGGTGGGTAGGTGGAGTTAGATTAGAAGATCAGCCATGATTCTTATTGAATGGCGGGGCAGACTTGAGAGGCCGAATAGCTATTCCTGCTCCTTATTCTTATATTCTTATTATTATTACTTCTAAGCAAATAGAGGAAAGTTACTTAATGTTTTGCCCTGCCTGGGAATCAAACCCAGTTCCTCTCGCTTGCTCTACCCGCTATGCTACAGAACTCCACATGATTATAATTACCATTTGCTTTAGAAGCAATCCTTCCACTTGCAGCCATGATCACCAATCTCTCGTTACCTTAATCTGATGATCAGCGAACAGGAATACAGTAGGGATGCCATTCTGCCCTGCTGCCCGCAACACTTTCTTCAGATCGTCCATCCATTCCGACAGGGTATACGTCTTCTGGATACTGACCTGGAAGATCTCACTGTCAGATATGAACGCTGCCAGCCGAGTCACCGATTGACGTCCGCTGCCTCCAATACCTAATAGTTAACCACAATAACAACTTATATTTATGAGCCCAGCCAATTTCTAGGTCTCTTGACTTCCCAGCCATCCACATGATTTACCAATCAACAGGGCATGTCCACTGGGCTGTAGGAGTACCCTGCAGATCCTGGAGATGTGTTCAATGGCAAAGGAGAACATCACGAGGTCCATAGGAGCTTTACTGATGGTATTAAATTCTTCCAGGTAGGATTCGATGGTCTAATGGGAGGGAGAATGAGAAGCAGAGCTGAGTGCTGAGAATGAAGAGCGGCTTGAGGTGACCCATGTTTGTAGTCTGTGTTACTAGCCACCCAGGGCTCAGTGGCTCTCAATGACTTACGTGTTTCAGCTCACTCATGTCCAGTATCTCGTTGTATCTCTTCTTTGTTTTTCCTCCACTTTTTGGTGACATATAATCTCCGAAGAAGAGGCTGCGCATGTCATCATCATCCAGGTCCCGGCCAATCACCAGGTGGCCAAACAGGGTATTGATCTTTTCTTTAAACTGAGTTTGTACCACATTCTGCGGGGAATAGAGACAGGATTTCAACATCTCATCTCAGCAACAACACAACAACAACCTAAACAAAACACAAAATACTGCAGATGCTGGACATCTGAAACAGAGCAGAAGTTTCTGGGAAAACTCAGCAGGTTAGGCAGCATCCATGGAAAAAGGAAAGTGAGTCAACGTATTGGGTCCACGACCCTTCGTCAGAACCGGAGCCTGTTGGGAGGGAGAGATTTTTAAGGACAAGTTAGAGAGCGGGAGGCAGGGCAAGGAAGACAAAGAAGACAGAAAAAGAAGACAAAGGAGAAAATGTGTTAATTGTTGGGTTAAAGAGGTGATAGCAGTGTGAAACAAAAAAGGGTGGGTTTCAAGAAAATTAGGGAGAAGAGATGTTAATAGTGAAGAGCAGGCAACATACCAGGCAAGGAGTAATGATTGTAATGGGGGAGGGGGAGCTTTTATGGTCTGAAGTGGCTGAAATTGATGTTGAGGCCAGAGGGCTGTGGGGTCTCTAGCAGATAGATAAGCTGTTTCTCAAGCTTTTGCTGTGGTTCATTCGAATAGCGCAGGAGACCATGGATGGAGAGGTCAGCTTCTGGATGGGAGTGTGAATTGAAATGGAGGGAGACTGGAAGATCAGGGTTGATCAGCGTACAGAACGAAGGTGCTCTGAAAATCGGTCTTCCAATCTGTGCTTAGTTTCCCCGATATAGAGGAGACCACATCGTGAGTAGTGGATACCGTATACAACATTGGTGGTAGTACATGTGAATCGTTGGAAGCTGTGTTTGGGTCCTTGGAGAGTGGTCTGGGTGGAGGTGAAAGGGCAGGTATTACATCTCCTACACTGGCAAGGGAAGATGCCAGGGGAAGGAGAGCAGCTGATGGTGGAATGAACCAAAGAGTCCCAGAGGGAACGATCCCTTCGGAATGCAGAGAGGGGAGGGAAATATATATTTGGTGGATGGGTCGCAACAATCTACACTTACCCAGCACCCCTCACAACAACAACAGCTCACATTTACCCAGAGCCTCTCCCTCCCTCACACTGGGCAGCATCCCAGAGTGCTTGGTAGTGACGGAGCCTAACAACGAGCCAGGGGGGAGGGGGAGAGAGGTGACTGTAGTCACAGTGGAAGAGGAAAGTCTTCAGGCTCAAAGTTGTTGTTGTTGTGGTTGTGGCAGCCAATTGTGCACAGCGTCCCCACAACCCGTCAGGGGATTTAGTGACTACATTATTATTTATTTTATTTTTGGAAGGGATTATACCTCTCGCTTGCGAGGTGAGTGTGGGTGCCGCCGAGACGCTCTGAGACGGTGTGGAGGGCGCTATATAAATCAAAGTTGTTGTTGTAACCACTAAGCTCCAGGTCTCCACATTACAGGTTTGATCTCATGTGTACACAGTTTTCTCATCAATACATTGACCTTCAAAATACTGTTGGTGTTTTTAATCCTGAGAATGTCTGAAGAAACATTAATGAAGGAGAGAAATGAATACCTTGATGATTTGGAAAAACAGTTTCCGGTCCTGCGTGTCCACCAGCCTGTCACAGAACACACGATACACCTCATGGATCCACAGACGCATCAGTTTATGATCTCCCTCGATGCCTTGAGGAATGCACTCGGACTTTAACAGGAGCAGCCCCTGTAATAACAACAACAACTCAACCTGGCATTGATATCTAACCTCTGTGATCTCCTCTCTACCTTTGTGTCCCACATCAATCTGTCCTCTCCCTTACCTCAGTGGGCTCTGGCCTACTCCTCATCGCCCGCCTGGCCCACCCCACCAGTAGGATCTTCAGTCTTTCTGCCCCCACTCTCTGGCTCTCAATCCCACAGCCCCTGCCCTTCCCTCGCTCCCTTCGTTTTCTCCTTCAAGGCCTGTTTCAGGACCTTCCTCTTCGATAGTGTCTTGGCCACTCTCCTAACCCCACCCTCCCTGCACTTCACCCCCTCAGGATCTCAACCCCCAGCTAATCCCTGACTATCCAGCCCAGTGCCTTGGGACGTCCTCCCGACGTGAAAGGCACTGTGTAAATGTCATGTGTTGTTGTTGTTCTTAAGAAATGCCTGTGATGTGATTAATCTCAGCACTGGGACAACTCAATGTCGGGTCTCATTCGGATCATTTAATGACTAACTGTTGTGAGATTGCATTACCTGAATCACCCTGGAGAAATCCCTTAGATTAAACATGTAATGTGATTTTGATGGCGTTGGCAGGAAGATGTCTACCGCTTGGTTATATACTTGGGTTGTTGCCCAGACCAGAATCTGTAATACGATAAAAACAAATAATAATCCTTGCATTTGATATACCAATTCATCACATTGTCAAGATGTTTCAAAGAGCTTCACACAATGTACCGTAAAGTGAATTGACTGTGTATTTTGTAGGCATAACGTGGCAGCCTATTGCGCATGGCAGCGTCCCCACAAACAGTTGGGTATTGAGTGACCAAATTATTATTATTTTTTCAAGGCTTTATTACAACAACAACAACTTCGATTTATATAGCGCCCCGCATCACGGACGGCGTCACAGAGCGCTTCACAATAACAGCGCTAGGGCTCGAGCCATGGGGGGGGGGAAAAAGGTGACCAAAGGCACAGTCAAAAAGAAAAGTCTTTAGTCAAGACTATTACGCTCCTGGAAAAGCGATTCGCCAATTGACTAAGAATCAGGTTCCTACCTACTGCTGTTAAACAGTAAGAGTAAGGAAACTTGCCTAAGGTTTTGCCCTGACCCACCCGGGAATCAAACTCTTGCTTCCTAGATGAGCGCTGTAACCACAGAGCTACAGGGACTCCGCGCGATATCCTCGCATGTCATCTCCTACCCTGGAGTATCTCTTGTGGGAAACGTCGAATCCCCTGTTGAAATGCCACTCCACAATGGGCTGGAAAATGGTCTTCATGGTGTCCTGACTGAAGGCATCGATCGAGATGATGTTGAAATGTCTGAGGAGGCGAGGGGTGACAGTGTGTCGGCCACCACCAGGGGGTGCCATCGCGGCCACTATAGACATGCCCTGGACCTTCAGAATACTCAGGTCTTTCCTGGGGTCGCAGGATACATTAGTCAGGCAGTGATCACAACAACAACAACATTACACTAGTATAGCGCCTTTCACCTTAGGAGGTCATCCCAAAGTGCTACACACTACACAACAACAACAACCATTTCAAAGTTTTCAGATGTCACAAAGTTAGGAAAAATAGTGAATAGTGAGGAGGATAGTAGTCATCTGCAGGAAGATATAGACCGAATGGTAAAATGGGCAGATACATGGCAGATGAAGTTTAATGTAGAGAAATGTGAGGTGATGCATTTTGGGAGGAGAAATGAGGGGAGGCAATATAGGCTAGGTAGTACAATTTTAAGGGGTGTGAAGGAACAGAGAGACCTGGGGGTTTGTGTGAGTGATTCTTTGAAGGTGGCAGGACAGGTAGACAAGGCTATCAAAAAAGCATATGGAATACTAGGCTTTATAAATAGCGGCATCGAGTACAAAAGTCAGGAAGTTCTGACTAAACTCTATAAAACTTTGGTTCGGCCTCAACTGGAGTACTGCGTACAATTCCAGTCACCAAACTTTAGGAAGGATGTTAAGGCATTGGAAAGGGTGAAGAGGAGATTTATTAGGATGGTACCAGGAATGAGGGACTTCAGCTATCAGGAAAGGCTAGAGAGGCTAGGTTTATTCTCATTGGAACAGAGGAGGTTGCGAGGAGACCTGATAGAGGTTTTTAAGATCATGAGGGGATTTGACAGAGTAGATAGGGAAAAACTGTTTCCACTGGTGGGCATATCAGTGACTCGTGATCACAGATTTAAAACAGTTTCTAAAAGAAGCAGAGGGGAGGTGAGGAGAAATGTTTTCAGTCAGCGAGTTATTCGAATCTGGAATGCATTGCCTGCAAATCTGGAGGCCGATTCGACAACAACTTTTAAAAGAGAGGTAGATATTTATTTGGGGAGGACGGATTTGCGAGATTATGGGGAGAGAGCTGGGGAGTAGACTAAATTGCCCTTTTCAAAGAGCCGGCACAGACTCGATGCGCCGAATGGCCTCCTTCTGTGCCGTAAGATTCTATGATTCTATGAACAACACATGACATTTATGCTGCTTGTTTCAGTGCCAGCAAATCCTAACTGAGGAATGGTGATTAACATTTACCTCACCTGTCAAACCAGTAACCATGGTCCATCCACTGCCGCAAGAGTTCAACTGGGGGCTGAGCCCCGTATTTCTCCTTGGCGGGCATGTTCAGGTCATCCACAAACACACAGGCCCACTTTGTTGGCTGTGCTCCATATACACTCTTCCTCCGCCTGTGAATGGAAAGGATTGAGCCTGTCATTCCTCCTGCATTCAGGCATCTCAAGCATTTAATCTAATACCTGATCCAGAAAAGCTTCATTCATGATCCATAGCTCCGTCACTGAAAACAGATTCACTCAGCATGCCTGAGACACAAAGGTAATACCAATGCTCTTTCTTTGACTCTCTTTTTTTGACTCTCTCTGTCTCTCTCTCTCTTTCTCTCTCTCTGACTCTCTTTGACTCTCTCTCTTTGTCTCTCTCTTCACTGCTGGCTTGAGCATCCATCATATTTATACAAAGTGTTCTCTGCAAATCTATTCTCGTTATTTCTACATCAGTGACTAGATTTTGGTTTCACTTTAGTAGCGAGACCGGGGATTTAATTCCCTTCCCAACTGAGCTAACAGTCTTTGAATAAGATGCTGGTGTTAAATGCCCTTGATTAAACTCGTCTGGGTACATTCTTGTATACGATCACCATTCATCTAAATTTACAGCAGCTACTAAAAGGTTACTAAAGGTTTCGCTGCCCCAAAGGGGAGTGTGGGAGTCTCTCTGATCATGGCTAGTCCTCAAATGCACAATTACCCCTTAGCGCTGGGTCTCAGATCTGCTGCCCCATACAGCGCCTCATCGCGTATTTGAGACGTCTCAAAGCGCTTCAAGGGATAGATACACTGTAGAGAGAATTGACCATATATATTTTGTTTACTATGATTTATTTATTTTCAATGGGATTATTACCTCCCGGAGAAAATTATTATTAAATATTATTATTATCTATTGCTGTAAGCTGCCAGGGGAAGGAGAGGAGAGGAGATGTACAGTACTTCTCAAGACTGGTCAGGATGATGTCTTGGGTCTGACTGGCTGAGGTGTGTGCTGAGAAGTTGACCTGGCAGACGGCATGTTTGTCAGATGGGAGCTGGCGGAGGAAGCTGTTGGTGATGACGGTTTTCCCAGTGCCTGTTGGCCCTATGAACAGCAAGGGTTTGTCTTGTAGCAGCAGCTTCTGTAGGAAGTACATCTGCACAGCTGTCTGTGTAGTGCTGACAATGATATCACTGAGCTGCAAAGGAGAGAGAGAGAGAGAGAGAGAGAGAGAGAGGCATCAAACTCACCCCGACACATCAACAACAACTCCTTGTATTTAATAATAATCCTTGCATTTGATATAGCGCTATTCACATCTTCAAGACATTTCAAAGCGCTTCATAGAATATACTGTAAAGTGAATTGACTTTATATTTGTGGGCGAAACGTGGCAGCCAATTACCCACAGCAGTGTTCTCATGAACAGCCGTGGATGACCAATTTTTTGGCATTATTATTAGGCATGTGGGTGGAGTAAGGAAACTTGCCCAAGGTTTCGCCCTGACCTGTCTTGACTCGAAACGCAGGTCTCACACATGAAAAGGCGAGTGTTCTAACCACTAAGCTGCAGGACTCCACATCTTTGAGACGTCACCCAGCGCTTCACAGGGTTTCCACATGTGCCTTACACCAGGCTGACCATTTACATGTGGGAGAGGATGTCATGGGAATGTGCTCCCCATTCAGCCTTTGTAAATAGTGTGCAGGGAACAGGAATTCATCATAATGAATTTAATAATAATAATCTTTCAATTTAATATAGCGCCTCATCGAGACGTCTCAAAGCACTACACAGAAAATACTGTGATGTGAATGGGCTGTCTATTTGTTTGTGAAAATGTAGGTTTCCAATCATCAGTAGTTGGGCCAAGATGCCAACATTATCAATAAGGTGATCAGTGCGACCTTCATATGCAAAATATTCTATAATTTATATAATTCTTTTGAAAGTCAAATCAATCCTTTGTTGGATTACTTTGAAACCAGTAAATTAAAGTGAGGTTAGACTGTCCTTTGCTCAGTTGGAAATCCAATTAAATCCCTAGTCTTGCTGCTAAAGTGATGATAATTCAGTTATTAAAATCATATTGTAATATAGTATTGTTATAAAAAGAGCTGAATTGGATTCATGGGTAAATCTGCTGCCCACAAGACTTCTATCATTTCTAATTCCCTTTGTCCTTGGCTGCCACAGCCCGAGACAACATTAAAACCTGGCTGACTCGAGCTTTGCATTTACAGACTTCAGCTAGAAACTGAAGTTAACTTTTGATGTCTTCAAAACATCTCAAAGCGCTTCACAGAATAATACTGTCAAGTGAATTGACTGTATATATTTTGTGAGTGAAATGCGGCAGCCAATTGCACACAGCAGTGTCCCCACAAACAGTCGTGAATTGAGTGACTAAATTAAGATTGTTATTTTTTGCTGGGAATGGATTATTACCCCTGAAAAAGCGATCCGTCAAACGATTAAGAACTGGGTTCCGACTTACTGCTAGGTAAACAGAGGCTTGTGGAATAAGGAAAATCATATTCTCTTGCGAGGCAAGTTCTCTAACTACTACCCTGTTTGTAGACAGTACAAGAGCAGTAATAAAGCAATTGGTCACAGATGCAAGAAAGAACCATTTAGTTAGTTAGAGGAGAATCACAAGCATAAAAAATAGAAAAACATTTTAAAATGTGCAATATCACAGGCAGGAGCAGGTTTAATCATTCACATTGTAGTATAATGAGAGAATACTGTGATTGGCTCCAGCAGGATGTAATTCAGAGCTCAGACTTACCCTTAAGTGTAACCCTTGTTCATCAGACTGTGGGCGGAACAAGGGGATGGAGGCACGAAACATCAAACCCAACAACAGACATCCATCAACAGCCACGAGCCACAGCACAGAAAGGAAATAAGTTACTCAGCAGTTTTCTCACTCACTCTTTAGCTCTCACTAACATCAGACATTCATTCCAACTCATTCTTACCCAGAATGCTCACCCTATTCTCCCTTAATATAGACAGTTAATCATTCTTCATTCAAAGAGCTTTCACACAATTGTTCACGTGGAAATGTACTGAGCTATAAATGTTTGTCAAATGTCTACCAACTTTTAGCGCAGCTTAACATCAATAATAGTGATAATGATCCTTGCGTGAAGGGCGCTATATAAATGCAAGTTGTTGTTGTATAACATTCACATACTTTGGGAGTTGAAGGGCATTTAATCACAGTGGTAACTTTCTCAAGCGAAGGGAAATTTAATCTTCTCTATGTGCCATTTCTCCCCTCACTGTAATTATCGTGTGACAGCTCAGAATGTATTGACATTTGCCTCCTACATTTTATACTCGGTGAATTTCAAGCGGAAAGTACTCAGTTGATGTGCAAAGGTTTGTTTATCGGATCAATATTGTGACGTCACTGTTTGACAAAAGCCTTTCATTATTGTTTTAATCATTGTCCCTGTCCTACTCTGCTCCATCACAACCCAATTTCATGGTATTTCTGCAACTTCTGAACTGGACACACAAGGTGAGGTCAACTGTGACTGAGAAAATAAGATTCAATCAAGATTTTGCTTCTCAGACCCTGATGAACAAGGCACCTGGAAAAGCTGCATCTGCAGCTCAGATTGGATCTGTTTCCAATGACGCACAATACCTCAAAATAGTACAGTACAAACAGTAGTGAGCTGAAGTGATTTACTATTATTATTATTTTTTAGTTTCAAGGAATTATTATCCCTGGAAATGTGAGCCGAAAATCAACTGAGTTCCTACGTATTCCCAGGTAAACAGAAGTGTGGAGTAAGGAAACTTGCCCAAAGAATCAAACCTAGATCTGCTCGTTTGTGAGGCGAGTGCCCTAACCTCTGAGGCGATAGGACCTTATCACGTCTTCGAGATGTCTCAAAGCATTTCACTGTAAACTGAATTGACTTGTATATTTTGTGGGCGAAATGCATTTGATTCAGTGTTTAATTCCTAAAAAAAAACGCTCACACCGAAGATGAAGGCTTATAAATCCGTACCTTAATATTCTGCTCAATGTTGACAGGAATAACTAATTCTTTCCATGTGTACCAGGATGAGAAGGCTTTCCTGAGATATACATAGTCATATACGCTGCCCTTTTTCGGGATCTGTAAACCTCGGGGGAACTTTAGTTCTTTTGGTCGTGGGAACCTGGAATCTTGTTCACAGAGAGTTTTGAAGAAATCACTGAAGCTGCAAAGAGAGAATATAATCGTTGTCAGTGGAACATCTCATCCATTGGATTCTTAGTTTCCAAAGTCGCTTAAACATAGTTCGTACATTTTGTTGAACAATAATAATAATAATAATAATCCTTGCATTTGATATAGCACTTTTCACATCTTATTGACGTCTTAAAGTGCTTCACAGAATATACTGTGAAGTGAATTGGCTGTATATTTGTGGGCGGAACACAGCAGCCAATTGCACAGAGTAGTGTCCCACAAACAATCGTGGATTGAAGTGACCAATTTTTATTATTGTGGCTTTTTTTTGACGGATTATTATTAGGTATGTGGAGTAAGGAAAAATAAGGTATAATAATAATCCTTGCATTTGATGTAGTGCCTTATAATGTAGTTGACACGTCTCAAAGCGCTTCACTGTACCCAGGATGTTACCTCTGTTTGGATGATGGGTCAAGAATCCCTCCGATGGACCAAACAATGGAGAAGAAGCTGTAAGCCACCAGAGTGTGTGTGACCTCCTCCATCTGCTTGTGTTTTACAGCAGAGAATCGGTTGTCATCTGTCACCTGGACAGTGTGAAACATGTCTTCCTCCTCCTCCTCCTCCTCCTCCTCCTCCTCCCCCCGACTCTGATCTTCAGAGAAACTGCAACAGAAGAAGAAACCAAAAACGACAACAAAATACAGCAAAAAATTACACTTGTCCCAGCTTTAATCTCCCACAGTAACAACAAAGACAACAACTCACATTTATCCAGCGCCCCTCTCAACAATAACAACGGCTCACATTTACACAGCGCCCCTCCCTCCCTAACACAGGGCAGCTTCTCAGAGCGCTTGGCAGTGATGGAGCCCAACACCGAGCCAGAGGGAGGGGGGATGCGCCACTTGCAGATAGGGGAGGGAAGTGGGGGAGGGAAGTGGGGGGCAAGTCAGAGGTCTATTTAGTTCCACATATCACCTGATATCTTGCAGCAGACTCTCATACACCTTGAGCATAGAGGCTGTCAGGTGCATTGGTGATGACTGCACCACACATTTGCACCTTTTGTGAACAAAATCAAAACACGGAGGAAGCAGCCAATCACACAGCATCTACACAGAGAGGGAGGTTAGGGTCAGAGAATAGTGGCACACCATCTAAACAGAGAGAGAGGGAGGGTAGGGTCAGAGCCGGGCGATGTGGTGGAGGTGGGGAAGGCAGAGCAGATCATAGGGTACAAAGGATTGTTGAGCATCGAACAGGATGCCAAAGTTCTGGACCGGCTCAGTGAAATTCCAGCCTTCACCCTAAACAGTTGGCTCTGTACTCTGCAGGAAATCATTCAACTCTTTCCAACTGTCCACTCCCTCCTCTCAGTGGGCTCAGGCTTGCTCCATGTCACTGCCCCCACCCTGCCCTCCACTCCTTCTGATCGCTCCCCACAGCTACCTGACCTACCAGCGCCTTGATATGTCTTCTCGACTTGAAAGGCGCTGTGTAAATACAACAATGTGTGTTGTTTTAGGTGGAAAAAAAAGGTGTTGAAAGTATTATAAACCTATTTGTTATCTCTGTACTTTGCAAAATAACAATAGCTTGAAATCGTCTATTGGACTGTGTAAAACAACATAAATACCTGAACCGTGGGCTTCTGTTCTGCCATCAGTGTGTCGGGCAGTTTGGTGAGCAGCCAAGACTGGACTAATGGCTCCCAGCCCAGATTCATTGATTCCATATAAATCATCCCACATCTGTGTAGCGAAAACAACAACAACCTGATATAGTGCCCCCTTCACATCAGAAAGATATCCCAAGACGCTGGACAATCAGGGGTTTGGGATCTGAGCTGGGAGCTGGGGTCAGGAGAGGTGGGGGTGGGGAGGGGGTGAGGAGGGTCGCCTGAGGCACAGTCGAAGAGGAAGGTCTTTAGACAGAACTTGAAGGAGGAAAGGGGGAAGGCATTGCAGGATAGAGTTCCAGAGTGTGTTGGGCAGAGATGCTGATGATGGGGTGGGTGAGCGATGTGGAGCAGGCCCAAGCCTGCTGAGTGGAGGCAGTTGACAGGTCTATGTAGGGTGAGCAGGTCACAGACAAAGATCTTCACTGAGAGACAGGACAGGGGCAGTGTCTCCTCACAAGGTGGAAGGTGGATTACGAAAATCCTTTGGAGTTGATTGTTTGCCATGTATACACCCTGCCCACAAAGTGAACTACAGATAGTATAGAATCATAGAATTATAGAATCTTACGGCACAAAAGGAGGCCATTCGGCCCATCGAGTCTGTGCCGGCTCTTTAAAAAGAGCAATTTAATTCCACTCCCCAGCTCTCTCCCCGTAACCATGCAAATCCGTCCTCCCCAAATAAATATCTACCTCTCTTTTAATAGTTGTTATCGAATCGGCCTCCACCACCTTTTCAGGCAATGCATTCCAGATTCGAATAACTCGCTGAGTGAAAAAGTTTCTCCTCACCTCCCCTCTGCTTCTTTTTGAAAGTATTTTAAATCTGTGACCATGAGTCACTGATACACCCATCAGTGGAAACAGTTTTTCCTGGTTACTCTGTCAAATCCCCTCATGATCTTAAAAACCTCTATTAGGTCTCCTTATACCTTCTTTGTTCCAATGAGAATAAACCTAGTCTCTATAGCCTTTCCTCAAAGCTGAAGTCCCTCATTCCTGGCACCATCCTGGTGAATCTCCTCTGCACCCTTTCAACAACAAACAACAACAACTTCGATTTATATAGCGCCCACCACGCCGGACGGCGTCTCAGAGCGCTTCACAGTAGTGGATCCTGGGACTGAGCCAGGGCCAGGGGCAGAAAGGTGACCAAAAGTACGGTCGAAGAGAAAGGTCTTCAGCTGGGACCTGAAACTGGGAAGAGAGGGGGCGAGGCGAAGGGAGTGAGGAAAGGAGTTCCAGAGCCTCGGGGCATAGTGGCTGAAGGCACAGCCACCGAGCGTGGAGCGGAGGATTCGGGGGGACATGGAGGAGGCCAGACCCAGAGGAGCGAAGGCAGCGGGTGCTGGTTTGGGGGAAGAGGAGATCAGAGAGATAGGGGGGTGTAGAGGAGTGGAGGGACTTGAAAACAAGGGTGAGGATCTTGAAGTCCAGGGAGCCAGTGAAGTCTGGCAAGGACTGGGGTAATGGGGAAGCGAAGCTTGGTGCGGGTGAGTATGTGGGCGGCAGAGTTTTGGATTAGCTGGATTTTGTGGATTGTGGTGGAGGGGAGACCGGAGAGGAGGGCGTTGCAATAGTCCAGCCGAGAGGTGACAAAGGCATGGACCAAGGATTCAGCGGCTTTTGGGGTGAGATATTGCCGGAGACGAGTGATCCGTCAGAGGTGATAGAAGGCAGTGCTGGTAACGGACCGGATGTGGGGCAGGAAGGACAGTTGGGGGTCGAACCTGATGCCGAGGTTGCGCACAGGTTCGGAGAGTTTTAGGGGCAGGCCGGGAAAGTGGAGGAGGTGAGAGCCATGTGAATGGAGACGTTGACAAGAGCGAAGGAGTATGGCCTCCGTCTTGGCAACATTCAACTGCGAGAAATTTGCACTCATCCAACTGCTGATGTCTGAAAGGCAGGCTGACAGAAGATCAGGGGACTGGGGGTCGCAAAGTGAAGTGGAGAAATAGAGTTGCATATCATTCGCGTACATATGCCCCATGTTTGCGGATGACATCCCCAAGAGGGAGCATATAGATGAGGAAGAGGAGGGGGCCATGGATGGATCCCTGGGGTACCCCACAGGTAACTAGGTAAGAGCGGGAGGAAAAGCCGTTTGTGGAGATGTACTGCTGGTGGTTTGTGATGTAGGACTTGAACCAGGCGAGTGCAGTTCCAGGTGAGGTGGATGACGGAGAACAGGCGGTGGAGGAGGATGTCATGGTTGACTGTGTCGAATGCAGCGGACAGTTCCAGGAGGATAAGGAGGCAGAGGGATAGCGAGGATGTCGTTTGTGACTTTCACAAGCGCAGTCTCTGTACTGTGGGCAGGGCGGAAACCGAACTGGAGGGGTTCAAAGAGGGAGTTCGGAGGAGAGGTGGGCGCGGAGTTGGTTTGCAACAACGTGTTCCAGTGCTTTTGAAAGGAAAGGCAGGTTAGAAATAGGGCGGTAGTGGCTGGGGTTTGAGGGATCTAGGGAGGGTTTTTTAAGGAGTGGGATGATGGCAGCAGTTTTGAGGGGGGCAGGGACTGATCCGGTGGAGAGGGACTGGTTGATGATATCAGCCATTAGTGGACAGAGCTGGGTGAGCAGTAGGTTGATGGGGATGGGATTGAGGCAGCAGGTTGTTGGCCTCATAGAGGTGAGAGTGCGTGAGAGGGAGGAAGGAGAGACGGGGTAGAAGGACTGTAGGAAGGGGGTCGAGGTAGGACTGAAGATGGGGGGGGTGAGGGGGATAGGTTGGGGGCTGGTACTGGGTGACGAGAGGCTGGAGGATGAGGCTGCCTGTGGATCTTGGAAGAAAAGAAGTCCATGACCTCCTCGCACTTCGCATTTGAAGTGAAGATTGAGAAGGCCTGAAGTGTGGTGACCAGAATTGAACACAGTACTCCAGCTGAGGCCTGACTCTTGTACTCTATGCCCCTAGTTATAAAGCCCAGTATCCCGTATGCTTTTTTTAACAGCCCTGTCTGTCTGTCCTGCCACGTTCAAAGAATTACCTGCACAAAGCCCTAGGTCTCTCTGTTCCCTCACACCCCTTAAAATTGCACTACCTAGTCTATATTGCCTCCCCTCATTTCTCCTCCCAAAATGCCTCACCTCACATTACTCTACATTAAATTTCATCTGCCATGTGTCTGCCCATTTTACCATTCGATCTATATCTTCTTGCAGATGGCTACTATCCTCCTAACTATTTACTATTTTTCCAAACTTTGTATCATCTGCGAACTATACCCAAGTTCAGATCATTAATATAAACGAAAAAGAGCAGTGGTCCCAATACCGATCCCTGGGTGACACCACTGTACACTTCCCTCCAGTCAGAAAAACAGCCGCTCATCACCACAACTCTCTGCTTTCTGTCTCGCAGCCAGTTCTGGATCCATGCTGCCACTGTCCCTTTAACTCAGTGGGCCTCTATTTTCTTTATAAGCCTTTTATGTGGAAATGCCTTTTGAAAATCTATGTAAACTACATCCACCCATTCCTTTACCTCATCAAAAAATGGTATTAGATTTGTCAAGTAAGATTTTCCTTGAGCAAATCCGTGCTGGCTGTCCTTTATTAACCTATATCTTTCTAAATGAATATCTATCTTGTTCCTGATTATAGTCTCTAGAAGTTTCCCCACTACTGAGTAGTTAATTATGTAATTAAAAACCAATCAGGATGATTTATTAATTATGAAATGAATAAACTATTATTTTTTATTGGTTGTTAATTACATCATTTGAAATGGAATGATATAATTGGACCCCCAGGCATTAAGTGGTGAGGTTTCTAAGTTGCTAAAGCGGCTTTAAATGAGGATGGCTGGCTTTATCACACACATTTGTTTATGTGAAAGAATCAAAAGGATTCCTCTGGAGATGGTGATTCATTTCCAGAATGCATGTGTTGTTCACGATCAAAATGTGTTCATTTTATCTTCAGTCTCACATGATTTCACTGGTTCAGGATCCTCACACCACAACTCGTAAAGCTCCAAACATGTCTAATTACATCCATTTACATAATGAGCAACAATGCACTCAAACACAGACTGGAGCCAAACAAGTCATTAGCAGATATAATATGATTCAGGAGATGGCATCTTCTTATGGTGCAGTCCTACAGCTCAATGGTTAGAGCTACAACCTCACAAGCAAAAAGGACCTGGGTTTGATTCCCGGTCAGGGCGAAACACTGTCCACGTTTCCTTACTCCACACACACAAGCCTTTGTTTACCCAGCAGTAAGTAGGAACCCGGCTGTTCGTCGATTGGCAGATAGCTTTTCTGGGGTTAATAATTCCTTCAAAATACAAATGCAATAAAAATAAAAGATTTAAAATAATTGTTGAAAGAAACAGAGGGGAGGAGAGATTTTTTTCACACAACGAGTAGTGGGGATTTGGAATGAGTTCCATCACCTGAAAACAACTTTTAAGAGACAAGTAGATAATTATTTGGGGAGGGCAGGTTTGCAGGGCTGTGGGGGGGAGAGAGAGATAGAGAGAGCGGGGGAGTGGGTTGATTTGGAAAAATTATTTTCAAAGAGCCGGCGATTGGCCTCTTTCTGTGCTGTATAATTCTATGAAAATAAATAATAATGAGAATGACCTGCTTCCGTATTTACAATGATAATGTACTTACCTGCTCACTGTGGCAGGGGAGGCTTGCTCAAGATCTAACACCTCAAAGATGATATTCTGTTGGGAGCTCATCTGGATGATCTCTCCACTCATCAGGCAAAGCTGCCGGATACAGTTTTCAAATTAATAGACAATGAACAATAAATGCAAATGAAATCATCAGCCACTTAAACGCCAACTTGCTGCATAATCTGCCTGATAATTATCAGCAAGTGTGAACGTAAGTAATGTAATCCGTGAAACTTTGCCAACTGGATTCTGAATTTATAACACACACAACAACAAAAAATGTTGACCTAAAAATTATTATTCTATTCGTAATATAATATTATCATCAAAATGAAAGGCCTATCTGATTTTTTTTAGTTCAACTCGATTCCTTAGAATGATGGTAAAATACTTGAAAAACACTGAATCTTATTGTAAAGATCTCCGCATTATATTACATTATCTATGCGACAACAACTAGTTGTTGTGGCTAACTTGTAGGGCAGAGTCTCTGGGAGAGAGAGTTCCAAAGCTTTGGGGGGCGATACAGTAACATACACTATAAATAACAGTAGAACGAAATCCCTTGTAATCGCTTCCAATTTCACTATTGTGGAGTCCTGTAGCTCAGTGGTTAGCGCACTCGCCTTACAGGCAAGAGAACTGGGTTCAATTCCAGGTAGGTCAGGGCGAAACCTTGGGCAAGTTTGCTTACTCCACACGCCTAATAATAAACCCTAAAAAAAAATTGGTCATTATCAATCCACAGCTGTTTGTGGGGACACTGCTGTGCGCAATTGGCTGCCATGTTTCGCCCACAAAATATAAACTCAATTCACTTTACAGTATATTCTTGAAGTGCTTTGAGACATCCATAAGACATGAAAAGCGCTATATCAAATACAAGGGTTATTATTATTAAATTAAAAAGATTGATTGGATATCAAAATGGGTTTTTCAACAGGTCTGTCAGGGAACAGGACGGTTTGGAAACAAGATGATGTGTGTCTGGAGGGAAATCCAGCTCTCATTGGTTCTTACCTTTTTGTTGTCATCAAGGACTGTATTCATATTCTCCACCCACACAGCGTCCACAGGACCATCAAAGATACACCACTTTCTGTCTTTGGTGGGACTGGTGGCATGATCTCGGAATACATTTGCCAAAACTCCTACCAGAACCAAACCATCACCACAGGTTAGTCCCGTATCTCTGATACAGCACAGCTAGGATTTATAATAATAATAATAATAATAATAATACTCCAAGTATTTGATATAGCACCTTATCAAGACATCTCAAAGCGCTTCACAGTGTTTGGAATGAAGTGTAGTGACTGTATTTATTGATGAATAAATTAGAAATGGCTGAGAAAGATTTATACAGGAATAAAGTGGAGAGAAAGAGGAAAGGGACAGAGACACAAAGGGAATGGGTTTAGCACAGGATTTAATCCTACTTTACATTTTGTTTTGTTTTAAAAAAAAAGCCTGGACATTTCACATTTTAAACCATGGAGTTTAACTATTCTTAAATCCTGTTGGGAAATGAGATTATAATTCAAATAAAATTATATTTATTTATATCCCTACTGACTAGTACAGTTCATTTTGCTCTAAGTTTAATTGCCTCTTGCTCTGTGAACACAAGATGCAAAATGAATGAATTGTAATGAGTCTTTAGTTTGGATTCTTATTACTTTTATTGATGGTTAGCTGCTTGGCGGATGAGCTACGAGAGACTTAAAAACACACTCAGAAAAAGGCCAGGAACAGAACTATGTTACAGGTCAAATAATCAGTCTCAACCACAGGAGCGTGTGATTAAGATAAAATTACAGTCCGCGCCTGTGAAAATACAATCACTCCAGCCCTGGCTTGAATTCCACAAGGTGGAATGAGGCATTGTAATCACTCCATTTCAAACAGTATCTCTGTAAGAACATCAGATTTAATGGATCAAAGAAGACCAATTAGTTAGTAATCCACCAACCTGGCTGTCATTATTTTTAACATTAAGAATAATGCGGTCACTCAATCCACAGATGTTTGTGGGGACACTGCTGTGCGCAATTAGCTACCGCGTTTCGCCCACAAAATATATAATCAATTTGGTATATTTACGGCATATTCTGTGAAGCACTGTGAGACGCCGTCCAGCATAGAGGACAATATATAAATCGAAGTTGTTGTTGTATAAGTATTATTATATTGTTATATACCAAATGCAAGGGTTATTATTATTATAACTAGTTTATGTTCAGATTGCTTGCTTTTCTTAAGGTAATAATGATAATTGCATTTGATATAGCGCTTTTCACATCTTATCAACGTCTCAAAGTGTTTCACAGAATATACGGTAAAGTGAATTGACTGTATATTTGTGGGCATTACTCGGTAATGTAGTGATTACGATGCCTCATTTATACCCGTGTAGAATTCAATTGTGCACAGCAGTGTCCCACAAACAGTCGTGGAATGAAATGATTAATTTTATTATTGTGTTTTTTTTGGAGGGATTATTAATAGGCGTGTATGTGGAGTAAGGAAACTTGCCCAAGGTTCCGCCCTGATCTGACTGGATTCAAACATAGGTCTCAAGCTTGTAAGGCGAGTGCTCTCACCACTGAGCAACAGGAACTAATAACCCAGACATCTGGACATCTAGACATCTAGTTTTGCCCACAAATATACAGTCAATTCACTTTACAGTATATTCCGTGAAGCACTTTGAGACGTTGATATGATGTGAAAAGCGCTGTATCAAATGCAACAACAACAAAATTACATTTATATAGCGCCTTTCACGTCAGGAGGACATTCCAGGGCACTGGACAGTTATTGAATTCAGACCCGAGCTCCAGGGACGGACGGGACGGGGGTGGGCGGGTGGGGTGGTGAGGGAAGCAGTTGCCGATGGGTCCATTGAACAGGAGAGTCTTGAGGCGAGACTTGAAGGAGACTAGGGAGGGGGACGAGGTGGAGGGACTTTGGGATGGAGTTCCAGAGGTTGGGGCCAGAGTGGCTGAAGGCTCACCCGCCAATGGTTGGGTGGATGGATCGGGGTATGTGGAGCAGGTGTGGTACTTGGAATGGTAGAAGTCACGGGCCACAGAGTTCTGGATTATCTGCAGCCTGTGGAGGGAGGAATTGAGAAGGCCGACCAGCAAGGCATTTGCATAATCGAGCCAGGAAGTAATGAAGGCGTGGATGAGGGTTTCAGTGGCTTTAGGGGTGAGGTAATGGCGGAGTCGGGAAATGTTGCGGAGGTGGGGAAAGGCAGAGTGAGTCGTTGCTTGGATGTGAGGGAGGAAAGACAGTTGAGGGTTGAACAAGACACCTGACTGGCTTGATGAGGTTGAATATGCAACCATGGAGGTTGACGCAGCCAGTGCCTGACACAAGAAGGTGCTGGCGTGAGCCAAACAGTAGAGCCTTGGTCTTGTTGATATTCAACTGTAGAAAGTTAACTCTCATCCAGGACTTGATGTCTGACAGACAGTCTGTCAGGACATTGGTCTTGGAGTTGAGAATAGAGGCAGAGAGATAAGAGTTGGGTGTCATCCACAAACATGTGGAAGTTAACCCCATGTCTGTGGATGATTTCACCAAGTGGGAGCATATAGATGTTGAAAAGTAAGGACAAGGACAGAGCCCTGGGGGACGCCACAGGTGACAGTGCGGGGCTGGAAGAGAAACCGTTGGTGGCGACAAAGTGTAGGTGATGAGAGAGGTAGGAGTTGAACCAGGCAAAGGCAGGTCCGCAGAGATTGAGGAAGGAGGAGAGGCGGTTTAGGAGGATGGAATGGTCGACAGTGTCGAAGGCGGCAGAGAGGTCGAGAAGGACAAGGAGGCAGAGACAGCCCTGGTCACAGATGTTGAGAATGTCGTTAGAGACTTTGACTGGGGCTGTCTTGGTGCTGTGGGCAGCATAGAAGCCAGATTGAAGGGGTTCGAGGAGGGACTGGCCGTAGAGGAAGGGGCGTAGCAAGGATTATTATTATTATTATTATTATTGTTGTGCGACACTCAACTGTAACAAATGGACATAAACATGGGTATTTGACTTACCGTCACTCCATTCATGAGAAACTGGGTCAAACCTGCCATAGAGCTGCCCCATGGTGCAGGCTTTGGGGTTGATGATGATGTATTGCACTCTGTGTTCATCGTTTAAGCCACTGATCTCCAGATGCTCTAACACCCTGGCCAGAACCTTCAGGGCACAAGTCTTGCCGCCCAGAGGACTTCCCACCAGCATAAAGCCATGTCGCACCAACATCATTTCATAAACCTGAATAGACAGAATCATTTCACTTACACACACAAAACATACCCTCATTGCACATTGCAGTAATGGTATAATAATATTATATTCTATGAAGTGCTTTGAGACGACTCAACGATGTGATAAGACGCTATATCAAATGCAAGGATAGAAATTAAAAAAAAATGATTATTATCATCAGTTGTGACCGGACATCGAATC
Organism: Hydrolagus colliei; assembly: GCA_035084275.1. Lineage (NCBI taxonomy): Eukaryota > Metazoa > Chordata > Chondrichthyes > Chimaeriformes > Chimaeridae > Hydrolagus > Hydrolagus colliei. The sequence continues at coordinate 10,781,430 of CM068746.1, read as the reverse complement.
TATAACCAGGGGTCACAGTCTTAAAATTAAGGGTCAGCCTTTTAGAACAGAGTTGAGGAAACATTTCTTCACTCAGAGGGTAGTGAATTTATGGAATTCACTACCCCAGAAGGCTGTAGATGCTCAGTCCTTGAACATTTTCAAGGCTGAGACTGATAGATTTTTGAAAAATAGAGGGATTAGGGGATATGGGGATAGGGCAGGTAATCAGAGTTAGGTCAGAAGATCAGCCATGATCTTATTGAATGGCGGAGCAGGCTCGAAGGGCCGAATGGCCTACTGCTGCTCCTAATTCTTATGTTCTCAAGTTCTTATGACATTTGGTGAATTGCACAAAGTGTCAGTTATGTCAAACTTGTATAGAATATAAACTCTTGAGCTGGACTTGGGCAGATGAATGCCTGAGGTGGTGATACCATTAATACAGATCAAATTTAGTTTATATTTTGTGGATTTCTTGGGCTTTAAAGCCAGTTATTATCTAACCTCTTTGATATGGGGTTAAATGATGTGTCTTTGCTGCATTCTCAATGTGCATTTTTCGAGGTCAGGGCTCATGAGGAGAAACAGGCTTGTGATCAATGACGATGTGGAACAGGAAAGGCCATCAAACAATCCATGCTCCGCAGTGTTCATTGTGTCTGATCGAATATTTGGGTTCATGGAGAGAAGTCACAGGTGTTCCGAGCCTGACAGGCTGTTAAATTTGTCAGATTGGGATATCAATCTGCTTATATTTCTTTATGCCTTAAGCCTTTTTACATCTTAAGACTCAAAAACATTGGTTATGTGCCTTCGCTTTATGGCTTTTTTTGTTAGTTTTTGTGAGTTAATGGACCTTATGGTCCTGTCGGAGTTTCGAGTCTGAACGATAGTCGAGTTAACAGTTGAGTTTAACGAGTATGTTTTTGAACTGTCAAAGTACAAAGGATTTATTGAAGGAGGTAATACTTAAAATTGTGAATATGTGTAAGGCATCTCAATTTGTTTACCTCTGATTGTCTGAGTGTTGTGGCTCAGTGGTGAATAAATAAGTTATGAATAAATAAGAAATATCAATCATGAATAAATAAAAAATATTTTCTTAAAAGCCGTGTTTGATGTATTTTGTGAGAGCGCACTGACTAGGTGCATAACTTCAACATATAATGAGATGAGAAAGATTGCTCCTGTCAGTGCACCTGGGGGGAATGTATAATTCTCAACCAGAGTTAGGAGACCGAGACTACAGGATACACTGTGAAGTGTAGTGACTGTATATTTGTGGGCGAAATACGTCAGCCAATCGTGCATAGCAGCATTGCACAAACAGTCATGGATTGAAGTAACCAAATTACGGATATCCCTCCCCAACTGTGGGGGATACGTTCCTCTAACCTCCGCGGTTGGTAAAATTGCGGTTGGAAAATGCAGGGCCCAATGGGAAACATTGGGATAGGGGAAGTAAGTTTGCGTTTCGTAGAACTAAACACAAAAGGGGCATCTTATTGAAACATATAAGATTCTTAAAGGGCTGGATAAAGTGGGCACTGAGGGACTGTTTCCCCTGGTAGGAGAATCTATAATCAGTCTTAAAATTAAGGGTCAGCCTTTTAGAACAGAGTTGAGGAAACATTTCTTCACTCAGAGGATAGTGAATTTATGGAATTCACTACCCCAGAAGGCTGTAGATGCTCAATCCTTGAACATTTTCAAGGCTGAGACTGATAGATTTTTGAAAAATAGAGGGATTAGGAGATATGGGGATAGGGCAGGTAATCAGAGTTAGATGAGAAGATCAGCCATGATCTTATTGAATGGCGGAGCAGGCTTGAAGGGCCGAATGGCCTACTCCTGCTCCTAATTCTTATGTTCTTGAATAAACACATAGTTATAACATACATGGGGATAGGGGTAGTAAGTTTATCTCTATATGATACACTCACAGAGAGAGAGAAGTGACAATAAATTCATGTTATTTACCTTAATCCTAAGAGAGAAGCGTTGTTGCTGGTTGATTGTAACATCGCAACTGGATCCTAGCGCTGAACGCTAGTGTTAGTGTTGAAATCCGTGGATAAGTAAGGGTTATAAGCCATGGCTTACAAGGGTTGTCGCATTTAGCAAACCGTGGATGCGTGAGTTTCGTGGTTGACAGTTGGGGCGGGTACTTGTATTATTATTATTGTTTCAAGGGATTATTATCCCCCAGAAAGCAATCTGCCAATCGACTAACAACCGGGTTCCTACTGACTGCTGGGTAAACAGTGGTATGTGGATAAGGAAACTTGCCCCAATGTTTCAACCTGCCAAGAAACGAACCCAGGTTTTCTCACTTGCAAAGCGAGTGCTCTAAACACTGAGCTACAGCGCTCAGCACTCCACACAGATTGTTTTATCTCTATGTAATATGTATTATTCTTATAGACACAAGTTCCCTCCAAAAGCAAATATTCATGTGGTTATTTATTGCTTTGGTTTAATGTACTGCACCATGACAAATAACTCAAATCTTTAATCTCACTCCAGGCTTGCAGATTATTTATTTATGATTTCCCTCTGTTTAAGTGAAATAGCTTCAATGTGTGGGAATCAATAAGCATCGCAAAACAGGTTTTCTCTCAATCTTCATTTCCCCAATGAACAAATTTAATCTCTCCTCATAAAGCCTTTGTCATCCTCACTGCTTTCCTCTGATCAGCCAATGGGTAAGTATTTCCTTCCGGTACAGAGCAAGAAGCGTACATAAGACCTTACATCAAAAGGTGGTTAAGATTATGTTATTTTTGTTTGTTTTGCCCAATCAAGTGTCTGCCACACGTGGAAACTCATCACTCCAAACCAGTCTCCAAACCAAACTGAGAATTCCATGCCTGCCACCTATCTACACAAGGAAATCCCAGTGATAGGTTGTTGGAATGGAAAGCGCTCTCTCTCTCTCTCTCTCTCTCTGGAGAATATATTAGTAAAAGGAACATTTCTCAAATAGGCCATGCAGCCCTCAGCACTCGGGTAACATCAAGACTTACTTAGCAAGGATTATTATTATTACTCAGCCACCTCGTGTTAAAAATGCATTTACATTGGGAAAATAGTAAACTTAGATTGTATATCAAATCAATATGTTTATCAAATTTGATTGTATATCAAATCAATATGTGTTCATTACAATCTATCCCTTACAGATAATACCATGTTTGTAACGTTAATGGCAAGGTATAAAGAGCACATGGAAGGTGAGACGGGATGAAGTTCCTGACCTGAATGATTTTTTCGATGAACCAAGGTGTAGGCTGGAGATGGAGCTGGTGAATGATGTGTCTGATGGAGAGCTCTAGGTTTCCATGGTCAGGGCTCAGCAGACCCACCCCAGGGAACAGATCACAGATGATGCCTTCAAACAGGGGGATGTCGTGGGACAGAAACTGCCATTGGAAGTCAAAAATACATGGATTATATAAGAAAATAATAATCCTGGCTTTTGATAAACACCTTCAGGTGAAAAGCGCTACATCTAATGCAAGGATTCTTCTTCTTATTATTATTATTGAGATGCCTCAAAGCGCTTCACATAATAAAGTGTAGTGACCGTATATTTTGGGGGCAAAACACGGCAGCCAATTACGTATAGCAGTGTCCCACAAACAGTCACGGATTGAGTAACCAAGTTATTATTATTATTTATTTTTCATAATTAGCCCTGGACATGCGATCCACCAATCGACTAACAGCTGGCTTCACTGCTGGATAAACAGAGGCATGTGTGGGGCAAGGAAACTTGCCCAAGGTTTCGCTGTGTCTGGGAATCAAACCCGGGTCCTCTTGCTTGTGAGGAAAGAGCTGAAACCACTGAGCTACAGGAGGTTGTTTGAAACATAAGATCCTGTAGCTGAAATGAAGTTTTCCACTCACAGATCAGGACATCATCAAACTCTATAGAGTGACTTCCAGACTCGTGGAAGCCAGGTCTCAATGTCAATGACAGTTATCAGAGAAATGTGGAGTCAGGAAACCTGCTGCATTTGCACAGTGAACTTGTGACAGAAACAAAAACACTTTGAGGTTGTCAGTCAGGCAGGCAGGTAGGCAGGCAGTCAGTCAGTCAGACAGGCAGGCAGGCAGACACAGGCAGGCAGACACAGGCAGGTAGGCAGGCAGACAGACAGACTGTAAAAAGTCACCAGTACCTTTGGCAGGTTGACATCAATGATGGACCTCAGGGTGAGGACATCTTCTCTATCCTCAGGGTACTTTAGCTTCAGGTTGCCAGCCGCTGTGAGTACGGACTTCACTGCTCTCATCCCATAGTCATAGTGATACTGTGAGGACAGCTGGAAAATAATAATATTCCATTGATGGACTGAGCAGCACTGATTTTCTCAATGATGGTATCAATGGCCAAGCTATTATGTGGGTTTAGCTGGTTAGACTCTAGCAGTTACCCAATACACACTCTGGACTCACTCCACCCCCCACCCCCAAGCCTTGGCTCTTACTAACATGCGCTTAATTTCGCCCACAAATACACAGTCAATTCACTTTACAGTATATTCTGTGAAGCGCTTTGAGAAACAGACTAGAAGACGTGATGAGGCGCTGTATCAAATGCAAGGATTATTATTATTATTAGTAATAATACTGCCTGGAGCTAGGGAAGCAGGGAGGGTGGCTGTGATGATAGGATGTCAGTGTGTACCTGCTCAGAGCACAGCCGGTATGTGGCCACTATCTTGGTTGCGAGGAGGCGAGCGCTGACAAAGCCCATGGAGTACAGTGATATCTCAGCAATCAGAGCGTAATCCGGCACCATCATGGCTACTGTTCGGAACAGCACCTGTTAATGTAAAATAGCAGGGGATAGGTTTAATACACTACAACATTACACTGATAGAGCGCCTTTCACGTCGGGAGAATGTCCCAAAGTGCTGGACAGTCAGGGTTCAGGACCCGAGCATGGGGGATGGGCAGCGTAGGGGAGAGGGAGAGAGGTGGGAGTGAAGGGAGAGAGGTGGGATGGTGGCAGAAGGCACGATCAAAAAGGAGGGTGTTCAGACCGGCGTTGAAGGAGGCGAGGGAAGAAGTGAGGCAGAGGGACTGTGGGATGGAGTTCTAGAGTGTGGGGGCAGAGAAGTTAAAAGGCCGGCCACTGATGTTAGGGTGGGATGGGGTTGGGGTGTGTGTTTAACAGAGGCTGTGGGTGTGTGTTTATCAGAGGCTGGGGGTGTGTGTGTTTATCAGAGGCTGGGGGTGTGTGTGTTTATCAGGAGATGTGTGTTTATCGGGGCTGGGGTGGGTATTTATCAGGTGGTGTGTGTTTACCAGGGGGGTGGTGGTGTGTTTATCAGGAGGTTTGTGTTTATCAGGGGGTGGGGATTGCAGCCTGACTATCTGAGCTCTCTCCCCATCCTGACAATCACAGATTTCTACACAACTGAATCAGTGTCACAGGGTTGTTCTGACAGAAGGTCATTGCCCTGAAACGTTGACTGACTTTCCTCTCTCTAAAGATGCTGCCTGACCTGCCAAGGATTCCCAGCCACTTGTGTTCACAGCATTGTTTCCTGTTTGGGTTCATTTTGTTGATGATGTGGGGGTGGGTAATAAAGACCACATTAACTGCTCGTTAGGAGAACATTTCGCCCACAAATATACAGTCAATTCACTTGACTATATCCTGTGAATCGCTTTGAGACGTCAATAAGATGTGAAAAGCGCTATATCAAATGCAAGGATTATTATTATTATATATTATTATTATTAAACAACTCACACAGACTTTTGCTGCTTGGATGACTCTGGGTTTACTGATCAGCCTGATGCCAATGGGCCTCATTGACTGCCAGGAGGAACATGCTTTATTATTAATAATCCTTAATCATAATTCTTGCATTTGGTGTAGCGCATTATCATTTCATTGAGATGTCTCAAAGTGCTTCACGGGATATATGGTAAGGTGGATTGACTTTGTATTTGATGGGAAAATTATAAACTGTATAAATTTATACTATTTCTGAGACTGCAACTGAAATCTGAACCAATGATAGTTTTATTATCTTCATAGAATCATAGAATCTTATGGCACAAAAGGAGGCCATTCGGCCCATCTAGTCTGTGCCGGCTCTTTGAAAAGAGCAACTCAATCCCACTGCCTAACTCTCTCCCCATGATCTAACAGACCTGTTCTTCCTAAATAAAGATCTAATTCTCTTTTAAAAGCTGTTATCGAATCGGCCTCCACCACCTTTTCAGGCAATGCATTCCAGATTTGAACAACCCGCTGAGTGAAAACATTTCTCCTCAGCTCCCCTCTGCTTCGTTTTGAAACTATTTTAAATCTGTGACCACGAGTCACAGATTCCCCCACCAGTGGTAACAGTTTTTCCTTATTCACCCTGTCGAATCCCCTCATGATTTTATAAACCTCTATTAGGTCTCCTCTCAATCATCTCTGTTCTAAAGAGAATAAACCTAGCCTATCTAGCCTTTCCCCATAACTGAAGTCCCTCAATCCTGGTACCATTCTAGTAAACCTTCTTTGTACCCTTTCCAATGCCTTAACATCCTTTCTAAAATGTAGTGACCAGAATTGTCCACAGTACTCCAGCTGAGGCCTAACCAAAGTTTTATAGAGGTTAGTCAGCACTTCCTGACTTTTGTACTCTATACCCTTATTTATAAAGCCCAGTATCCCATATGCCTTCTTAATGGCTTTGTCTGCCTGACCTGCCACCTTCAAAGAGTCACCAACACAAATCCCCAGGTCCCTCTGTTCCCTCACACCCCTTAAAATTGTACTATCTAGCCTAAATTGCCTCCCCTCATTTCTTCTCCCAAAGTGTATCACCTCACACTTCTCTGCATTAAACTTCATCTGCCATGTGTCTGCCCACTCCACCATTTTATCTATATCTTCTTGCAAATGGTTACTATCCTCCTCACTATTTACTATTCTCCCTAACTTAGTATCATCTGTAAACTTGGAAACTGTGCTCCCTACACCCAAGTCCAGATCATTAATATATATTAAAAAGAGCAGTGGTCCCAAAACCGATCTCTGGGGGATGCCACTGCACACTACATCATTTGCTCAAGGTTTCACCCTGACCTGGCTGGATTCAAACACAGGTCTCATGCTTGTAAGGCGAGTGCTCTAATCACTGAGCTACAAGCTAAAATACAATTATAATCATCATTACCTTATTCTAGTTATCACCATTATCATGATATGATTATTATGATTATTATCATCATCAGGTATAAAGACATAACTGGCAGCACTAACCTTGAGGTTATCTGGCAGCTCCGCTCTCCCAGCATAGCCTGGGTTCATGGTAATAAACACAGTGCAGGAAGGATCCAGGGAGATTTGTGTCCCTTCAAACACAAACACTTTCACCTGCTCTGACACCGCCCGCTGAATGGTTTGGATTTGTTGGGCAACGACAGAAAGGACCTAGAATTCCGACCAAAATACAATCAGTTTATTTGAACAAACCCCCGCCAACCATCAGTCATCTCAACCACGTCACTAAATCACCGTGCCGAGACTGTACAGCGAGGGCGATCTGGGTTTTATTGTATATGATATTTAAGTCTCTCAGGTAGTTCTGATTTCCCCCCCCACCCAGATCACAGCTAGGTATTAATGAAACTCGATGGGGCTGCCTGCTGTGATCCGATTGTCAACTTCAACAGGAAAGTATCTTATCACATCTCAAAGCTCTTCACAGGATACACTGTAAAATTTATTGTTAAGGGAGTGCTTTAACCACGACAGCAATCCACATATGGTCCTGTATAGTGTATAAAATGGTCTAAATCGTGGAACGTTTTACTGACTTAGAGGGAATAAGGAAGAACAAATGGGAATTATAGATTTTACAATAGCTTTACTCGACCAAGGAATTTAACTGGGACAGATAAAAGTCTGACTCCTACCCACAGAAATAAACCAAAGCGCATTAAACAAAATACAAATGTTGGGGTCTAAACCACACATGGATTTAACTGCAGTATTCAGATACCTTCATTATATTTTGCAGCAAATGTAAGTGGTGCATTGTACTTTTTTCTGCTCCTTGTCTCTTGATACAAGAGAAACCCTGTGAACCGTTGACATTCAATGTTAATTTAAACAGAGAGGTTTGGTTGGTTGGTGCTATAGTTACCTCAAGTTCGATGCGATTAAATTCATCAAAGCAAGCCCAAGCCCCCGATTGTGCCAGGCCTTTGAAAAATTTCCCCATCGCCTTATAGTCCAGTCCATCAGAGCAGTTAAACACAACACACTGTGAAATACAGTCAAGCATAACTATTGGTGAGCTTCTGACATCTAAACAAAACACACACGATCTACAATTCATTCTCCTGAATTAACAACATCAAATAGGTCCAGTAGCTCGGTGGTCAACAACAATAACAACCACAAAATGACACTTGTATAGCGCCTTTCACGTCAGGAGGACGTCCCAAGGTGCTGGACAGTCACTGCTTCAGACCCGAGCTGGGAATGTGGGGCAGTGGTGGGGAGGGAAGGGGAGGATTAGGAGTTGCCGATGGGACCATCAAGGAGGAGAGTTTTGAGGTGGGACTTGAATGAGGCCAGGGAGAGGGGCGAGGCAGAGGAACTGTGGAATGGAGTTCCAGAGGTTGGGGGCAGAGTGGCTAAATGCCACTTGCATCAAAAGCGAGACCTGGGTTTGATTCCCAAGCAGGACAGGGAGAAACCTCAGGCAAGATTCCTTGCTCCACATACCTCTGTTTACCTAGGATTATTATTATTTCTTTTTAAGGAATTATTAACCTCAGAAAGTGAGCCACAAATCAACTAATGACCGGGTTCCTACTGACTATTGGTAAACAGAGACGTGTGGAGTAAGGAAACTTGCCTCAGGATTTGACTTGCCCGGGAATCGAACCCAGGTCCTCTCGTTTGCGAAGCGAGCGCTCTAATCACTGGGCTACAGCACTCCACATTAGTTATAACCATTAGCCATTCACGGCTTCCCCAGAGCGGACACTGATGATGTGACTGTAAGGCTCGCTACCTGCTTGGCCACGGCTTTGGCCAAATCCTTACAAGTCTCTGTTTTGCCGGTTCCCGCTGGGCCTTCAGGCGCTCCTCCCAGATTCAGCTGCAAACCTCCCATCAGTGTCCTGTTAGAGCAACACTCACACAATATAGTACTGTGATACTGTACTGTGATAACCCCCCATTACTGTACTGTAACACGCACACAATATAGTACTGTAATACTGTAATACCCACACAATACCCATCAGTATCCTCTAACACCAACACTCACACACTATAGTACTGTAATAACCCCATCACTGAACTCTAACAGCAACACTCACACAATATAGTACTGTACTGTAATACAGGTTGAGCATCCTGAATCCGGCAACCTCGGGACCGAAGCCGAGTCGGTTTTCGAGTTTTTCCGGAACGCTTTTCTGATGTCCGAAGTCAGGAAACTCCCGAGCCCAGGTTGCGATATTATTTCCCTTTTTTGGGGTTTATGACCGTGAAGACCTGGCCTGGAGCAGGTAGGATTGGAGTTTTTATTCTTGCCATTTTTGTCACTGTACAGTAGTTGGATTTCATTTTTTGACTTTTCACTGGGCCCGGCTGGCGGCGGAAACGGTTTGACGGGGTGTCCAGATTCCGGAACATTCCGGATTCCAGAACTCTGGATTTCGGACGCTCAACCTGTAACCCCATCACTGTACTGTAACAGCAACATTCACACAATATAGTACTGTAATAACTCCATCACTACTGTAACAGTAACACTCACAAAATACTGTGGTAATAATAATAATAATTATCCTTGCATTTGATAAAGCACTTTTCACATCTTCTAGATGTCTCAAAGCGCTTCACAGAATATACTGTAAAGTGAATTGACTATATTTGTGGACAAAGCACGACAGCCAATTGCGCACAGTAGTGTCCCCCACAAACAGTTGTCGATTGAAATGACCAATTTTTATTATTGTGTTTTTTTTGGAAAGATTATTATTATGTGTGTGGAGTAAGGAAACTTGCCCAAGGTTTCGCCCTGACCTGCCTGGATTTGAACACAAGTCTCACGCTTGTAAGGCGAGTGCTCTAACCACTGAGCTACAGACAAACCCCCATCAGTGTCCTGTAACAGCAACACTCGCAGCTGATGATAATAACAATAAGTTACACATTTAAACATCACCAACTGCAGTCACAAGGAGCAGCGAATAATAATAATAATAAAAATCCTTGCATTTGATTCAGCACCTCAAAGCGCTTCACAGAATATACCGCAAAGTGCAGTGACTGTATATTTTGTGGGTGAAATGCGGCAGCCAATCGTGCACAGCACTGCCCCACAAACTACAATGACAACAAAATTACATTTGTACAGCAAACAGTCGTGGGTTGAGAGACCTCCGGGATAATAATCACTTCAAAACAAAAAAAATTAAAATAATAATTTGGTCTCTCAATCCATAACGTTTGTGGGACGCACAATTGATTGCCATGTTTTGCCCACAAAATACAGTCAGTTCACTTTACAGTATATTCTGTGAAGTCCTTTGAGACATCTCAAAGATGTTATAGAGTGCTAGATCAAATGCAAAGATTATTATTGTTAGTAATAAATTAAGAATCTCCTTTCTGAGTTTAATTAAATCCCTTTATTTTGACTGAAATCAGTAAGCGTGAAAGGTTGTTATAGAGCTCCTGTAGCTTAGTGGTTAGAGCACTTGTCTTGCAAGCTGGGGAGACCAAGCTGGGGAGACCTGTGTTCGAATCCAGTAGGTCAGGGCGAAACCTTGGGCAAGTTTCCTTACTCCACACGCCTAATAATAATCCGTCCAAAAAAACCACAATAATAAAATTGGTCATTTCAATCCATGACTGTTTGTGGGACACTGCTGTGTGCAATTGGCTGCTGCGATTCGCCCACAAATATACAGTCAATTCACTTTACAGTATATTCTGTGAAGCGCTTTGGGACGTTGATAAGATGTGAAAAGCGCTATATCAAATGCAAGGATTAGTATTTCTCTATATATATGTACTATATAGATATATATATTTTTGATGGGATACCCCCGGAAAACGATCCGCCAATTGACTTTTTTAAATTCAGTTTGGTTTTACTTTCTAATATGAAACATTTTAAAATATAAAAAGGTTATAATCAGAACAATAAATTGTGAACTTAATACAAAACAATACTATTAATGAACGCAAATCATAGCTGCTACACATCAACAACAATATTGTATTGGGTTTAACCATTTAAACTCTTATTATTAATGATAATAATATAAACACTGTGTTTCCTTACCTGTAGCACCTATCAGTCAGAGGAGTAATGACAAGTCTCCCTGTATTCCCTAGGTATTCATAGCCATAAGGTACTGTGGTTGTAATCATCCTTACAATGACTTTCCTCTCTTCCCAATAATATCGCAGTTGGGCAATCCAGTTAAAGTCAGTCGTGGTATTGATTCCAAGGTCATTCAATTTGGCCACAACATCACGGGCTAGCAAAGAGAATCACACACACCATGACTCACTGTATCATTAACAATAAGAGATACCCAAGCAGACGATCCTATTGATTTGACTCCAAAGCAACGGATTCACACTTAATCATCAGTTTCTACATCGCAGTTGTGTGATCTGAGAGCAAAGAAGATTTTGCTAACAAAAGATCCAACTCTGAGCTTGTCCTCATCATCCCAAGTTGGAATGACCTCAAGATATTAAAATCAAACTGGAGCCTGTAACTCACTGGTTAGAGTCCTCACCTCTCTCACAAGCCACAGTCCTAAAGTTCAGTGGTTAGAGCCCCTGGCTTTGCTCACATGTCACAGTCCTATGGCTCAGTGGTTAGAGCCCTTGCCTCGTAAGCAAGAGACCTGGGTTTGATTCTCAGGCGAGACAGGGTAAAACATTGGGAAAGTTTCCTTACTCCATACACCTCTCTTTATATAATATTATAATAATCCTTGCATTTGCTATAGAGCTTTAATATGTCGTTGAAACAACAACATTACATTTATATTGTGCCTTTCACTTCAGGAGGACATCCCAAGGTGCTGAAACATCTCAAAGCACTTCATAGAATTTTATTGTGACGTGTAGTGTGTATCTGTGGGGGATTGTGAAAGCCCATTGTGCACACAATCATTTCTGACAAACAGCCATGGAGTGAGTGATCTGGAGTCTGTGTTAAATGACTGGCAATCTGAACAGGCAAACCCATCCTCAGCACAATCGCAAATTCAAATTCACATCAATCAGTTACAGAGGGATTATTATAAAGGTTTACAACTGTAATTGTAATTTACAACTGTAAATCTCATATTACAGTTGATTGGCAGATCGCTCTTCGAGGGGTAATAATCCCTTTTAAAAAATGGCAAAAAAAAGTAATAATGTGGTCAGTCAATCCACGACTGTTTGCGCAATTGGCTGCCCTGTTCTTCAGTCACTACACTCTACAATTTATTTTGTGAAGCGTTCTGAAATGCCTCAAAGACGTGATTAGGCGCTATATCAAATGCAAAGATTATTATTATGATAAGACATAAGACCATAAGAATTAGGAGCAGGAGTAGGCCATTCGACCCCTCGAGCCTGCCCCACCATTCAGTAAGATCATGGCTGATCTTCTGATCTAACTCTAATTACCTGCCCTATCCCCATATCCCCTAATCCCTCTATTTTTAAAAAAATCTATCAGTCTCAGCCTTGAAAATGTTCAGAGACTGAGCATCTACAGCCTCCTGGGTTGAATTCCATAAATTCACTACCCTCTGAGTGAAGAAATGTTTCCTCAACTCTGTTCTAAAAGGCTGACCCTTAATTTTAAGACTGTGAACCCTGGTTATAGATTCTCCTACCAGGGGAAACAGTCCCTCAGTGTCTACTTTATCCAGCCCTTTAAGAATCTTATATGTTTCAATAAGATCCCCCCTAATGATTATTATTATTGTTATTCATACTAAACTCCACCTTGACGACCCTGATCAACCGAAGATTCTGTTTCAAATCAATTTGGCAGCTTAACTCTGCTGGAAAACAAGCAACCATAGTAACTACATTCCACAGAGCAACACAATACAATCCCTGGCAGCCGTCACTGTCTCAGGCGCTGCTACTAATTGAAGTAAAAGTTGTTTTTTCCCCACTTGACAATGGAGCTGCGCTAATTAATCAATTAACATCAATTACAAATAAAATCAGTTATTAATTCATTAACAGCCGGCAATGGAGGTGTTCACACAACAACAACAAAACAACAACAAAACTACATTTATAGAGCAGGCTCACATCGGGAGACGTCCCTACATTGCTGATGTGTTAACAGAAGGAAATGCTGATATGTAGGTTTAGTCTTTAGAAACATAGGATCAGGAGGAGGCCATTCAGCCTGTTCCTGCCATTCTATAAGATCATTGGCTGATCTGTACCTCAACCCCAATTACCCGCTTTTGCCCCATATCCCTTGATCCCCATGACCTGACAAACATCTATCTGGAGTATAAAACTGCCTAATAATAATAATAATAATAATACAACAATGACAATGACAATAATAATAATGCAGTCTCTCAATCCACAACTGTTTGTGGGAAACTACTAATACACATTTCACTTCACAGTATATCCTGTGATATGTGTTGAAACATCCTAAGGTGTGATAAGGTGCAATATTAAATGCAGGGTATTATTATTATACTACTATTATTATTGCTTAAGAAGCTTCCTAATAATATGTAAGCCAGCAGTCTGTAGTCTGTGTTAATAACACCAGTGTACTGACTGGAGATAGACCTCAGAGTTGTTATTAATAGAAACACAATTGTGAGTGTAAAAGCAGGATCAAATAGAACTTTGATTTTGGAGCTGGTTTCGATACAAACAGCTGTGGGGAACGGGAGGATTCAGGGAAACAGTGAAAAGATCACAAGTAGTAAATAGCCTGGAGATAGAAAAGTACTGTACACAGAGCAGGAAATACACAGCAAGAGACTCGGGAGACAGCAAAATAGGCTGTCAGGAAATCAGCTGAAGAAAACAATAATAATAACAATAATAATACTTGTATTTGATACGGCGCTTTTCACGTCTCCATCTCAAAATGCTTTACGGAACATACTGTAAAGTGAATTGACTGTATATTTTGTGGGCGGAATGGAACAGCCAATTGCAGATAGCAGTGTCCCCACTAACAGTCATGGATTGTTTCATTGGTATTTTTTTGAGTGATTAAAACACAAGTGATTACCACAAAGAAATTGTAGTAATTGCCAAATCAACAGAACAAAAAGAGAGAATTCAAGAAAGCGGCAAAATAATAATAATGCTGACATTTTATGTCGCCCCTTAAAAATGTCTGAAGAACTGCTCGAATAAAGTGATGTCTCCTTTATAGCTGGTTGTGAACAGTGTATACAGCAGGTGGGCAGATTAGTGAGATGAAAGGAATTCACGACAGAGCACGTTGCCTACCATGAACATCAATGGTGATGAGGGCTCCCAATGTAATCCTGGCCATTTTAGTCAGTTTTCCTCTCACCAGAGTCACAGTGTCTTCAATTTGTTTATTGCTGGTCTGCAGGAACTCCGGCAGCCCATCCTTCTGGTTGATAGCCTACAAACAAAGCAATGACACTAATAATAATAATCATATTCATAATAAACCTTGGATTTGATATAGTGCAGCACATCTTTCACCAAAGGGTAGCAGAATAAAATGCATAAATTGACTCCTTTGGTCCACTAATAATAATAATCCTCGCATTTGTTATATTGACTTTCTCTTCCTAGTTTCAGGTCTCAGCTGAAGACCTTTCTTTTCGACTGTGCCTTTGGTCACCTTTTTCCCCCTGACCCTGGCTCGGGCCCGGGATGCGTTATTGTGAAGCGCTCTGAGACGCTGTCCGGCGTGGAGGGCACTATATCAATCAAAGTTGTTGTTGTTGTTTCACGTCTTCTAGACTGTGTCTTAAAGCGCTTCACAGAATATACTGTATATTTGTGGGCAAAATACGGCAACCAATTGTGGTGGGTTGAAATGACTAATTTTTTGGAGGGATTATTATCAGGCGTGTGTGTGGAGTAAGGAACTTGCCCAAGGTTTCGCCCTGACCTGCCTGAAATTGAACCCAGGTCTCTCACTTGTAAGGCAAGTGCTCTAACCAATGAGCTACACGACTCCACAAAATGATCCTTTTTTTATACCCTTCTTATAACCTTTTGTTTCCAACTGAAGATTGTCGCTCATGTGAGGTTCATGTTGTAGCTCTCAGCAGCTATTAGCTGGTGCAATTCTTCACAAAATTAACGGCAACAGAATCCTACCAGACAGAATGAGTTTAGCTGTTTGACAAAGGCACACTGTGGGAGTTCTGTCTAATAAATGAACTGAACAGGCAATCATGCACAGACAAATTCTACATCGCATTATGCTGTACATGTATAACAACATCTTCCTTCTTCACAATGTCTGGTGGTAATTGTGTAAAAGTGTTGCCGCTGCTTGTATTCATTTGTTTGAGCAGAAACAATACATTAACATGAATGTTTTTTTGCCAGAATGTTGGTTAGTACAGACCTGGAACTCTCTGCCACATAGGAACAGATACAATAATAATTTTCAAAAGGGGAATTGGATGGGAAACAGGAAGAATTTGCAGAGCCATGGGGTAAGAGCGGCGGAGCGGGGCCAATAACAATCTAATAATATTAATAATAATAATTCTTGCATTTGATATAGCGCTTTTCACGTCTTCTAGACATCTCAAAGCGCTTTGCAGAATATACTGTAAAGTGAATTGTCTGTATGTTTGTGGGTGAAATGTGACAGCCAATAGCGCACAGCAGTGTCCCCACAAACAGTTGTGGATTGAAATGACCAATTTATTTACTTATTCTTGAGGGATTATTCTCGAGCATGTTGGGGTAAGAGCAGGGGAGTGGGGACTAGTTGGGGTAAGAGTGGGGGGAGTGGGGAGAGTGGGGACTAGTTGGGGTAAGAGTGGGGGGAGTGGGGACTAGTTGGGGTAAGAGCAGGGGGGAGTGGGGCTCATTGGGGTAAGAGTGGGGGGAGTGGGGCTAGTTGGGGTAAGAGCAAGGGGAGTGTGGGCTGGTTGGGGTAAGAGCAGGAGGAGTTAGGACTGGTTGGGGTAAGAGCAGGGGGAGTGTGGGCTGGTTGGGGTAAGAGTGGGGGGAGTGGGGACTGGTTAGGGTAAGAGCGGGAGGAGTGGGGCTAGTTGGTCTGTACCTACACAATTGTGAGTTTGAGTACAATTACCAGAAACTCTCACCATTCCCAATCTTTGGAATACAACAACAATAATAAAAATGTCGTTACTCAATCCATGACACTGTGTGTGGGTCACTGCTGTGCGCAATTGGTTGCGTTTGTCCCACAAAATACAGTCACTGTAACAACAACAAAACGACATTTATAGAGCTACACTTTACAACATAGTCTCTGAAGCGCTTTGAGGCATCTCAAAGACGTGATGAGGTGCTGTATCAAATGCAAGGATTACTATCATCATTACAGGTACTACAAAATCCTTTGTTCGACCACAGAAAGTGTTTGACGTTAGATTTATTTTATTTCTTGTCTTGATGCTTTCCTAGTTTCATGAAATCATTATTGCTGAAAAGGCTTTAAAAAGATAAAGTTCCCAGCTTTAATCTCCATTAGTGAGCACTTCGTATTAAGTAGAATTGTTGCAGTTACTGCATTCATTTGATGTTAAGTGACTAATCTATCTTTCAGTACCGTTATCTGGCTCTTTATGAGTCACGCTCCATTTCCCCAGTGAAACTGTGTTCTCCATCAACCCAGCCCTCACCAGGCTCCCTATCACACATTAAACTCCTTATCCCCATGCCGGGGGCATTGGGTAAATGTGAGCTGTTGTTGTTGTTGTGAGTGGCGTTGGGTAAATTTGAGCTGTTAGAATCATAGAATTTTACGGCACAAAAGAAGGCCATTCAGCCCATCTAGTCTATGCCGGCTCTTTGAAATGAGCAACTCAATCCCACTGCCCTGCTCTCTCACCATAACCTAACAGACCTGTTCTCCCTAAATAAAAATCTAATTCTCTTTTAAAAGTTGTTATCGAATCGGCCTCCACCACCTTTTCAGGCAATGCATTCCAGATTCGAACAAGTGAGTTCGCCCACAAAATATATACAGCCAATTCACTTTACAGCTGGGGGGGTTATCCGCTGAGTGAAAACATTTCTCCTCAGCTCCCCTCTGCTTCGTTTTAAATCTGTGACCATGAGTCACAGATTCGCCCACCAGTGGAAACAGTTTTTGCTTATTCACCCTGTCGAATCCTCTCATATTTTAATAAATCTCTATTAGGTCTCCTCTCAACCTTCTCTGTTCTGAAGAGAATAAACCTAACCTGTCTAGCCTTTCCTCATAACTGAAGTCCCTCAATCCTGGTACCATTTTATCTATATCTTCTTGCAGATGGTTACTATCCTTCCTCCTTATTATTTACTATTCTCTCTAACTTGAGAACTTGGAAACTGTGCTCCCTACACCCACCGTTGTTGTTGTAGTTAATTACAAACCTGGGATACTGCTGCTGTCCAATACACAATACTGGAGGCCAAGACAATTTGTCCAGGCCAGCTCAGCATCCACTGCTCTCTCGCTGTCTCAGGGTAAGCAATGATTGCTTGTAGCATCACTTCCTCCAAAGATCTTTTCATCACTGTTTCTACCTAGAAATGAAACAAATCACACCATTAGACTGTGCTACGAACCACTATTTATTAATTCAATGCGGCAGCCAGACTATTAGCCATGAATGAGAAAAAGGAAAATGAACACACAAACAAACATCAATAATAATAATCCTTGCATTTGAAGTCGCGCTTTTCACATCTTATCGACGTCTCAAAGCGCTTCACAGAATATAGTGTAAAGTGAATTGACTGCATATTTGTGGGTGAAATGCGGCAGCCAATTGCGCACAGCAGTGTCCTACAAACAGTCGTGGATTGAAATGACCAATTTTATTATTGGTTTTTTTGGGGGATGGATTATTATTAGGCGTGTGGAGTAAGGAAACTTGCCCAATGTTTCGTCCTGATCTGCCTCAGTACATCCTCAATGCTGTTTGAACCAACATTCCTGTTTTCAAGAGATTATCACTATTCTTTTCCAAGATTCCCAGTGAGTTATATAATGGAATCCCAAACCGTATTTTGATAACATTCATGCAGCCATTCTTTAACGAGTACATTTAAAATAAATTTAGAACAATAGCAATCTTTGCATTTAATATAGCGCCTTATCGTGTCTTCCAGATCTCACAACGCTTTGCACAATATGCTATAAAGTGTAGTGACTGTGCATTTTGGGGGCAAAACGCAGCAGCCAATTGCACACCGCAGTTTCCCACAAACAGTCGTGGATTGAGTGATCAGATTATTATTATTTTTTAGTTATTTATTGAAGGGATTATTACTCCCAGAAAATCTATCCAACATTCGACTAACAACCGGGTTCCTACCTACTGCTATGGAACCCAGGTCCTCTTGCTTGTGAGGTGAGTGTTCTAACCACTGAGCTACAGGACTCCACAGTAGATCTTTGGTACTTTTAATTTACAAATGCAATTGCTTCCAATCTACATTCAGTTGATGAATTGTATTTCATCTAAATTGTAATGAGAGGATTGAATGCTAACATTATGAGACAAAGGTTAGAGCACAACAGGAGGTACCCGGCTCATTGTGTCTGTGCTGGTGCTCTCTCTCTGGCTCTCTCACACCATAGCTATCACACTAATAGCTAGCTATTTCCTCTGATCTCTCTCCCCATACCCTTTAGTGTTACTGTATTTTTTTTTCCTGTTCAGTGTATATCCAATTCTGTTGACTATATCACTGGCACTGTGGCACAGTTAGTCACAGGGCATTTATTTATTATCCTGTTTATATTTACAAAGTTTATATTATGCACAAGACACTCTTTCATTTGTTTGGTTACAGGAAGGTTGAATAAAGAGAAATATTTATTTCTGAAATTTGTGCTGAAATTTACATGAACCAAATTTTTTGGTCAGCCAGATGTCTGAGAAACCACTTGTCATTGAGAGCGTTGTCTGGCCAAGCTTTCCCGCTGCTTATCCGATAGTTAGTGAGGGATTTGGCTGTAGGGCTAACAGCAGCTGTAGTGGGAGGATTCCCTACCCCCAGTGACTGGTCTGCCCTTCCAGGTCCTGTTGATGAGCCAGGGCTGGGGCTGTGCGGTCATCAGCAGTGAGAGAAAGAGAGAGAGAGAGCCCTGGATACACTGCAGCCCTTCAGACCACCCCCCCTCCTCCCCATAACCACAAACTATCAGACACTGTAATCGACAGTGGAGAAAATCAATGGTTAATAGTGTGAAAATGTTGACTTGGGTTTACAAGAACCAAGATTTTTGGTCAGGCGGGCGTCTGAGAAACCACTTGCCGGCATTTTATCAGACGTTGTTGTATGTATTCTCAGTAATTGTCCAGAGTAGACAGTAGGGTGTGAGGCTTTTGGGAACTAAGGTTACTAAATGATTCTCCCTGTCATACAACACACCCCCACCACCCACCCACCCTAATGCTACAGGAAATACTCCCACCTGTTCAAGTTAATTTAAGAGACATTGACTGCCCAGGCTTTTGGACGTCCTTCCGACGTGAAAGGCGTTTACAGATCCCATTTTGTTGTTGTTACGTTTGAGCGCAGTGACTTTCCAATGTACTGGCAGCAACACCACATTCCAACCAGCCTTCGCCCAGCGTTCTGTGAGTCCCCTTCCAGCCAAACAAACGTCACATTTACATTGAACAATAAAGAGTTAGTCTTTCTGAAGCCTCATTGCTTGTTGGCTAATCACACTAAAAACCAGCATTAATCACCCGCCGAGATAAGTGATCGCTGGCTGACAGCAAGGTGGGGCCTTCATTATATGGCTCAAACCTAATGGACAACTCGGCTCAGAGTAAAACAAAGCATTAGTGACGAGAAAGGTGGTTAATGGTGCCAGAGGTGCCGTTTAATAATCATCTCACAGCGGCTCGTACACAATAAACTAAACATGATCCAAGTTTCCTTACTCCCACCCACCCACTCACTCACTCATTCACTCACCCACTCACCTACCTCCCTCTGTTTACCAGCAGTAAGTAGGAACCAGCTTGTTAGTTGATTGGCAGATTGCTTTATGAGAGTATCAATGAAATAAAACTAAAATAATAATTTGGTCACTCAATCTGTTTGTGGGACACCTCTATGTGCAATTGTCTGCCATGTTTCACACAGACAATATAGTCAATGCACTTTGCAGTAACGTTTTGAGTAGTCGTATGAAGCGCTTTGAGACATTTCGAAGGTGTGATAAGGGGCTGTATCAAATGCAAGGATTATTCTTATTATTTATTCTTATTATTATATACAATTTACCCTGTTGGGAATATTTACCTGGTTTTATTTAATGTCCAAATACATCACAAAACACTAATTGGAACAAATGCAGTTTCCCAAGTAATTGATTTGGGATTTATGTCTCATGGCTTGAAACGTGATTCTCTGCTTATTTATTTGTTGAACAATCACAAAATCAATATTAATTAAACCTCAAAACTGACATGGTTAATAAACCATTACAAACTGGAGAATTTGAGATCCTTTAGCAAATGTGTTTTCTATTAGGGTTAATGGGTTAATTGAGAGGACCTGGGTTCAGTTCCTGGGCAATGGCAATATCTTACGCCAATCGACTGGGTTCCTACTGACTGCTGGTAAACAGAGACAAGTAAGGAAACTTGCTCAATGGAATCGAACCCAGGTTCTCTCGCTTGCGAGGAGAGTGCTCTAAACCATTATCTTCAAACCTTCAGCCACAAAAAACACATCAACCAACAGTATTTTAGTCTGAGAACGTGGAGGCATTCTCTCTCTCTCTCTCTCTCTCTGTAATTGATATGTAAATACCGTGCACCTGCAAACACTACTCCCCTGGCTTCACTCCTCATTTGTATGTGGAGCAGGTTTCGGGGAAGAGAAACCACTTCTGACATGATGGAAAGTTTCCAGCACATTCCAATCCAACCACAGGATTTATTAAAATGGGTTTTGGCCAGAGAAAGGCAATTAAACTTTGTTCCACGATTTTATGGTTTTAAAAAAAAAAGTTAGTTTATATAGAAAAAAACCAAAGAATCACCGAGGGAAATGGCAGGATTATTAGATTGCTTTTGTTGGGAATACATAATAATAATAATGATAATAATCCTTGCATTTGATATCAGGCCTTTTCATGTCTTCTAGACATCTCAAAGTGGTTCACAGCGTTTGTGGCCGAAACGCGGCAGCCAATTGTGCAGAACAGCATCCCCACAAACAGTCGTGGATTGAAACAACCAATTTTATTACAGTATTGTGGTTTTTTTAAGGGATTATTATCAGGCGTGTGTGTGTGGAGTAAGGAAACTTGCCCAAGGTTTCGCCCTGACCTGCCTCGATTTGCCCTGACCTGACCTTCGAACACAGGTCTCACGTTTATAAGGCAAGTGCTCTAACCACTGAGCTACAGGAGCTCCACAAGTCCTACACTAACCACTGCATTAACCACTAACACAATAGGATGCTTCTAAGAAAGAGAACGCAAGAAAGTATGCAAAAAAAGTCCTGGCTATTTAACCCTGTTTCTAACACAGAACCAACACAAACACTATCCATTGCAAGGTGACATCCTCCCGACGTGAAAGGCACGTATCTATCAATATAATTTTGGTGTTGTGTGTAGTCCATTCTATTGATAAGAGCGATTTACCTTATAAGTGCCTGATTCCTCATGTGACAGAATACTCCTGTTCCCACCCTCTCTCTAACCCTGGCTCCAGCCACAATAATACTGTACAACCATCAGCACAGGGCGTTTGTTCATCACTCCCCGTAGCTATGTTTATGGAGCTTCTGTGGCTCAGCGGTTAGAACACTCGTCTTACAAGCCTGAGACCTGTGTTTGAATCTAAGCAGATCAGGGCGAAACCTTGGGCAAGTTTCCTTATTCCACATATATGCCTAACAATAATCCGTCCAAAAAAACACAATAATAAAAATTGGTCATTTTCAATCCACGACTGTTTGTGAGGACACTGCTGTGCACAATTGGCTGCCGCGTTTCACCCACAAATATACAATCAATTCAATTTACAGTATATTCTGTGAAGCGCTTTGAGATGTCGATAAGATGTGAAAGGCGCTATATCAAATGCAACGATGATTATTATTATTGTTGTATATTATTACCTCCTGCCCCAAACCAGATTGACAGCTAATTGGTGAGGCTTCGCACCACAGAATATTAACAAATGAGAAATAGTGGATATGTGGCAGCTGACACCAACTCTTGCCAACCCGCGTCAAATACTCTCCTGAATTAGGTAAGCAGGGAACAGTGACGGGTTTCCGTGTAAGTCGGACAGATACCCGGCTGATGGCAGTGATGGGTTTCCATGCGAGTCAGATACCCGGCTGAGCGAAAACAACAAAACAAAAATAATCCTCTCCTGTCGCCCCCTCCTCATTGTCCTGATGCTCACATCAAACACATTGTCAAACATCTCATTTTCACCCCATCATATTGTATTTCCCTTAACCTCAGCCACTAAATCTGCAGGTCTTCAACTAATTACAAGGCATAAAATGCTACCTTCCATAAACCCATATTAACTTGAATTTATTGCCTTGAATATATTTATGTACTTCCAGACTCCCTCTACTTTCTTTACAATAGATGTCAGCCTGTAATCTGCAGCATTTGTAAAGACTTTTGTTATATTCCACTTGATTGGTCTAGGTTCTGTCAGACCTGGTTCCATAATATAATAATGCTTGCATTTGATGTAGCTCCTTATCACGTCCTTGATAAACGCCGCAAAACGTCAATCGACTAACTGCTAGGTTCCTACTTAGTGCTGGGTGAACAGAGGGGTGTGGAGTAAGGAAACCTGCCTAAGGTTTCATCCTGACCAGGGAATCAAACTCAGGTCCTCTCACTTGTGAGGTGAGTGCTCTAATCACTGAGCTACAGGACTCTACCACTACACACTGTTTATCAGCCAGTTCTAGTGTTAGACTGGGCACATTTTGGTTTTTGATTTTCGTGCTCAGCCATAAAAGCTAATTTATCTGGTTAATAACCCAGGTAATGAAACATATTTATTATACCCACTGAAGCCTTTATTGTACCAAAACACAAAAGAATATCTACTAAATCATGAGAAATGGCAATATGCTTTAATTGGCTCAAGGTCCCCTATTCAAACATAAAATTCTTTAGAATGATTTAGAGATCAGCAAGAACAGACTCGGGTACGATGAGGTGCCCTGACCTCCTGCAGTGTGAATGCAAGATTCAGATGATTAGTGTCTTGGTTCAATTGATCTCATCCTTTCACAATTTCACAAGCCGTGCCTTCTGTCCTTTATCAGGACAGAAGGCACGGCTCTATTCCTGATGATTATATCTTCACAATTCAGTTCTGAAGCACAGTGGTAATCAGTTTTGAAAGCATCAGAACCACAAAAAGCCACTTGAATTAGACAAAATTGTAGTTTGGGGCCAAAAGGCAAGGAACAGACTTTTACAAGGTGATTACTGCACACTAAGTGGTTAATTACAGCCAGGAAATGATTGCAGGTACATCATTATCCTGTGGCTTAGTGGTTAGAGCACTCATCTGGCAAGCTAGAGGTCCCAGGTTCGATTTCTGGTCAGGGAGAAATGCGCAGTGCACAGTTGGCTGCCACGTTTCACCCACAAAATATACAGTCACTTCACTTTACAGTATATTCTGTGAAGTGCTTTGAGACGTACAGGAAGAAATTCACGGCAGGAATTCACAGGAGGATACAAAGGAAAAGAGAATAGTTTTGTGAAAACAAAGTTTTATTATTTGGAGACACAGTATTCATATCATAAAGAAGAAAATACAGTAGGTACAGAAAACATCCATGTCAAAATAAGGGAGGTTTTATACACATGGAATCTGGGTACACAATAACTCTGATTTTGATTGTTAAACTAACAAACTAACGTGTAAAGCAAGATTCTAACTGAAGTCCACCACTGACACAGAACTCTTAAGTCATATAACAGTAACTTTCCACACTAGTACTGCCTCCACTCACTAGCCATCAGGGTAGACACAGTTTAATACTGATCTGATATCCACTGAGTGTATTCAGTCACATTCAGACCCTATCATCTTCAAAGCTGTGAAAGACACTGACATATCTACATTGAAATCATAGAATCATAGAATGTTACGGCACAGAAGGAGGCCATTCGGCCCATCGAGTCTGTGCCGGCTCTTTGACCAGCAAGTCACTTTCATTAACCCCAATCACCAGCTTTCTCCACATAACCCTGCAATCCCGTCTTCCCCAGATACCAATCTAGTTCTCTCTTAAAAGCTGCCATCGAATCGGACCTCACTACCCTTTCAGGCAGATCATTCCAAATTCGAACAACTCACTGAGTAAAAAAATTTCTTCTAACCTCCCCTCTGCTTCTTTTGATAGATATCTTAAGACTGTGACCACGGGTCACAGACACACCTACCAGCGGAAACAGCTTTTCCCTATCTAGCCTGTCGAAACCTTTCATGATCTTGAATACCTCTATCAGGTCCCCGCCTAACCTTCTCTGCTCTAATGGGAAAAGTCCTAACTTCTCCAGTCTGTCCTCACAGCTAAGGTTCCCCATTCCTGGTATCATTCTCGTGAATCTCCTCTGCACCCTTTCCAGTGCCTTAATCTACTTTCCCCCTACAAGCCCACCCGGACCCTGCGCTCAACGGGACTTGGCCTGCTCCAAGCCCCCCGCCCGAACCGCCCCACCATCGGAGGCCGGGCCTTCAGTTTCTCCGCTCCCACCCTATGGAATACCATCCCCCAATCCCTCTGTCTCGTTTCTTCCCTTTCCTCTTTCAAGGCCGGTTTGAAGACTTTCCTCTTCGACCGTGCCTTTTGTTCCACCCCGAATTTTTCGACCTCCACTTCGTGTCTCACCCCTTCCCAAACACTCCCCTCCCAGCTCGGGTCACACGCCTCCTGTGCAGCGCCTTGGGACGTCCTCCCGACGTGAAAGGCGCTCTATAAGTGTAATTTGTTGTTGTTGTTGTTGTTAATGTCCTTCCTGAAGTAAGGTGCGCAGAACTGGATGCAGTACTCCAGTTGAGGCCTAACCAGTGTTTTGTATAGATTAACCATAACCTCCCTACTCTTATACTCTATGCCCCTACTAATAAAGCTCAGTAACCAAATGCCTTTTTTACTGCCTTATCTACCTGCCCTGCTACCTTTAATGATTCGCTTACTTGAACACCCAGATCTCTCTGTACGTTCACCCCCCTTAAGATTGAGCTACCAAGTCTATATTGCCTCCTATCATTTTTCCTACCTAAGTGTATCACCTCACACTTATCCACATTAAAATCCATCTGCCACATGTCAGCCCATTCCACCAATCTGTGTATGTCTGCTTGCAGTTGGTTACCGTTCTCCTCACTATTTCCTACCCACCTAACTTTGTATCATCTGCAAACTTGGAAATAGTGCTCTCTATGCCCAAGTCCAGATCATTAATATATATTAGAAAGAGCAGTGGTCCCAATACCGATCCCTGGGGGACACTGCTGCACACCTCCTTCCATTTCAAGAAACACCCATTAACCACCACCCTCTGCTTTCTGTCACTCAGCCAGTTCTTAATCCAAACTCTGTCCCCTTAATACCGTGGACCTCTCATTTTTTTATTAATCTCTTATGTGATAATCTCTTATCAAATTGAGATTTAAATCAGTTGCATTGTTCTCAACATTTTAAAACCGTGGTTAGCCTGTTAATTTTGTTGTTGTTGTTGGGGTGAAACCGTGGGGGGAAGAATCAAACAGGGCACAATACAGTTCAGTTAACAATACTGTGATTTTTGTAGAGATGAAACAACAACAACAACAACAAATGACATTTGTGTAGTGAGCGCTTTTCATGTCAGGAGGACGTCCCAAGGCACTGAAAGATATGGAACCTGGGGCTCCTGGGGGAAGCTCAGTTAAAGAAAATATGCTGCGATCGATGATGAACATTAATAATAATCCTTGCATTTGATATAACGCCTTACCTCTGGAACTCCGTCCCACAGTTCCTCTGTCTCGCCCCCTCCCTGGTCTCCTTCAAGTCTCGACTCAAGGCTCTCCTCTTCGATGGAACCATCGGCAACTCCTAATCCCCCCCTTCCCTTCCCCCACCTGACCTCAGCTCGGGTCTGAAGCAGTGACTGTCCAGCGCCTTGGGACGTCCTCCTGACGTGAAAGGCATTATACAAGTGTCATTTTGTTGTTGTTGTTATCATGTCTTCCAGACGCCTCCAATCCCACCACCTTGTCCAGCTCTCTGGAAGCTTCTCACTGTGTATTTGATGGCTTCTCTCCCTATGTGAGACCCCATTACAATCACATAGGAATAAAAAGCCATAAAGCATGCAGTGAGTGACTCCATCTTCATCAGGTGTGACATTAATCACTGCCCCCACCCCCACCACCCCCTGCTTCCATTTCTTCTTCGAGAGTAACCAGTAATTTCATGCCACATTACAGAAGATTACAAACCACATAGTCTTATTATTATTACTGGGAAAGGAGCTCAAACGTAACAGAAACTAAGCCACTTAATGATCCTCCCAAATGGTAACACAACTCAGATTCCACCAGGATCAGGATCTCACCAGTGTTGATCTTGATTAAAATGTCACCAGGAATATTCTTGGGACAGAACGAGATAAAGACAGATCAGATCACACAATCAGCAACAAGTTCAAGGCCCGTCTTCTTAGACCGAGCCTCACTCATACCCCAACTAGCCCCCACTCGCCCCGCTGTTACCCCACAGCCCTGCAAATTCTTCCTTTTGAAATTCCTATCCAATTCCCTTTTAGAAATCATTATTGGATCTGTTCCGGCAGTGGATTCCAGACAGTAGCAACTCTTCGGGTAATAAAAAGATCCTAGCCTCCCCTCTGGCTCTTTTGCCATTCGTCTTAAATCAGTCTCCTCTGGTTACTTCTGGTTACCCACCCTCCCGCCAGCAACAACACTTTCTCCCCATTAACGTTAAACTTTTAAACTCAAGATTAATTGTTTCATCTAAAGAAATCCCGGGACCTATAGTTCAAGCTGCAGCTGTGTTCCATAATTCTTGTGTTCCGTTTTGAAGCCACTGGGAGATTTGTGGAATTGGTGTTCTCACAGTATAGCAGCTCAACACATTTTCTCTGTTATACGTATATAAAGAGAGAGAGTTGAGATGCTCTCAAATCCTTGTAGCACATTCAGCAATGTGTCTCCTCTGAATGAGACAAACTTGCCATGGCTACTAGCTCACCCACAATGCTGGGAGTGATGTGAGTGACATTGTCAATGTCAATCACTAATCACTTTGCCTCAACAGCTTTTGCACTAAACAATGGTGTGTGGGCTATATTAGGAGCTGCCATGCCTTACACTCAGGCTAGACAATGTGTGTTTTTCCACTTACCTGTCAGATCACTCGTTCTCGGCTCCTAGTCCCACCGATGACACAAAATAAAGAGCACACGGAAGCCAGTAAGACAGAGTCTGCAGTTAGCAATGCGCGCACACACACACACACACACACACACACACAGAACTGAGGTAGCCACAGGGAAGGAGGCAGAGGAGCAAGAAAGGAAATGCCAGTGATAAATGGATTGAACCGTGAACCATTCAACCATTATGTGTATACACTCAGCACCACAATAATATTATAATCCTTGTATTTGATTTAGCACCTTATTACGTCTTCAAGACATCTCAAAGCCCTTCACACAATGTACTGTAAAGTATAGTGACTGTATATTTTGTGTGTGAAACGCGGCAGGTGATTGCACACAGCAGCATCCCACAGACAGTTGTGGATTCAGTGACCAAATTATTATTATTTTTTGGGGGGGATTATTACCCCCAGAAAATGATCGCCAATCAAATAACAACCGGGTTCCAACTTATTGCTGGTAAACAGAGGTGTGTGGAGAAAGGAAACTTCCCGAAATGTCTCACGCCGCCCGGGAACCAAACCCAGGTCCTCTCTCTTGTGAGGCGGGCGCTCTAACCATTGAGCTGCAGGATTCCACGATATTTTTATTCCAGCTCCTGATTTACCTGCTATAGAATGTGTTTTTATTTCTGATTGACAGCATGTGCTGTAGTTGTTTTCTTTCACTGGTGGAAGGAATGAGGAGGTGTTAGACTTAGCCTGGTATAAACTGTGCAGCGATAATAATCACCTCATGAAGCCATTTCTCCACCAGACCGTGAGCCCTGGCTGGGATAATTTGTTGAACGAGCTCCACTTTCTCATTCTCCGCTGACTCAATGTGCGTAATCTCTTTGTCAGGGTTAAAGGTCAGACGAGCGATCCCTTCAAAACATTTCTTGAGATGTGGCTGAACTCGAAGTGGGTCCTTTGTCTCTGATAGGATCTCCAAAAGCTCGTCGTTGGAGAGGAAGAAAAACCTGGAAACACCACAAACCAAACATAAAGCAAAACCATAATAATAATAATAATCTTTGCATTTGATAAAGCGCTTTTCACATCTTCTAGACGTCTCAAAGAGCTTCACAGAATATACTGTGAAGTGAATTGACTATATTCATGGGCAAAACTCAGCAGCCAATCGTGCACAGCAGCGTCCCCACAAAAACAGCCATAGATTGAAATGACCAATTGTTTTTTCAAGGAATTATTATCAGGCATGTGTAATAAGGAAACTTGCCCAAGATACCTGGAAACAAATCCAGCTCTCTCTCATTTGTAGGGCGAGTGCTCTAACCACTGGACTTAATGATGGCACAATATCTACAGAGGTCTACAGGGTGTTCTGGATGAATGTCATAGGCCAGTGGGGACCTGGAACTCTGTCTCTCCCCCAAAAGGCTGAGGATCCCATTCCCATTGTCCAGACTGGGGTGGAGATGTTAGTCAGGTCAAGGGATCAAGGGATACGGGGTAAAAGCGGAGAATTGGGGTTGAAGTACAGATCAGCTAATGATCTTATAGAATGGCAGGAACAGGCTGGAGGGGCTGAATGGTCCTCCTCCTGATCCTGTTTATGCAGAATAAACAATGGTTGCTCTGGGTTACCGAGGGAAGAACACTCTCTTTTTTTCCAGGTATTGGTTGAGGCCTTTATGAATGTCGTCCAGAAGTGCCTCTGCTTCTCTCAGCCTGTCCAGCATGTGTGGCTGGGAGATCACCCTCATGGCATTGGGCTCCTTCACAGATTCCTTCATTATCAGCCTCCTGAGGTGTCAACAACAACAACAAAATTACATTTGTAGAGCGTGCCTTTCACGTCAGGGATGTCCCAAGGCGTTGAACAGTCAGGAAGGGAACCGAGCAAGGGGGAAAGGGGCAGGATAGGGGGGAGGGCTGGGAGAGAGTTAGGAGGGGAGGGAGAGAGTTGGGAGGACAGCAGAAGGCACGGTCATAGAGGAGGGTCTTGAGACCGGCCTTGAAGGAGGCAAGGGAGGGAGCGAGGCGAAGGGACTGTGGGATGGAGTTCCAGTTTGTGCAGAGAGGCTGAAGGTTCGGGCGGGGACATGGAGCAGGCCAGAGCTTGCTGAACGGAGGGGATGGGGGACAGCAGGTCGGGCAAGGCCATGAATGGCCTTGAATTAGATCCTCTGAGGGATGGGGAGCCAATGGAGGAACAAAAACAACTTGGATTTATATAGCCCCTGCATGCCGAATGGCGTCTCAGAGCATCTGTCTCAGACACAGTACCCTGAGGCACAGCAGCCCAGCTGCCCTACAAAAACCGGCCACCATAACTCCAATTCAAAATCTCATTTATTCTTGACTAACTTTAAATCTCAGCACCTCAATATTAACAACAACAACACAATGACATATATTAATGTTGCTGTGAAATAAACGACTGGCTGCCTTTACCCCTAAATGAAGATTAAATGGAATGTGAAACGTTGTGATGGTTCTCCCCATGAGCGAGGATGAGAGTTCCCTCCCTACCCCCACCCACCTACCCCCACCCTCCCTGCCCCCCACCACCCTCCAATCCCCACTCTCCCTGCCCCCGCCCTCCTATCCCACCCACCCTCCTACCCCCACCCTCCCTGCCTCCCACCCTCCTACCCTCACCCTCCCTGCCCCCTACCCTCCAATCCCCACTCTCCCTGCCCCCGCCCTCCTATCCCCCCCGCCCTCCTATCCCCCCCGCCCTCCTATCCCCCCCGCCCTCCTATCCCCCCCGCCCTCCTATCCCCCCCGCCCTCCTATCCCACCCACCCTCCTATCCCACCCACCCTGCCCCCACCCTCCCTGCCTCCCACTCTCCTACCCCACCCTCCCTGCCGCCCACCCTCCTACCCCCACCCTCTTAACCCTAACCCTGATACCCTCCATCCTCCTACCTCCATCCTCCCTGCCCCCCACCCTTGTATCCCACCCTCCCTGACCTCCTCTCTTTCCCCTCCCCTCCCCACCCCCTCACAGAATAAATCCAAACTGGATTTCTAATGACTATGAAAAGTAAATGTTACCAGTTCCTGTCGACCACCTCGAACATCTTCCCCTCGACCGGGATCTGGTTCCTGATGTCATCAGATCCAAATATGGGCTCCAGGTACAGCCAGGCCAACTGTACCCTCAGCCAGGACTCCAGGATGTTGTATGTCAGCCACTGAGGGAGGAGATAGCAGTGACGATCCTTGCCAATTGATATAGGGCCTTATCACGTCTTCAAGACATCTCAAAGAGCTTCACAAAAAGTGATTGATTGATTACTCTGTAAAGTGTAGTGACTATGTAGCTTGCGGGCAAAACGCAGCAGCCAATTGCACACAGCTGTGACCCCAAAATAGTTGTGGATTGAATCACCGGATTTTTTCGAAAGGGATTATCAACCCTAAAGAGATCTGCCAATTGACAAACAACTGGGTTCCTACTGACTGCTGGTAAACAGAGGCTTGCGGAGCGGAGTGAGGAAACTTGCCCAAGGTTTCGCCTTGTCCTACCCAGGAATCAAACCCAGGTCCTCTCGCTTGTGAGGCAAGTGCTCTAACCACTGAGCTGCAGGACTCGACAAGGACCGTATATTGAGGGTCATCAAGATTTCTGCTACAAATAAGACTGCAATCAATTGATTGAATCACTGAATCGATCAATTAATCAATCAATCAATCAATTAATCAATTAATCAATCATCAAATAACTGAATGAATGAATGAATAAATAAATGAATAAGTGAACGAATGAATAAATAAATGAATAAGTGAATGAATGGCTTGATGTAAATTGTGAAGGCTGCTCAAGCTGTGTTTTGTAGTGAAACATTCTGGGAAAGGAAACTCCCTCGCCCAAACTAACAGCCAGCATTGTTCACTGGGTTCCAGTCCAGGGAGCGCAGTGTAGTGTGAGCCAAGCCATCTCTCCCAGGGTCCCTCTCGCCTGATTCCCTGCCTTGCTGAGTGAGAGACGCTGTCTGTGTAGTTCAGCTTCTCAGGACATAAAATGAAAGCAGCTTTGATTCAACAGTTTGTTTCATTCCCCCGACTCCCCCCTTTCTCCTCACAACACCAGCTGAGCAAAACATTAGTGCTGAATTCTTAAGAACTTGGTGTTCAAATGAAACTTTCTGAAGCATGAACGGCAAGAGACAGCAAAATCAAACCGCTGACTGAACCGTGGGATCGAATCAAAATCTCGCCCCTTCATTAAATTCACCCTGAAGCCTCCTCTCCGAAGCCAACATACCAATTTGGCCTCCCAGGCTGAGATTTCTCTCTCGAAGGGTTCAATAAACGGGGAGCCTTTCATGGTGGTAGTTTTCACAATGTGATCGTCAAGTAAAACCTACAAGAGAAAGAGATCAGAGGCAATGGGAAGCACAGGGGATCTCACAACTGGTTAATGATTGAAACACGCTGCCTGTCCTACACACTGCACCTGAATATCATCAAGGGCTGTCAGCACGCTGATGCCAGTGTCCTTGTAAAGGACAAATGTAAAGTTCACACGTTGCCAGTCTCTCTCCATCTGGCCCAGGGCCTTTTCCAGTGCGTGCTGTTTGCTGGCTTGGGAGCTAATGTGGCTTAAATCCTCCAAGTGCTTCTCAAGGCCCAACTGCAGGACATCCATCAGTGAGGTGCTTTCCTGAGGAGTGATGCTGAATCCCACCTGGAAGCCAGACAAACAAACGTTTTCATAATAATAAATCTAAGACTAATAAAATAATTAATAATATAATAATAAATATACTGCAATAATACGCATAATAAGTAATCCATTAATAAAAATGTATGTTACAATAATAAATAATTGAAAAATAAATATATTGACAAACAATATAATACTAAACATAATAATAAATAAGTCCTAAATATTCCCAGATTCAAATATTTACTGGCCTGACGTCACAGAAATCGTTTTTCTGCGGCTTCAAAATAGAAATTGTGCTTTTATTTCATATACTGTACAAAGAAAAGATCACAAGATCACATTGTTTACTCTATGTTGCTTTGAAAGCTTATTACAGCTCAGTGCTGTATTACAGGGATTATTATTACTGCATTATTGGTATTTTTAGATTATTTGAAACATTAAGGTAAGATTTGCTAACCCATCTCGATTGTTTTTTGTCACTCAGACAGCACAGTGTTTTTAATCACAGGAAAGATAATAATAATCCTTGCATTTGATATAGAGCCTATATGAGCCTTGTGGAGCTCCTGTGGCTCAGGAGTTAGAGCACTTATCTTGCAAGATGGGGAGTCCAAGCTGGGGAGACCTGTGTTCGAATCCAGGCAGGTCAGGGCGAAACCTTGGGCAAGTTTCCTTACTCCACACACACGCCTAATAATAATCCCTCCCCAAAAAAACCCACAATAATAAAATTGGTAATTTCAATCCACAACTGTTTGTAGGACGCTGCTGTGCGCAATTGGCTGCCGCGATTCGCCCACAAATATATACAGTCAATTCACTCTACAGTATATTCTGTGAAACGCTTTGGGACGTCGATAAGATGTGAAAAGCGATATATCAAATGCAAAGATTAGTATTATCACATCTTTGAGATGTCTCAAATTGCTTGACAGAATGCACTGTAAAGTGAATTAACTGTATATTTGTGAGCGAAACTGGCAGCCAATTTCACACAGCAGTGTCCCCACAAGCAGTTGTGGATTGAAGTGACCCAATTATTAATTTTTTAAGGGATTTTAACCTCCAGAAAAGCGATCCGCCAATCAACTCACAATTAGGTTCCTACTTACTGCTGGTAAACAGAGGCGTGTGGAGTAAAGTAAGGAAACTTGCCCAACTTTTGTCCCTGATCGGGAAGAGAAGTCCTCTTGCTTGCGAGTGCTCTAACCATTGAGTTACATGACTCCAGGGGGACTACAGGACTACTATTTTTTTTACCAAGTGCTGAATTGCGATCTCGCTCCCTCTTTCCGCCCGATCTTGTTACCAGCTGCAAGGTGCAAGAGGGTGAGCAATAAAAAGAAGTTGACATTCCGATCCTGACCAGGTTAGTGTGTGGGAAGCCTGTGCTGATCGGAGGATTACACCTGATGGTTTCTTGGTGTCACGTTGCCGGAGACGAACCCAAACTGACCATCACAGGTATGAAAAGCTCCTCAGTTCATTCTCAATACCCCCCATTGTTCACGCTCTTATCCTCAGGATTTCCCAATGACTCGGCTGAATTCTGCTCTGGGAAACAAATTTGTAACCGTAGATTTTTGTGAAGCCGTCAGTGGGTCTGTCTCTGACCGTGACTGTGACAACACTCACCCCCTGCTACCTTCAGGGTTCTTAACAATTTACATGGGGTAGGAGGGTGGGGAGGGGAGGGTGGAGTAGGAGGCAGGGAAGGTGGGAAGGTTGGGTAGGAGGGTGGGGAGGGGACTGTGGGAGGGTGGGGAAGGGTTTGGTGGGGAGGTTGGGTAGGAGGGTGGGGATGGTGGGAAGAGAGGGTTGGAGGGCAGTGAGGGTGGGGATGGTGGAGGGCAGTGAGGGTGGGTAGGAGGGTGGGGGTGGCTGAGGATTACTGTGCAGGGAGGATTTGCCTTTGTTCTAATAACAGTAACAATGAAAGTCAAGCAGAACATTTCTGTCCAGTGTAGTTATGGCCAAAGATTAGAATGGTCACAAGCACACATTGGGTGGGTGGGTATGTATTTATGGCTGTATGTATGGCTGTCTGTCTGTCCCAGCTGTCCTGCCCACAGTATTGTGGGCAGGAGCCTGAGGAGACATACAGTGCTTTGTGCGCTGAATCTTTAGGCAGAACATTAACAGTAGAAGGGAATTGTACACAGATGAGAGAGAAGACATAATAATAATCCTTGCATTTGAATTAGCGCTTTTCATGTTTCTAGACGTCTCAAAGCGCTTCACAACAATTCACTGTAAAGTGAATTGATTGTATATTTGTGGGTGAAACGCGGCAGCCAATTGCGAACAGCAGTGTCCCACAAACAGTTGTGGGTTGATTGACCAATTTATTACTGGGTTTTTTTTAGGGATTATTATCAGGCATGTGTGTGGAGTGAGGAAACTTGCCCAAGGTTTAGCCCTGACCTGCCGGGAATCAAACCCAGGTCTATCGCTTGTAAATTGAGTGCTCTAATCACTGAGCCTCAGGACTCTACATCCTGAGGAAGATAACACAGCAAGTTCCAAACGAGGATTAGGCCCACAAGGACAGACTATTTTAATTAAAAACTGATGGAAGGTGTCAACAGGCTGTGGAGGCTGAAGATTTGTATTGTGATATATCTGACTTTGTGTATTAAAGCTGCTCAGATTAACAGAAGGAGCCTGAAAGTGCGGACAGCATAAATATCTCAACTGGGTCTGCAGATCACACTTTCTGATTTGCTGAGAGTGAAGTATTTTCCAGCCACAGTAATTGGAGGAGCATGTCACTCAAGGAGTAGCGAGGGAGAGAGCAGAGGGTAACAGCAACACACACCAGTCAGGCCAACAGCTCTCTGTGTACCTCTCACCTTCTCGGTCAGTAATCGAGGAGCAGGTGGAGGGAGACAGGGGCGGGTGCGGGAGATGGGGAGAAAATGGGGGAAGGTGGGGGGAGACGGGGGAGGAGGCAAGAAGGTAGGGGGAGATGAGGGGGAAGGTCAGGGTGGGGGGGGATGGTGTAGCTGAAGCTTTACTGTGCACTCAGACTCCATTGATCTGCAAAAATGTGCTCCCCCGCCCCCTCCCCCCCTCCCCGCCCCCAATCACACCCACACACACACACCCATTCACACCCGCAGATACTGTTTGAAAGCAAAAGATGCCCACCTTCGCCCCCCACTCCCTACTCAGTCTCTGGCATGGTAAACTAAAGGTAAATTGAAGGGCGATTTCTGCAAGTTAAAATTTGACTGAAAAGTTATGGGATTGGAAACCTGGGTTCACAGTTTGGAGCTACGTGCTGCCATGTGGCGCTGGTAATTTTTTTGCCTAGTTTTTTTCCCTGTGGCAGTTATGTATTTACTGCTGGCCACGCAGAGAGAGAGACAGAGAGAGAGGACGCGCACACACACATTCAGTGAATGGCTAATTTGGTATGAAATGAACCTGCAATAAAAATAAATGTACAAATGTGAAGCTAGACAGAACAAGTCCTCACTTGCTGAGGTGTAGAGATTTCTCCCTAAGACTTCTCCAATGTGGAGCTTTTATACAGTACCAGTAATGAATCAGTTTGAGGCTCCACAATAACAATAATAAACAATAATGATCCGTACGTTTGATTTAACGCCTTATCGCATCTTCAAGACATTTCAAAGCGCTGTAAAGTCCATCGACCGTGTATTTGGGGGCGAAATTGCACCAATACACAATAGCCAATTGCGCACAGCAGCAGAGTCCCCGAAACAGTTGTGGATTGAGTGTCCAATTTATGATTTTATTAAAAAAAGTGATCCTCCAATCGACTAACAACTGGGTTCCTATTTACTGCTGGGTAAACAGAGGTGTGTGGAGTATGCAAACTTGCCTAAGGTTTCGCCCTGTCCTGTCCATCCTGTGAATTCGACCCAGGGTCCTCTTCATTTGTGAGCGAGTGCTCTCACCACTGACTCCAGGACTTACTGCACTGTTTGCTCAACATTTCATTGACATACAGAATGAATTGGCATCATGTACCTTTTCGCTCATCTTGCTCCAGTGTCGGGGTTTAATGCCTGGGGTACACAGGGCGTTGATGAGTGGCATGTTTATTTTGAACTTCTCCAGTTTGGTTTTAATTGTGGCGGCCACTCTCAGAGGCCCCAGCAAGTCCGGGTGATTGAAAACCTTTGTCAGCTTGTAACTGGTCTTCCATAAACTCTGCACCTGAAGAGAAAATATTACAGTGGGAATGATTAGATGCCAGGGATTAACTGATCAATTTTACCCTTGACCGACTGCAGTTTTCAGTTCTTATAATAAGTGGAATATTAGCCAGAATTGATTCTTCTCACACACAAACCCGAGAGGCCATTTCAGATTTTGTCTTCCCAATAATTTGACTCGCACGCACAGCTGGAATACTGATGTTTTCTGAAACATTTTCGATTCAAGTTAAAAGCGGTTGGCAGGTTATTAATAATAATAATTGTAATAATCCTTGCATTTGATACAGTGCCTTATCACATCCTCTAGACGTCTCAAAGCCCTTCACAGAACACACTGTAAAGTGAATTGACTGTATATTTTGTGGGTGAAACATGGCAGCCAATTACGCACAGCAGCGTCCCACAAACAGTCGTGGATTGATTGACCACATTTTTTTTGAGGGATTATCTATCACCTCCAGAAAAGTGATCCACCAACCAGGGTCCTACTTACTGCTGGGAGGACAGAGGCCTGTGGAGTAAG
Source organism: Hydrolagus colliei (assembly GCA_035084275.1). NCBI lineage: Eukaryota > Metazoa > Chordata > Chondrichthyes > Chimaeriformes > Chimaeridae > Hydrolagus > Hydrolagus colliei. The sequence goes on along the minus strand of CM068746.1, from coordinate 10,744,448 downwards.
GAAACTTACCTAAGGTGTGCTTGCTTACGAGGTGGGTGCTCTAACCACTACCTTACAAAACTCTTTAAGTGTGCATTGCACCGGGAAGCAATATATTTTTGCACAATAGAATCAGTCAAGGCAGAATGTGCATTGCTACACCCCAAAGCCTTACATTATCAGAGGTAGAATGAAAGAAACATACTGCAGATGCTGGAAATCTGACATAGAAACAGGGGGCTCAGCAGGTCAGGCAGCATCCTTGTGGAGTCCTGTAGCTCAGTGGTTAGAGCACTCGCCTTACAAGTATGAGACCTGTGTTCGAATCCAGGCAGATCAGGGCAAAACATTGGGCAAGTATCCTTACTCTGCACACATACCTAATAATAATCCCTCAAAAAAATACAATAATAAAAATTGGTAATTTCAATCCACGACTGTTTGTGGGGGACGCTGCTGTGCACAATTGGCTGCTGCGTTTTGCCCACAAATATACAGTCGGTTCACTTTACAGTATATTCTGTGACGCGCTTTGAGATATTGATAAGATGTGAAAATATCAAAATGCAAGGAGTATTATTATTATTATGGAGAGAGGAAAATGAGTCAACGTTTTATGTTCTGCCGAAAGAGCATTGACCTGAAACGTTAACTCACTTTCCACTCTCCATAAATGCCGCCTGATCTGCTGAGCGTTCCCAGTGATGCTGGTTAAGAAAGCAAGACTGTTTACTCCTAACCTCTTGCTCCACCTCTTCAGCGTTGACTTGTAACAGAGAGCCGTTCAGCCACTTGTCATAGCGCATGTTAAACTGTACAGCGGTTTTCCACAGTCTGTCAAAGGGCTCCTTACTGTTGATAATGTTTTGAATTTGGGGGTAAGGGCTGACACATCCAGTCTCCAGTAACATCTCCTCCCGGTTGATCAGGGCTTTCTGAGGGAACACAATAGGAAATTAGTAGATAGTAACCAGCCTTGGGAACTGAAGCGCTTCACAGAATATACTGTAGAGTGTCTTGACTGTGTGTTGTGTGGCAAAGTATGGTAGCCAATAATGTGCGGCCGTGTCCGGCAAACCTGGTGGATTGAGTTGAGAGAACAAATTATTATTGTTATTATTATTATTTGTAGGGGTTATTATCCCTCAGAAAAGCGATCCGTCAATCGACTAGGAATTAATATATGTACTGTACTCAGTAAACTGGAGCCTTGCACTGTGTGATTTATCTGTTGATCACACGGATCTGAAACAGATATTAAAGATAGCCAATGTACTGAGTTGGGACCAAAATTATACAGAAAATACAGGAGGAAAATGTGTATATTGAATCAAAAGGGCTTTCCATTTCCATTGCAGTTTGTTTTAAGTGGCTCTCTCACTAATCTCAGTCTGCCTGGAATGGGCTAAAGACAATACTTTTCTCAGTTTAGTATTATCCAGCTATCAGAAAAAGTGAATCAACCAGCCTAGAAATTAGGATTTCAAATTGTACCCCTCACTTTTGGTCCTATAATAATTATGCTTGCACTTGATGTAAGTCTTGTTATTTTTAAGGTGTACCATTTTAAGGTGTTCTCTTTCTTAAACAATTCAGTGGCCGAGCCAGCCTACCTCCTCAAGGAAGCTCTCGATTATCTTATTAATCTCCTCCAGTTTGTCCAGACACGGCTGTGCTTCAGACATGCGGTCCTTCCTCTGAAACTCCTTTACTATGGCCGCAATCTCAGCAACCCGCTTGGTAAAGTCACTCTGCCATTGAATCAGTTTGGATGCCGCCAAATCGTGCTCTCTCTGCAATCGCATCTCACTGGAATAATAATAATAATAATAATAATAATAATAATAATAATAAGGCAGATGTAGCTCCTTATCAGATCTTCGAAACATCTCAAAGCACTTCCCTGGATACACTGTAAAATGAATTCACTGTATATTTTGTGAGAGCAACGCAGCAGCCAATTGCGCACAGCAGCGTCCCCACAAACAGTCGTGGATTGAAATGACCAATTTATTATCTTTTTTTTAAAGGGATTGTTATCCTGTGGAAAGCAATCTGCCAATCGACTAACAACCGGGTTCCTGCTTAATGCTGATAAACAGAGGTGTGTGGGGAAAAGAAAGCTGCCCACGTTTCACCCGGGAATCAAACCCAGGTCTTCTCGCTCGCAAAGCGGGCACTCTAACCACTGAGCTACAGGACTCCACATGAACTGAGGTGGGGAGATGACTTACATTTCTTTCCCGAGAAATGATATGCCATCATGTTTGCATTTAAATTGGACGGAATCGTTTTATTTTGGCTTTTAATTTCACAAGGTTAATCATTTTACGAAACGATCGGACTTTAATCCGCAATAAAATTTCTACAGCTATAGGCATTTATTACACTACAGTACTACCGTACAACAAAAAACCTCACTCTCATTATACTTCAGTCATGTTCCCTCTCTCTCTGCTTTATCTTATGACACGCTACTACCAAACTTCATTGCTACATATCTTAGAAGATAATCCTCATAAGTTCATCTACTATTGTTCATCTACTGGTCTCATTTCATACACCGCATTCGGATATTTCAAAAAAGGGTTTCAAACCATACAAAAGCCTGACTTAACTGACAATTCTCATTTTATAATAATCCTTGCATTTGACATAGCGCCTCAGCACACTATCGAGACATCTAAAGTGCTTCACAGAATATACTGTAAACTGAATTGACCGCGTATTTTGTGGGCAAAACGCCAATTGCGCACAACAGCGTCCCCACAAACAGTCGGGATATGAGTGACATAATTATTATTATTTGTTTTGAAGGGATTATTACCCTTTTAACAACTTGCATTTATATAGAGTAGCTCGTGTAAAGAACATCTGATAAACACAACAACAACAATATGCACTTATATAGCGCCTTTCATGTCGGGAGGACGTCCCAAAGCGCTGAACAGTCAGGTTGGGACCCGAGCGGGGGGGAGGGTCGGGGTAGGAGGAAGGGGAAGGAGAGTGGGAGAGGGGGAAGAGTTAGTGGGGCAGCCGAAGGCGCGATCGAAGAGGCAGGTCTTGAGACCGGCCTTGAAAGAGGAAAGTGAGGAAGCAAGGTGGAGGGATGGAGTTCCATAGTGTGGGGGCAGAGAGGCTGAAAACCCGGCCACCGATGGTTAGGCGGATAGGGCGATGGACGCGGAGCAGGCCTGAGTCTGCTGAACGGAGGGTGCGGGCAGGCTGAGACAGCAGGTCAGAGAGATAGGCGGGGGCAAGGCCATGAATAGCCTTGAAAGTGAGGACAAGGATCTTGAATTCGATCCTCAGGGGGATGGGGAGTCAGTGGAGACGGGTGAGGGTGGGCGTGATGTGGTCATGAAACCTGGTGCGGGAGAGTACACGAGCTGCAGAGTTCTGAATGATCTGCAGCCTGTGAAGGGAGGAGCTGGGGAGGCAGAGGGGAGAGAATTCTGTGGTCGAGCCTGGAAGTGATAAAGGAGTGGATGAGAGTTTCGGCGGCGCGGCATGGGGGGGTGAGGTAGTGGCGGAGTCTGGCAATATTGCAGAGGTGGTGGAAGGCTGTGCCGGTCATGGAGTGGATGTGGAGGAGGAAGGATAGTTCAGGGTCGAACAAGACGCCCAGGTTCCTGATTGGCTTTGAGAGGTGGAAAGAGCAGCCTTGAACGCTGATGTTGTCAGCGCTGAGGTGCGATGGCACTGACATGAGCCAATCAGGAGGGTCTCCGTTTTGTTGACATTGAGCTGGAGAAAATTTGCACTTATCCAGGTCAGACAGACATGCAGTCAGAACGCCAGTAGTCCTGTAGTCGAGAGTGGACACGGAGAGGTAGAGTTGGGTGTCATCCGTATACATGTGGAAATTTACCCCATGTCTGCGGATGATGTTGCCCAGTGGGAGAGTGTAGAGGGTGAAGAGCCGGGGGCCAAGGACAGAGCCCTGGGGAACGCCGCATGTGACTGTGCGGGGGCTGGAGGAGAAACCATTGAAAGAGATGAAGTGAAGGCGGTGGGAGAGATATGACCCATGGAGAGTGAATTCTTTGGAGAGGCGGATATCACAGCGGACATCATACTAGCGAGAAATAAGCCATTTATAGATAGCAGCCAAAAGGTACAAGCGGATGGGATGAGTTCTAATGCTTTTATCCCCTTTCTCCCCTAATCCCACTTCCACGACTGTTTCTGGGATACTGCTATGCGTAATTTAGCTGCTGCATTTCGCCCACAAATATATAATCAATTTTCTTATTCTCTTTTATCCTGCCCCGATCCCTCCCCCACTGCTCTTGTCCCTACCTAACTGTAGCCTTGGGACGTCCTCTCGACGTGAAAGGCACTACATAAATGTAAGTTTTGATTGGTTGATTGATCAGAAAGGAGGAGAATGGAAGGACAACAACAACAACAGCTCACATTTAGCCAGCGTCCCTCACAACAACTAGCATTTACACAGTGCCCGCCCCTCCCTCCCTCCCTCCCTCACACAGGACAGTCTCCCAGAGCACTTGGCAGTGACGGAGCACAACCAGGGGGGAGAGGACCCTAGCCACAGTTGAAGGAAAGTGGGGAAAGGCAGAGAGGGAGGGAGGGAGGGAGGAAGCGGCCTGAGGGAGGGAGGGACAGAGTTTGGGGGATTGGTGGCTGAATTGGAAATAAGAACATAAGAACATAAGAATTAGGAGCAGGAGTAGGCCATTGGGCCCCTCAAGCCTGTCCCACCATTTGATAAAATCATGGCTGATCTTTTGACCTAACTCTAATTACCTGCCCTATCCCCATATCCCCTAATCCCTCTATTTTTAAAAATTCTATCAGTTTCAGCCTTGAGACTACCCTTCTGGGGTAGTGAATTCCATAAATTCACCACCCTCTGAGTGAAGAAATGTTTCCTCAACTCTGTTCTAAAAGGCTGACCCTTAATTTTAAGATTATGACCCCTGGTTATAGATTCTCCTACCAGGGGAAACAGTCCCTCAGTGTCTACTTTATCCAGCCCTTTAAGAATCTTATATGTTTCAATAAGATCCCCCCTAATTCTTCTGTACTCTAGAGAATACAGCCCTAGTTTATTCAACCTATCCTCATAGGTCAGTCCCCTCATCCCAGGAACTAACCTAGTGAATCTACGCTGCACCCCCTCTAAGGCAAGTAGGTCCTTTATTAAATAAGGAGACCAAAACTGCACACAATACTCCAGGTGCGGTCTCACCAAGGCCCTATACAATTGCAGCAAGACTTCCCTACTCTTGTACTCTAAACAATGTATGTGCAGGACAGAATGGTTACCTGTTTTTAATGATTGGGCCAATTCTCTCTGGCCAGGAAAAGGTTTTGCCATTGAGAAAGATGTCTGTCCTGGAGAGCAGGGAATACTGCATGAGGAAAGTCAGGTTTTCAGCCGCTGCCTCCAGCTTCCCCTGAAGAGAGAAATTCACCAAATTCAGCCACAATGTGGAGTCCTGCAGCTCAGTGGTTAGAACACTGGTCTTACAAGCAAAATAACCTGGGTTCAATTCCCAGGGAAGGGAGTGACGTGAGGCAAGTTTACTCACTCCACATGGCACTGTTTATCTAGCAGTAAATAGGAACTTGGTTTATATACTTTACAGTATATTCTGTGAAGCGCTTTGCGACATCTCAAAGACATGATAAGGCGATATATCAAATGCAAACAATGCAACAACAACAACAAAATTACATTTATAGAGTGTCTTTCACATTCGGAGGACGTCCCAAGGCACTGAACAGTCAGGGATCAGGAAGGGTTGGGAAATGCATGGATTATTATTCTGATTATTCTCAAGATCCTCCTCTTCGACCGTGCCTTCTGCTGCTTTCCCAACTCACTCCCTCCCCTCCTAACTCTCTCTCCCGCCCCTCCCCTCCCCCTCTCCCTTGCTCAGGTCCCGATCTGACTGTTCAGCGCCTTGGGACGTCCTCCCGATGTGAAAGGTGCTCTATAAGTGTAATTTTGTTGTTGTTGTTGATTATTATCCCCAGAAAAGTGATCCGCCAATCGACTAACAACCAGGTTCCAATTTACTCCTCGGTAAACAGAATCAAATCCGGGTCTTCTCGCTCGAGAGGCAAGCGCTCTAACCATTACACCACAGGACTCCGAATCATGCTCACAGTGTGACAGCCCTTCTCACCTACTGACAGCAATTAAAAGGCTGCCGTACAGCTCATGTTTAAATTAAAACTAGACGTTAAAAAATTGCACTTGTCACAGGCCACGCTCTCATTCATCCTCATTTTTGTCAACTACTGTATATGGCAGAGAAATGGCCTGTCCGTCACCATGACAGTCAGGCGCATTGACTCCACATTAACAATACACCAACCAGACACTGGAGCTCAGCGGTCCAGAGAGGTTTAATCAAAATGCAAAAATTAGATGTCACAAGACAATAGATTTGCTGGATTCTCCAGAAATTACACAAACACACAGATTCATTCAATAATAATAATAATCCTTGCATTTCATATGGCGTCTTATCACATCTTCTAGACGTCACAAAGTGCCTCACAGAATATACTGTAAAGTGAATTGACTGTATATTTTGTGGGTGAAATGCAACAGCCAATTGCGCACAGCAGCGTCCCCATAAACAGTTGAGTGACCACATGTGTTTTAAAGGAATGATCATTCATTCATTTTTAATTAATAAATTTGCAATCAATTATGAATTCATTAATTGCTGTGCGCAATTGGCTGCTGTGTTTCACCGCCAAATATATGGTCAATACATTTTACAGTGGATCCTGTGAAGCGCTTTGAGACATTCCAATGACGTGATAAGGCTATATCAAATTCAAGGTAGATAATTATTATCAAATGTTTACACCACATAAGATGGCTTTGCATTCTCACACCTTTTGCAATTTGCTGAGAAAAAGTACACATTTGTTTTTCATTGAAGCTAAGAGGCAGTTTTGTGGTTTCTCTCTCTCTCTCTCTCTCTTTCACCCGCTCAGCACAGACAGTGACAACTGCAACAACAATAACAACTTTGATTTATATAAAGCCCTCCACCCCGGACGGTGTCTCAGAGTGCTTAGCAAATAGTTAACAAGCAGGTTCAGGCAATTTACACCTCGTTCTGTGTCGCTCCAGCCTAAACATCCATCACCGTCTGAATAAAGAGCAGACGGATGGATGGATGGGCAATCAAAATATTCATCAAGTCGGCAGTGGTACAGCTTTCTCTCCCTTCCTACCTTCAGCTCCAGTAATTCACGACGTCTCAGTTTGTCCACGTAGCTCTGCATTTCCACCAGTTTCTGTGTGGAGCCTGCAATGCTGGTGATCTTTGTGACAATGCCCTCGTAGCGCTGGCAAATCCTCTGATTAAACTTGGCGGACAGGCTCACAACTTTACTGATTACCACATTCGCCAAGTGTCGAGCTCGATCCATCAGCCACTATGAGACGGGGTGGAGGGGGGAGTGGGGGGGTGGGGGGGGCGGATTATAATACATTCTCAACAACCATCTCCCCACCACACTCCCAGGAGATAAATCTGACGCCTTTTCTTCTGCCTGTCACTGTGTCAGTCGGTCCTGATCCCTCCACACACATACACACACAGCTCGTCGGGTTTATACTCCACAAACTGGCAGCTATTCCTTTATCCCTCCCTTCCTCCCCCCTTTCCTGAATCTCACTCTTATCGGGGAGACAAGCATGGCCACTGTCTCAGAGCAGGAGGGTAATCAGTTGAACGCGGCTTATTATCTCTCATTGCTTTCCGAGGAGTGACGAGATGGATTCAGGACCAAATCATGCACAGAACACAGCACAATTGATCCAAGCCTGGATTATACTACATGTATCATGCTTTGTGAGAACAATCCTTCCCAGTTATTCTCTCTCAAGTGTTGTACACAGGGCAATAATGCTGGTAATTGTTGTATTTGATATATAATATAATCCTTGCATTTTGATATAGCGCTTTTCATGTCTTCTAGACATTTCAAAGCGCTTCACAGAATATTCTGTGAAGCAAATTCACTGTATACTTGTGGGCGAAACGTGGCACACAGCAGCATCCCACAAACAGTCCTGGATTGAAATTACCAATTTTTTATTATAGGTTATTTTTGGACGGATTATAATTAGGCGTGTGGAGTAAAGAAACTTGCCCATGGTTTCACCCTGAACTGCCTGGATTCGAAGCACATATTACCTCTCATCACATTTTTAATACGTCTCAAACCACTTTACAGAATATTACTGTTAAGTGCAGTGAACTGTATATTTTGTGGGCGAAACGCAGCAGCCAATTGCGCACCTTAGCGTCCCACAAACAGTCGTGAATTGAAGTGAGCGCAATATTATTATTATTTTTAAGTGAATTTGAAGGGATGTCATGCTTTGAGAGAATAATCATCGTCAGTTTTTCCCTCTCAGGTGTTCTATGTTAAAGTTCTGTGACATCAATTCAGACCCAGAAAAAAATATTAACATTAAAAATGGGTTGTGATGGTGTGACCGGCGGGAAAGGTGAGTGTGGAGAGGGTTGTGTTGCCTGGAAGTCTCCCAGCGAGGGGTAAGTCTGTGTGTAATGGGGCACAGTGAACCAGTCAGTTACCAATAAAGAAAGGTCTGGGGATATCAGCTGCTCTCTGTAGGTAATGACTCTCCTATTTTAACACATGGATCTCATTAATTTCCCCCCCCCCCAAATCATGAAAAGGCAGGATTAGGGACTCGGTCCAAAAGGACTGTTGCGCTTTAAGATATAAAAATCATGCAGATTTTTGTAGAATTATTGATATTTGATAGGCCAAGTCTATGTTCGCCCCAAATTATTTGCAAAACCACTGTATGTTTTGTGGCCTTTTCCCCCACCCCAAATATTTCATAAATAAATAATAATAATAATATATCTTGCATTCAATAGAGTCCTTTAGCTCAGCAGTTAAAGCACTTGCTTCGCAAGCAATAGATCAGGGTTCGATTTCTGGCAGGTCCGGGCGAAACTTTAGACAAGTTTTCTTGCTCCACACACATGCCTTCTAATAATCCTTCAAGAAAAAAACATAAATCGGTCATTTCAATCCACGACTATTTGTGGGGACACTGCTGTGCACAATTGGCTGCCACGTTTCACCTACAAATATACAGTGAATTCACTTTTCATGTATTCTGAGAAGCACTTTGAGACGTCTAGATTACGTGAAAACGCTATATCAAATACAAGGATTATTATTATTTTATAATTGATAAGAGTACCTTATCACATCTTCGAGGTGTCTTCACAGGATATACTGAAAGTGGAATGACTGTAATTGCACATTTCCTACAAACACTCGTGGATTCAGTGACCACATTTTTTTTTAAAAAGGTTATCCGCCAATCGACGAACAACCAGTTTCCTACTTACTGCTGGGTAACCAGAGGTGTGTGGAGTAAGGAAACTTGCCCAATATTTTGTCCTGCCTGGGAATTAAGCCCAGGTCGCTCACTTGCGAGGTGAGTGCTCTAACCTCTGAGCTACAGGACTCCCTGATGTGATCAATGTGCATCTGTTGAGTACAGATACCATGAGTGGTCAATATGGATTTAGAAGCAATAAGTCATCCTTTACAGATCGACCAGAATTATCCTAGATTGTGTGTGATGACTATCTTGTGTAGACAATTTACTTTGATTTTTAAAAGGTGTTTGATGAAGTTTCTCATGTTCCTATCTCTGAGACCTGCTAATCCCACACCAACCTGTCCACTCCCTCTGCTCAGTGGGTCCCAGTCTGCTCCACATCACCTACACGCCCCACCTCAACATTAACGGTGGTGGCCTTCACCAATGTGGAACTCCTTCCCACATTCCCACCACCTTGCTCTCTCCTTTGCCTCATTGAAAGCTTGACTCAAGACCCTCCTCTTCAATTGTGCACCTTCCTACCCCCAAACTCCGTGCCCTCCACCCTTCCTGCCCTCCAACCAGCTTCCACCACCCTCCCTGCCCCCCACCCTCCCTGCCCTCCATCCCCTACCTCCACCCTCCTACCCCCAACCTCCCTGCCCTCCAACCCTACCATCCCTTGATGTCCAGCACCTTGGGACGTCCTCCCAACATGAGAGGTTCTGTGTGAATGTAATTTGTTGTTGTTGGTGTAAGATGTTGTGGTTGTTGTAGAGCTTGCAGGCAGACATACCTGGTTTACGTGGGAACAATCAAGCTGCAGGAGCTCCAGCGAGACACGGATGGGGAACGAGGCCAGTTCTGTAGCCATGCCCCTCAGCCTCTCGATCTCTCGGCTGTAAGTGCCGAGGTTCACCTCTTTGTTGATAAAGTCCTCAATTTTATTGCCCATGTCTGGGGACAGCAGGTCAGTGTACGGTGCATATACCGAGCAGTAGCTGTCAGGAACCCCCCCAAAAAATACGTAAAAATCAGGCAGTTACTTTACCAACATCGACGCACAAATAGTGACCCAACACCCACTTCTTCCTTCAGCAAAGAACAACAAACAACAACAACTTGTATTTGTATAGTGCCCTTCGACCAGGGCAGCAGCTCGGGAGTGCTCACACATATATTACAATTCTTGGCAACAAATGAAATGCTACTCAGGTATTTGGAGTCCTGTACTATTATTATTATTATTATTGTTATTATTGTTATTATACAGCTATGATCTCGACAATGTCTGCCTTCAGGACACACTGGGTGCAGTGATGCTATTGAGATGGAGATATCTCTGGGTTTTTGGCTGGCTTGGTGGATGGAACTCAAAGTGCCTGATATTGCCATCTCAGTTATCACATCAGCCACAAGAAACACTGCAATACTCGCCACCCCCCACCCCACCCCCCAGAGAACGATTTGCACTGAAATTCACTGACACGCTCTGTCAAGGCGGGTGGGGGCGAGGAGAGAGTGGGGGGAGAAACATAGAGCACCGGTGATTCTAGTTAAAAACTGACCTTCTTTTGGCCATTAATAATAATAATAATAATCCTTGCATTTGATATACGACTGCATCACATCTTCGAGACATCTCGAAGCACTTCTCAGATTATATTGTAAAGTGAATTTACGATATAAATTCCCTCCCTCTTCCTCCCCTTTCTCCCTGATCTTGCCCCCCCACCCTCTCTCCCTGACCCCACTTTCTCTCCCTCTTCCTCCCTGACTTTACCCCACCCCACCTTTCCCTCCCTCTCCCCCCTTGCCCTCTTTTCCCCCTTTCTTCCCTGGCCCCATTTCCGCGACTGTTTGTGGGAACACTGCTGTGCGCAATTTGGCCGCTGCATTTCGCCCACAAATAGACAGTCGGCTTTCCTGCTCTCCTTCCCCCTGCCCCAACCCCTCCCCTTGCCATCTTTCCCTCCTTTTCCCTTAATCCCACTTCCATGACTGTTTGTGGGACACTGCTGTGCGCAATTTGGCTGCTGCGTTTCGCCCACAAATATACAGTCAATTTTCCTACTCTTCTACATCCTGCCCCAACCCCCTCCCCACCTGTTTTTGTCCCTACCTAACTGTATAGCGCCTTGAGACATCCTCTCGACGTGAAAGGAGCTATATAAATGTAAGTTTTGATTAATTGATTGAATTGACTGTGTATTTTGGGGGCCAATTGCACACAGCTGTGTCCCACAGTCATGGATTCAGTGACCAAATTTATCATTATTATTTTTGAAGGGACAATTAACCCCCGGAAAAGCAATCCACCAATCGACTGATAACTGGGTTCCTACTTACTGCTGGTAAACAGTGATGTGTGGAATAAGGAAACTTGCTCAATGTTTCGCTCCTGCCTGGAAATCAAACCTGGGTCCACTCGCTATCCAATATGCTACCTGCTTTAGACATAATGTGCAGTGTTATGTTTTATTCCCTAACACAGCACATTATGCCTAGAGTGTGTCAGATGTAATGCATTACCTTGCTGACATTCATACAATCCAGTCAGCATAATGTTAGTGTCAAATCGCCTGATTATTCCGTCAGAGGTCATTGTGTGGGAGCTGGGTTTAGATAGGTTTAATTATTGTCTGAATATCTTAAGATATTCAGACAATAAAGGCTGGTTAGAATTATATTGGCTGATGTAGAATACCCGGGAATCACGTTAGCAATCACATGTTATTCCAAAATAGCTGCTTTTGAAAGCGAAATGACTTTCCATCATAAAGCAAGCTCTATAAGCTTTCTTTTCTTTCTTCGAGTTGATGCACCATTTATTTTGCAATTCAGCATTCATGATAACTGCTCCAGTCTGAGGATTTTCTCTGATGTACTGGGGTCGATACAAAGCCGCTCATGGTTTATGGCTTATGAGTCCAATGATATTTATGAATATAATCAATCAATTAAATCACAAAAGGTTGCTTTGTCTCCTACTTGCTCAAATAAATTTTACAAAATAATTATTTTGGTCACTCAATCCACCACTGTGAGTGCCACACTGCAGTGCGCAGTACAGTTGACTGCCACGTTTCATCCCCAAATAATAATAATAATCCTTGCATTTGATATAGCGCTTTCCACATCTTCTCAATGTCTCAAAATGCTTCACAGAATATACTGTGAAGTGAATCGACTGTATATTTGTGGGCGAAACACGGCAGCCAATTGCAAAGCAGCGTCCCCCAAACAGTTGTGAGTTGAAATGATCAATTTTATAATAATTTTTTTTGAGGGATTATTATTAGGCGTGTGTGTGTGTGGAGTAAGGAAACTTGCCCAAGTTTCGCCCTGATCTGCCTGGATTCGAACACAGGTCTCATGCTTGTAAGACGAGTGCTCTAACCACTGAGCTACAGGGTTTTAATAAAGAAATAAACAAACAAAATGTAATGTAACAAAGTAAATGACATGAATGGGAAGGAAAATGGAATGAATGGGTTCACGTCTCACAGAATCAGCTTGTTTCTGTGCTCACACCTGCTGTTTGGCGTTTCACCATTGAACGCCCATCTCCGAGCTGGAGGACACCAGATGGAGTGATATTTCCCAGGAGACGCCAAACGGTTTCTCTCTAACATTTTGTGAGTGAATACAAATGAACAGAGTGCAGCCAAGTCACAAGGTGTTTGGAAATTGGCATTACCTATTTATCTCAATAAAATGATAGCCCTGGGTTTCAACCTATAGGAGGGAGGAATTCTACCTAAATTCTACCTTTGGAAATAAAACCTATAATAATAATAACTTTCTTTTGATATAGCGTTGTTTCAGGACTTCAAGATATCGCAAAGCAATTCACAGAATATACTGTAAAGTGAATTTGTATATTTTGTGGGTGAAACATCAACCAATTGCAAACAGCAGCGTCCCCACAAACATGGAGTGACCAAAATTATTATTTTTTTGGAAGGGCTCATTACTCCCAGAAAGTGATTTGCCAATCGACTAACAACCAAGTTCCTACTCACTGCTGGGTAAACAAAGGCGTGTGGAGTAAGGAAAATAAGGTTTTGCCCTGCCCAGGATTCAAACCCAAAACCCACCCCAACAAAAAAAAAAAACACAATAATAAAATTGGTCATTTCAATCCATGACTGTTTGTGGGATACTGCTGTACGCAACTGGCTGCCGTAATTCGCCCACAAATATACATTCAATTCACTTTACAGTATATTCTGTGAAGTGCTTTGGGACGTCGATAAGATGTGGAAAGCGCTATATCAAATGCAAGGATTATTATTATTTATTATTATTATAAACCTGGTCCTCTCGTTTGCGAGGTGAGCACTCTAACCACTGAGCTACAACCCAGCATCGTCGATAAATGAAAATGTAAAATGTTATCCCTCCCAAATGACAAATTGTCCAGGTGTAATCTGTATGCATGTCCATCCAGTCATTCGGTGGCTATTAGCAAAGATACTGTACGGTAGTTATTACAAGTGCTAGTTGTATCTTACCTGGACGGGCCATGCCTGTTGCTCTCGACCACAGTTTGTATTCTCGCTTTAGCAAACAAGACAATATCCTCATCAAGCTGAACCGAGCTGATATATTTGACTTCCAAGTTATCTACAGGCTGCAGGACAGATGTAGAAGTTATTGATAATCAATCTCCCTGCTGGTGATGGGCGGCTTTGAAAAACTTTAATAGCCGGGGTAGAGATACACTGCAAGGCACATTTGTTGTGGCTGAGCACATGTTTCTGTTCAGTTAATATATATGACCATATGAATGAATGAAGTAATGAATGAATGCAGTAATGAATGAATGAAGTCATGAATGAATGAAGTAATGAATGAAGTAATGAATGAAGTAATGAAGTAATGAATGAATGAATGAATGAATGAATGAATAAATGAATGAATGAATGAATGAATCCCTAATTTTCCTATCCTGGCTGGCCAGACAGCGGTCTCTCTCTGTCTCTCAATAATAAGCCACGTGGGTTTAGCTGGTTAGACTCCAGCAGTTACCCTAACACACACTCTGGGCTCCCCCCCACCAATAAGCCTTTAAGCCTTAGCTCTCGCCAACCTGCACCTAATACTCTCTGGAATTAGGTAAACAGGATGTGTCCCCCCAGGGAGAGAGAGAGAGCATTCCATCCCAACAATATATCTCTGGGTGGGATGATGTGGAATTCTCAGCTTGGTCAGGATGCTTTCAAGCAACAGTAATAATAATAATAATCCTTGCATTTGATACAGCGCTTTTCACATCTTATCGATGTATCAAAGTGCTTCACAGAATATTCTATAAGGTGAATTGACTGTATATTTGTGGGCAAAATGTGGCAGCCAATTGTGCACAGCAGTGTCCCACAAACAGTCATGGGTTGAAATGACCAATTTTTATTAGTGTTTTTTTTGAAGGATTATTATTAGACGTGTGTGTGGAGTAAGGAAACTTGCCCAAGGTTCCGCCCTGATCTGCCTGGATTCGAACACGGGCCTCATGCTTGCAAGGCGAGTGCTCTAACCACTGAGCTACAGGACTTCCAGCAGGAAAAGACACTCACTCAGACAACGATGGGTTTCTACATGTGTCAGACATTTAGACACGAACATTCAGATTGAAATCATAATATATTGATGAATATTCTTACTGATGACGACACATGTAGTTGAAAATTACCTGAAAGAGCTGATGTTCAATCCTGGGAATCTGTTGAGCACTGATGACTAAAATATCCACAATATGGTTTAGTTTCTGCACCAATTCACCAACAGTCGGGATAAACCTGACAGTACAGTTCTCCATGTCAGGTTCCTATATATTCATAAGAACAAATCAATACATAGAAGTCATCATAGGTTTAACATGTATTGTTATTTACAGTTTATTCTGTGAAGATTTTTGAGACGTATAAAGAGTGAAGTTTTTAAGGATGTGACTCCTGTAGCACAGTGGTTAGAGCGCTCGCCTTAAACCATGAGACCTGTGTTCGAATCCAGGCAGGTCAGGGCAAAACCTTGGGCAAGTTTCCTTACTCCATACACACACTCCTAATAATAATCCCTCCCCAAAAAATCACGATAATAAAAATTGGTTATTTCAATCCATGACTGTTTGTGGGGACGTTGTTGTGTGCAATTGGCTGCCGAGTTTCGCCCACAAATATACAGTCAATTCACTTCACAGTATATTCTATGAACACTTTGAGGCATCGAAAAGCGCTATATCAAATGCAAGGATTATTATTATTAAAAACCACTGAACAACAGTACTTTCTAAGCGTGTAGTTTAATGTTAGGTTACTTTGTGTTCTACAATGATGAGGTGCAACAGAATGCAAACAAATATGTACCACATTTCCATTACTGTCTCCCCTACAGTTTAATCAGCGTGTATTCATTCTACATTACTCTGGGAAAATATTATTAGGTGCTAACAATATAAAATGCATTTATTAACATGATTAATTCAGCTGATGTAAAGCAGCGCAGGATAGTGTAAGAACGGGCATTTGCAAACAGTTGTAAAACACTAATCAATCTCAATTACAATCATGAAAATGCCATTTGTCAGTTTTGTTGGGAAGAACAAATCAATATGTCAGCCCAGGCCTGAAGAGCCATTTACTACAACAAATTGCTGCCTCTTATAGCGATTTCACTAGCCAGCCAACAGTCACCCGCTAATCACACTCCTGAACAGTAGTAGGATCACCGGCAATCTTACAGCACAGAGGGAGACCATTCGGTCCATTGTGCCTATGAAAGAGCAGTAACTAGTCCCACTCATTGGCCCCTCTCACCCCACAGCCCTGCAAATGTTTCCTGCTCAGGTGCCTATCCAATTCTCCTTTGAAGGTTGTTATGGAACCTGCTTCCACCGACCCTTTCAGGCTGTGAGTTCCAGACCATAAACAACTCTCTGTAAAATCTCTCCTCGTTTGGTCTCCCACTTCGGTTCTTTGTGCCAATTATCTTAAATCTGTGTCCTCTGGTTACTGACCCACTCACCAGAGGAAACAGTTTCTCTCCGTCTACTCTATAAAAACCCCTTAGTTATTTTGAACACCTCTATTAAATCTCCCCTCAACCTTCCCTGCTCGAAGGAAAACAATCCCAGCCTCTCTACAGGAAGACAGCTGAAGTATTAGGCTTGTAAACTCTGTGCCTATCTGTGTGAATGTCTTCATAACTACAGGTATCCCCCGATTTACGACATCTCTATTTACATGTTTTCGATTTCACGAACAAAATTTTTGAACACCTTTTTATCGATGTACAATATTTAGTTTAGTTTCAATGACAAAAAAATTTGCGCATCTTTTTTGCGTATTCGCAGTATATCATGTATTTCGTGGTAAAATCACAGATGTATACTGTATCCAAGCATTTGAACTGGCCAATAGCATGTCGCTACGTTAGTTGTGGTAATTGGGGACAAGACTATCAGGCGGACAGATACACTTATCTGCAGCCGTAACCAGGAGACTGTTGCCTTCCTGGGGCCGGGATGAAGGATGTCTCGGCAGGGCTAGGGGATATTCTAAGATATGAGGGTGAGGATCCATTGGTAGTTCTTCACATAGGTACCAATGACATAAGTAGGGTTGACTATGATGACTTGAGGAGGGAAGTTAAGGAGCTGGAACTAAATTAAAACAAAGAACATCAAGGGTAGTGATATCAGGACTGCTGCCTGTGCCATACACTAATTGGTACAGGAATAAACAAATTAGAGGCTTGAATGCATGGCTGAAGAAGTGGTGCGGAACACAGGGGTTTCATTTTATGGGCCACTGGCAGCAGTATTGGGGGAAAGGGGTCTATTTCATAGAAGTAGGCTCCATTTAAATCAGGCTGGGACGAACGTCCTAGCAAATCGAATTAATAGGGAGATAAATAGAGGTTTAACACGTACTTGGTGTTTCTCTAACCTTTGTAACACCATGTGTAGCCTTTCATCATGAACCTGCCTATTTGGTGCAAGATGAGTATGTCATCAAGGTAGCATATTACCCCATCGATTCCCTCTAGAATCTGAGTCATGACCCCTTGGAAAATTCCTAGGCTTGACGCAACACCAAATGGTAGCCTATTGTATTGATACAGGCCCATATGCGTGTTGATAGTCAAGTACGCCTTTGACTTCTCATCTAGTCTAACTGTAAATAGGCGTTTGACAAGTCTATTTTAGAAAATACTTTACCACGTACCAATGTGTTGAACAAATCTTCTACATTTGGTAACATGTCAGGTGGACTACACTCAAGAATGCGATTCACTGTTACCTTGTAGTCCCCACAGATTCTGATACTACCGTCAGATTTTGGAACTACAACAATGGGAGTAGCCCAATTACTTTGTTGTACTTTACTGATAATGTTCTCTTTTTCAAGTCTTTTCAGTTCTTTTTCTACTTTTTCTCTCATTGCGTATGGTACTGGGCGTGGCTTACAGTGCACTGGCCTTGCTTCACCTTGCACTCCTACACTCGCTTTGTATCCGCTGATGGGTGCACCGGATTCACTGAACACCGTCGGATGCTTCTTTATCACCTCTTCCAGTGTTGAGAATGAGATTTGCACATGGAAGATTTCTTGCCAATCTAATTTCAGCGAGTTCATCCAATTTCTACTAAGTAATGCTGGTTTTTCTCCCTTCACCACAAGAATTGGCAAATCCGCACATTGATCCTTGTATTTAACTGGAACACACACTCTACCCACAACTGGGATGACCTCCTCCATTGCTGTGCAGCTCGACCCTTGCTGTTTGTAGCTTATTTTTGCTCAGCTTTTCTCGGTACAGTTTTTCAGACACCACACTGACTGCTGCTCCAGTATCAACTTCCATGATTACTGGGACTCCATCCAATGTTACTTGGACCTTGATGCCATGCGACTTGCTGCTGGACGCTTTTGTGTTGTAGATTGTGTTGATCTCTACTGGCTCCTCAGAGTCCTCGCCCTCCTGGTGTCGTTCAACCGTATGCAGAAACTGACGTCCTTTCTTGACCGCATTCGTCCTCTTGGTCTTGAAACAAGCCTTCGCAAGATGCCCAGTCTTATGGCACGAATAACACTCCGCTTTCGTGAAAGGGCAAGATTGTGCTGGATGAAAACCCAGACATCGATAGCATGACTTTGCATTAATCCAGCTACTGTTCTCCAGAGGTTGACTCACAGGTGCTTTGAATTTCGGTTTGCACACCTACAGCTTGTTTACCTCCTCCACTGTTAGGCAATAGCTTGTTCGAACTTCTTTTCAATCTTTCTCAGCCATGTCCATAGATAAGACATGCTAAATCAAATGTTAGCTGACATTGTCATTAATTTGCTTTGGATACGGTCGCTCTTCAGTCCGCACACAAACCTATCTCGTAACGCACGGTCCTGGAAATCTCCAAAATTGCAGTGTAACGACAGCTTTTTCAATGCTACGATCAAACTGCCAATGTTTTCTTCTGGTAATTGACACCTGGTACCAAATCGGTAACTTTCAGCAATCTCTAATGGCTTTGGGTCATAGTGTTCTGTAAGCTTTTCAAGGATGTTCTTCAATGGTGTGTCCTTAGGCTTAGCTGCGTTAACAAATTCTTCACTGTTTCATACACATTGGGACCCACTTCTGTCAGAAAGATTGCTCTCATTCTTTCTTGCACTGCTGTACTTACATTTGCAGCGTTATCTTCAGAAGTTTCAATTTCAACAATATTATTGGCAGCAAAGAACATCTCCAACCGCTCAATGTAAGCACTAAACGTTTCCCGGCTTTGTTGAAACTCACCCAATCGTCCGATGTATGCTATGGGAGTCGTCATTTTTGGATTTTTTTTAGTATCAGTCCCACCACACGTGAATGCAAACTTTACTGGATTTGTAGCTGTCAATCAAAACGAAAAGTCTTCACACACCTCTCCGCACTTTGTAGAATCCTTGTTCTACAAACAGAAATAGCTAGGGAATCCACTATCCCATCCTCGTCGCCAATTTGTGATATCTCTGGGACTACAAGTATCACACACGTTCACGCTCTGATGTTCTGGAAACCGACTGCACACATCATGTGGTTTATTTACATTTATATACACTGGTCATTAGATGGTGCTATCACACCGGCAAGCCCCTAAAACTCTCCGAACCTGTGCGCAACCTAAGCGTCAGGTTCGACCCCCAACTGTCCTTCCTCCTCCACATCTTGTCCGTTACCAGCACTGCCTTCTACCATCTCCGACAGATCGCCCGTCTCCGGCAATACCTCACACCAATAGCCGCTGAAACCTTGGTCCACGCCTTTGTCACCTCTTGGCTGGACTATTGCAATGCCCTCCTCAGTGGTCTCCCCGCCACCACAATCCAAAAAATCCAGCTAATCCAAAACTCTGCTGCCCCATACTCACCCGCACCAAGCTTCGCTCCCCCATTACC
This sequence comes from Hydrolagus colliei, assembly GCA_035084275.1. NCBI lineage: Eukaryota > Metazoa > Chordata > Chondrichthyes > Chimaeriformes > Chimaeridae > Hydrolagus > Hydrolagus colliei. Next base: position 10,724,654 of record CM068746.1, on the reverse strand, counting down.
CCAGTCCTTGCCAGACTTCACTGGCTCCCTGTCCCAGAGAGGATCGACTTCAAGATCCTCACCCTTGTTTTCAAATCCCTCCACTCCTCTGCACCCTGCTATCTCTCTGATCTTCTCTCCCCCCAAACCAGCACCCGCTGCCTTCGATCCTCTGGATCTGGCCTCCTCCATGTCCCCCGAATCCTCCGCTCCACCCTCAGCGGCCGTGCCTTCAGCCACTACCCCCCGACGCTCTGGAACTTCCTTCCTCACTCCCTTCGCCTCACGTCCTCTCTTCCTAGTTTCAGGTGAAGACCTTTCTCTTTTGGTCACCTTTGTACCCCTGCCCCTGGCTCGGTCCCGGGATCCGCTAATGTGAAGTGCTCTGAGACGCCGTCTGGCATGGAGGGCACTATATAAATCAAAGTTGTTGTTGTAATTTGAAAGGCTGGATGAATGAGTTTATATAACATTTCCTAACGGAGACTATGATAATGTGTGAAATGAAAGGACAAATGTAACAGTTGACAAACTTCAGGTATTTGAGATAATCCGGACAAAGTCTATCAATGATAACAACAATAACAATACAGTACTTGCAAGTGATATAGCGCATTGTCATGCCATTGAGATTCCTCAAATACACTGTAAAGTTTATTGACTGTATATACAGTAATGAGTAAGTGCTCATTCCTTTTTTGTATGGAAGGGAAGAGAGTGTCTTAGCTCATCATTTTAAATTTTGATACTTGGCAGTGTGAATATTTAACCTAGCAAAAAAAAAGAATTTATTTCTATTGAACCCAGTTTAAAACTGACTGGGGCATGTTTACCGAACTGCCTTCTGGCACCCAAAGCTGGCTGGCTTTCTGGTTTATGTGCAGTGTGGCTGTCTGACACTGCGTCTCAGCCTGGAAATATTGACCAGTGACTGCAATATGACTCACTAAAATAATTTGGTCACTCAATCAATTGGATACTCCTGTAGCTCAGTGGTTAGAGTACTCTCTGCATGAGAGCTGTGTTCGAATCCAGGCAGATCAAGGTGAAACCTTGGGCAAATTACCTTACTCCACATGCCTAATAATAATTCATCCCCCAAAAACACACAATAATAAAAAATTGTCATTTGAATCCATGACTGTTTGTGGGACGCTGCTGTGTGCAATTGACTGCCGCGTTTCGCCCACAAATATACAATCAATTCATTTTACAGTATATTCTGTGAAGCGCTTAGAGACGTCGAGAAGATGTGAAAAGCACTATATTAAATGCAAGGATTATTATTATTATTATTATGGGCCAAATGCGCCAATTGCGCACAGCAGTGTCCCACAAACAGTTGCAGTCTAATTGACCAAACTTTTTTTTCAATGGATTATTACCGCAAAAAAAAGTGATCCAACAATCGACTAACAACTGGATTCCCACATACTGCTGGGTAAACAGAGGCGTGTGTGTGGAACAAGGAAACTTGCCCAAGGTTTTGCCCTGTCTGGGAATCAAACCCAGATCTTCTCGCTTTGCGAGGCGAGTGCTCTAACCACTGAGCTTTTGGACTCCAAAATGGTAAAAGCATAATTTTCCAGGTGAAGTAGTTTGGCTTACCTGCAGCCCACAGACTGAGGAAAAATACCTTCAATGTTCAAAAGGATGGTTTAGTAACTAACGTTAGCCTGTGACTTACCATGGTTATGGTTATAGGGTGAGGTTTTACAGGAAGACCCAAGGTGTCATCAGGGTATTTTCCTTTATATTTATTTCCCTTGCGATATACCTCGAACATCCGCACTAACGTCAAAAGTGACTCCTCCACCAGACTGCGGAGAAGGTTTGACATAAGAGTGGCTACACAGGCAAAGAACCGATCCATCTTGTTCATTCGCAGCTCCTAAATCAACAACAACACATTTATTATTAAACCCTTAGAAAACATCTGTGAGAGCTGTACAGTACAGTGATGGAGTGGTAATAATAATAACAACAATAATGAGAAAAATTACTGCGTTGGATTCAATTCAAGTCTTCAACTTGTATCAAAGTGCTTCACAGGATTTACTGTAAAGTGGACTGTATATTGTATATTGTAGTGACTGTATATTTTGTGGATGAAACAAGGCAGCCAATTGCACACAGCGGCATCACAACAACAACAAAATTACACGTGTATAGCGCCTTTCACGTCAGCAGGATTGAGACGTGGATTGAGTGACCAAATTATTATAAAGCAATTGCAGGCTGAGAAGTGACCATGAAAATTAATTCACATTAAAGCTGAGGGAACATTATAGAATGATAGAACCTTACACCTCAGGAGGAGGCCATTCAGCCCATCATGGCTGTGCCGACTATTTGAGAGAGCCACCAACTAGCCCCACTCCCCCCGCTCTTACCCCAACTAGCCCCCACTCCCCCCGCTCTTACCCCAACTAGCTCCCACACCCACCGCTCTTAACCCAACTAGCCCCACTCCCCCCGCTCTCATCCACAGTCCTTTTCAACCACCTATCCAATTCCCTGTTGAAAGCTACGATCAAATCTGTTCCCATCAAACTTTCTGATTTCTTTTGTAAATACTTTGGTGAAGAATGAAAGTTTAAGAAGTTATCAAGTTATTAGAAAGTTTGTTCAACAAAATCTACCTAAACAAATCAATCTGGTCCAACAACAGTGTACCCTGTTGAGGCAATAAATGTCAATCAACCAACCAATCAACCAATCAACCAACCAACCAATCAACCAAAACTTACATTTATGTGTGCCAGACATTAAAATAATGTGATTCAATTAGATGTTCTGTTCAGCATTGTTGATTTAATCAACTCAAGTCACTCCTCAGCCTGCAACTGTACCTTTGAGAATCGTGGCTTATAATATATCCATAAACTGATCCACAAACCAATGACAACCCACTTGTCTGCCTGGGATATCACTGTGTTTAGTGGGAATTCCTTTGGGAAGATTGCGACCAGGCAGCATATGGTTTTGTGGGTTTCACAATACTGTATAAAAAACATTAGTAGATTGGCATGTTAAAATATTTTAATAAATTTCAGTGAGTTGACTCTGTTTAACAGCAGTAAGGAGGAATCCGGTTGTTAGTCGATTCGGTAGATCACTTTGCATGACAGATAATCCCTCAAATAAAAGGGTTCACTCAATCCATGACTGTTTGTGGGGATGCTGCTGTGCACGATTGGCTGCCGCATTTTAGCCACAAATAAACAGTCATTACACTTTACAGTGTATCCTGTGAAGCATTTTGAGACGTCTCGAAGACGTGATCAGGCGCTGTATGACATGCAACTATTATTATTATAAAAGCAGAGTGTTTTTGACTTACCTCCTTATCTTGAGGCATCCAGGATTCTACCTGCTCCCTGTTGTCATCAATAATACAGCAACAGTCAGCCAGCCACTGCTCCTGCAGATCCCTCACTCTGTGTCTCACATCCCTGGTCACGTGAGCCACTAACTGATCCACAGTCAGGGGGAAAATCGGAGTCAGTTCTTCTGGTTCCAGCAATTGGAAATGTATGTACCTGGGACGGGAAGCTGTATGTTACCAGTGAAAGCCAACATTCTTCAAACCAAAAAACCTTTTTCTTCTCCAATTGGACTATCAGAACTCACTGGAATGTGGAGCTTTCAGAAACCACAGGATTATCAGTCATGAGGATGTTAACAACAACAACAACAACATTCAATTTATATAGTGCCCTCCACGCCAGACGGCGTGGAGGGCACTTCATAATAACAGATCACAGGGGCGAGCCAGGGACAGGGATGACTGAAAGCGCAGTCGAAGAGAAAGATCTTTCATGTTAAACCTTACATTACACAGCGACACAGCAAATCAAATCATTTCCTGAAAGTGAATACTTATTAAACACAATAAGAGTCCTTTATATATATATTTACAACTCCCTTCCTCATTCCCTTCGCCTTTTCTATTTTCGGGTTTCAGCTAAAGACCTTTCTTGTCGACTGCGCTTTCGGTCACTTTCTTCCCATGCCCCCTGGCTCGGCCCTGGAATCCGTTATTGGGAAGCGCTCTGAGACACCGTTGGACATGGAGTGAGGGCGCTATATTGTTGTTGTACAATCTGCAAGCGGTTCTGACCTCTCAGCCATCAACAAAATGACATGTGTCTGGTGCCTTTCATGACGGGAAGGCATTCCATGGCTCTGACGCTCTCACCTCACAAGAACGGGAGCTGTAAAGTGCTTACGTAGTCTGAAAGTGGATGAGAATGGCAGCCATGACAGGGTGGGTGATGTACAGGACATCCTTCAGCCTCTCTCGGGCACAGTTCACACTTTCATGCCAAGGAAACCTTTCTCTGCCTGCGCTGTGTGATGGCTGCAAAATACAGAGCACAATGACCAGTCAAAAAATCATACTTTAAATGAATATTTACAGTGCAGTATATCCAATGGCTGCCCTCAATGTAAAACACACAGCATTGTCCAATACAAGCATCCCAATGGGTAAGTCATCACACTAATGATGTCCACAACAACTATTTATATAACGTGGTCTTTCACGTGGCAGATCCTTTCCATATCACAATGCCTTTAACAGCATCCAACACAGGGACTCCACAATGCTGTATTATTACAGCTGAATAGGAATTTCTCTCCCGTGTTACAATAATAATCCTGGCATTTGATATAGCGCCTCATCAGGTCATTGAGACGTCTCAAAGCGCTTCACAGGATATACTGTAATAATCCTTGCATGATATAGCGCTTTTCACATCTTATCGACATCTCAAAGCGCTTCACAGAATATACTGTAAAGTGAATTGACTGTATATTTGTGGGCGAAACGCGACAGACAATTGCGCACAGCAGCGTCCCCACAAACAGTTGAGGATTGAAATTACCAATTTTTATTATTGTGTTTTATTTGTAAAGTGGAACGATAGTGTATTTTGTGGGTGAAACATGGCAGCCAATTCCACACAGTGGAAACAGCAAGTCTCTTGGACGGAGGCTTGATTGAATGAAAACTAATACAACCTTTGTTTTGATCAGAAAACAATGAAATAACACAATGTCAGAAAGGTTCAACACAGGAAAAGATTGGCCACTAGAGGAAGCGGAATCAGCCTCCTCCCATTTCTACATTCTTAGAAGCATGAATTTTAAAAGGTCTGTGAAAGACTCCACCCCACCCAGTGAGCTGCTGAAATGGTTGTTGGGTGGAGCAGTAAAGTGGCTGGGCTCAGCCAGGCACAAAATTCAGTCCTGTAGTTCAGTGATTAGAGCACTCGACTTACAAGTGTGAGACCTGTGTTCGAATCCAGGCAGGTCAGGGCGAAACCTTGGGCAAGTTTCCTTACTCCACACACACACCTCATCATAATCCCTCCAAAACAAACCACAATAATAAAATTGGTCATTTCAATCCACGACTGTTTGTGGGGACGCCCCTGTGCGCAATTGGCTGCCACATTTCACCCACAAATATACAGCAACAACATCAAAATACAACAACAAAATTACACTTGAATAGCGTCTTTCATGTAGGGAGGACGTCCCAAGGTACTGAAACAGTTAGTTTGGGACCCGAGCAGCGGGGGAGGGTCAGGGTAGGGGGAAGGGGAAGGAGAGTAAGGAAGGGGGAAGAGTTAGGAGGGTAGCCGAAGGCACAGTCGAAGAGGAAGGTCTTGAGACCATCTTTGAAGGAGGAAAGAGAGGAAGCTAGGTGGAGGGACTGCGGGATGGAGTTCCATAGTGTGGGACCAGAGGCAGAAAGCCCGGCCACCGATGGTTGGGTGGTTTGGACAGTGGACGCGGAGCAGGCCAGAGTCTGCTGAACGTAGGGGACGGGCAGGCTGATAGAGAGACAGCAGGTCGGAGAGATAGGCAGGGGCAAGGCCGTGAATGGCCTTGAAAGTGAGTCAATTCACTTTATAATATATTCTGTGAAGCACTTTGAGAGGCCTATAAGATCTAAAAAGTGCTAAATCAAATTCAAGAATTAGTATTATTATTAAAATACTTTTCAAACTCAAAACTCCTGATCCACTTCCGGATGATAGAAAGCTCTTGAGATACATCTCCTCAAAATCTCTCTTTGATCTTAAACCCATGTAAACAACAGGTTCAAAGTAGTTGAGTCCTGACGAAGTGTCGTGGACCTGAAACGTTAATTCACTTTTCCTCTCTCCATAGACGCTGCCTGACCTGACCTGCTGAGTGTTCCCAGTCATTTCTGGTTTGTGGTTCAAAGAAGATATTGTTCCTTTATCAGGTCATTGTGGTGTAGACCAACTGCCTTCCTTAATATCATAAGAACATAAGAATGAGGAGCATGAGTAGGCCATTCGGCCCGTCGAGCCTGCCCCGCCATTCAATAAGATCATGGCTGATCTTCTAATTCAACTCCACCTGTCCGCCCTATCTCTATATCCCTTAATCCCTTTATCCGTAAGAAATTTATCAATCTCAGTTCTTGAATATGTTCAAGGACCGAGCCCCCTGGCTCGCCTCCAGGATCCGTTATTGTTAAGTGCTCTGAGATGCCGTCCAGCGTGGAGGGCGCGATATAAATCAAAGTTATTGTTGTTGTTGTTGTTATTCCATAAATTCGCAACCCTCTGAGTGAGGAGGTTTCTCCTTAATGCAGTGTGAAAAGGGTGCAAATTTTTTTTGTCATTCAATCCACAAGCATTCGTGGCACATGCTGTGTGCAATTGGCTGCCAGGTTTCACCCACAACACTCACAGTGACTTCACTTTACAGTGTACCCTGTGAAGCGCTTTGAGACTTCTCCACATGACATCAAGTGACTGCCAGGATAATGGGAGGCCAACTGGATGGACCCTGGTCTTCCCTTGTCCAACAAACTCTTACGTGTAACCGATTGCATAACTGGCTCTTTAACATTTAGAAACAGTTCCTAGAATCGGATTGTTCGAGAAAGTCTGAGTGACAATTTCTGAACGCGAAACCAAATTGATTTGTGTAAGACACATTGCAATGCAGTGGCTATGAATCAATTCGCAACAGAACCTGAACTGCAGCAGACTAGAGAACCGCAAATCAATGTGCTTATCCTCTCTTAGAGGATCTCGGCTTCTGAGCTCCACATTCATATTGAGATTGCCCTGCTCAACCCCCCCCCCACCCCCCCCACTTCAACTGGCTGCCATGTTTCACCTGCGAAATACACAATCAATCGATGCACTTTACAGTGTATCCTGTGAAGCGCTTTGAGACGTCTAGAAGACACGATAAAGGCGCAGTGTCAAATGAAAGGATTATTATTTTATTTCACAGTGAATCCCTATAAAAAGCACAGTGTTTCAAGATTTAATTAAATTTATTTATTTATTTGAATTTCTACAGCTCCCTTCACACAGAATAACACCTGGAGTGCTTTAACAAAGGGCTGGTTTGACACAGAGCCAGAGAAAACCGGCAGTTCAAGTCTCATTCAGCCTTAAAATCTCAGTCAGCCTTAAAGTACTTTCCTGTATCTTAGAAATTATTATCTAATAAAACACGTGAACTTCTTACCCACCTTAAGAGGCAATTCAACTGCGAGTCTTTCCTGCTCCTTTGGATCCAAGAGAATGTAACTAAGTATGGCTTTCTTTATGGCTCCAACAAACATGTCTTGTATCTCCTAAATACAACAACAACAACAACAACAGCTCACATTTACCCAGCGCTCCTCACATTCACCCAGAGCCCGCCCCTCCCTCCCTCCCTCACACAGGACAGCGTCTCAGAACACTTGACAGTGATGGAGCCCGACACCGAGCTTGGGGGGAGGTGACCCTAGTCCTAGGTGGAAGAGGAAGGTCTTCAGGCAAGGAAGGAAAGGGGGGCAAAGGCGGAGGGGAGGGAGGGAGGGACAGAGTTCCTGAAGTGTAAAAGGAGTATTGAGTAGTCAATGATGTAAAGAATTACATTACTTAACAGGATTGAAAGCTCTAGGAGTAAAGCTAATCTTCAACACAACTGTGTGGTGGTTACTAATAAAATAATAATAATAATTTTGTCACTCAACCCACAACAGTTTGTGGGACACTGCTGTGTGCAATTTGCCACCATGTTTCGCACATAAAATATAAACAGTCACTACACTTGACAGTATGTTCTGTGAAGTGCTTTGACACATCTAGAAAACACGCTAAGGTGCTGTATCAAATGCAAGAATTACTATTCTTATTTTTGACAATGAAAATTAGATGTTGATTTAATTGATAATCTAAACAAGTGCAAGCTTTATACTCAAAAATACTGTAATGTACTGAGTTTCATTATGTAAAGCGCACAGGTTTGTAAGTTCTGAACTGTAATGATTAACTCAGAGACTCAGAGTCCACTGATCATGTTACTGCTGGATAAGACACTGAGAACAGAAAGAGCATTCATTTCAGGGGAAAATCACAAAGAAACAGCGTTTCAGACACAGTTATTTTGAAACTAGTTATAAATTGCCCCCAGTTACTTATCCAACCTGAAAAATAGTGCAACACAGCAGCCAATTGCGCACAGCAGTGTCCCACAAACAGTGGATTGAGTGACCACATTAATGATATTATTTATTTATTTTGAAGCGTTTATTACCCTGGAAAAAAGCGACTAACAACTGTGTTCCTACTTCCTGCTGAGTAAACAGAGGTGTGCGGAATAAGGAAACTTACCTAAGGTTTTGCCTGGGAATGAAATCCAGGTTATCTCGCTTGCAAGGTGAACACTCTAACCACTGAGCTCCAGTACTCGATAGCGCAGAGGTACCTCAGTTAGCATATGAAATGCAGCACATAATTGCTTGACAGATTAAAGACAAGCCAAATGATACTTTCTATGAAATAGTATAATTCTCCCACAATTCCCACAGTATCAAGACATTCCTACTGCTGTAATTGGAAAGGGAATATATACTTGTATTTAATAAATCACATTCCCTGCGATCCTACATAACTTTCAGCACAATCCCAATTATTCAAAAGATCTATTTACTGTCTGATAGTAAAAATACGAAGCTCTGGTGATTGCAAAAGATTGCAGTGTATTCCCAACTGTATGAATTATTAAAATGAAGTGATAATTAATGTATTTAATAGTGTCTCATAAGATTCAGTGCTGCATAAAGAACTATAATTTATTAAAGCGTTATGATCAATATTAGACCCTTGGTAATAAAGACAGGTGTGCAGGGAAACCCAAAATTAAGGTCGTTCAAAGAAAGAATCAAATTATATCACATTCCCATCTCCTGGTGATGATTACATTATTAAAGCAAAAAAAGTTACAATTGTTGAAAAACTTCTATCTTTAACTATTTGCCCACAAAATATTACAGTTAATTCATTTCACAGGACTGTATATTCTGTGAAGCTCTTTGAGATGTATTGAAGACGTGATATGGTGCTATTATAAGGATTTGCTATTGTATATCAAATATAAGGATTTTGGGGGGCTATCGATTTTCTGCTATTTCACGAACCCAGGTCTCTCGCTTGTAAGGCGAGTGTTCCCACCACTGAGCCACAAGACTCCACAATCGCCACTGCACAAATCGCCAAGTAGACCGTAGGAGGTGGGACAGCAGTGACTGACATTCAGTTAAAAGTGAGAAGTTTCTCCTTTGATACTAATCTAACTGGTTTCAAGGCACTTGAAAAGGGCTGGAACAGCAGCCCAAATGTTAAACATTCCTCAGCGCAAACCTGTCTTAAATCCTGGCTCAAAGCTTTCAGCTCTGTATAGCTGTCCATGGGCACACAAGCGGAGATTCTCTCCAGCCATTCCTCACTCAGTGGGGTCACCATCGATGGGTCAATAGATTGTTCAATAAGTCCATAGTATCTGCAAAACAAATCACACCAGAAAATCTCCAAATCACCTTCACTTTTCATTCCCTTCCTGCCATCATAGTTGGTTAATTGTGTGTTTGTGATCAATATAAAAACTAGGCCAACCAAATAAGTAGTTTAGTTAAAATGGAGACTTGCCTTGATTTCTAGTACATTAACCAATGTGATAATAATAACAACAATAATCATAATGCTAGCATATCTTTGTGACGTCTCAAAGCCCTTCACAGAATATACTGTAAAGTGTAGTGACTGTATGATTTGTGGAGGAAACATGGTGGCCAATTGTGCACAGCAGCGTCTCATAAACAATTGTGGATAGAGTTCCCAATTACTTTTTTTAGAAAAAGGGATTGTTAGCAACCGGAAAGTGATCCACCAATCGACACATGACCGGGTTCCTACTTATTGCTGGTAAACAGTGGCATGTGGAGTAAGGAAACTCGCCCCCAAATCAAACCCAGGTCTTCTCATTTGCGAGGCGAGCACTCTAACCACTGAGTCACAGGACTCCATAATCTTGAGCGAAGTGAGACTGGGTAGCCAGAGTGAGTCTGTTTATAATCAGGCTTGTCTGATCACCAATTCTCCTGCTCTCCCTATAGATCCAGGAAAAAAACTGTAATTGGATAATAATATCATGCAATTGTTTTACAGACAGCACCTGGCTGACCGTGTGTTCATTAAAGTTCACGTTACCAGAGTACTTATCTTTGCAGATACACAGAGAGCTAAACCAGGTTGTTATGGGGCCGTTAATATTCAGCGCAGCTCCCAGGACATCTGGTCAGCATCCTGTTGTCTGCTTTGCACAAACGGCATTATTGATTAGCTTAATTTTAGACAGTAGCAGGTGCCCTCCAGCTGCTCACCAGCCCAATTCATTTCAGAGACAGCTTCACTTCACTTCACATTGATCACTCAAGACTGGAGCGCTCACATTCCATCGCGGCCTTCGTCAGACACAAAATACCTGGCTCCATTTGCTCCCAACAATAATGGTTATTGCATCAAACAGCACACAACAGCACACACACACACAGAATCTATCTGTATTAGAGTCCTCAGTGGTTAGAGCGCTCACCTCGCAAGTGAGAGAACCCCGGGTTTGATTCCCAGGCAGGGTGAAACGTTGGGCAAGTTTCCTTACTCCACACATCTTCGTTTATCTGGGAGTAAGTGGGAATCCCAGATAGTAATTGATCAGCAAATTGTTTTTCCAGGGATAATAATCCCATCAAAAAATAATAATCATTTGGTGATTCAATCCACGTTTCGCCCACAAAACAGTCACCACACTTTACAGTATATCCTGTGAAGCGCTTTGAGACGTCTAGAAGAAATGATAATACGCTCTATCAAATATAGGGATTATTATAATTATATTTTTGGATGATGAGCCTGTGAATGAGAGGAAGTGTTGAGGAGGGAAAACAGGATTTGGTGCTTCACTGCTTGTAAACTGCCAGTCAGTAATGGGAGGAGTGATTTGTATTCCAAATCTAGAAACCTGCTATGAGCTGGAAGTCTCAAATCGATGGGAGACTGAATTGGTGTTGGATCAATGATCGACACTGGCTGGTCCAGCAAAGCACAGGCAGCTGCCTTCCTCATGGTGCTCAAGATGCAGATTTGTAATGGAAAGGTTCTACTGAAGTCAATCCTGTAGCACTTTGCTGGCTGATGGCAAAGCTTTACTCCTTTGATCTCAATCTGCCTGCACCTGCGTATGCATAGTGGGCGTAGTGTATCTCAATCTGCCTGCACCTGCGGCATAGTATGTCCACAAATTTTGTGGAGAAAACATGGCAGACAATTGCGCACAGCAGTGTCCCATAAATAATCGTAGGTTGAGTGACCACATTTTTAATTCAATTTATTTTTGTTTTGAAGGGATTATTACCCCTGGGAAAAGCAATCCGCCAATCAACTAACAACCGGGTTTCTACTTACTGCTGGATAAACAGAGGCGTGTGTGTGGAGGAAAGTAACTTGCCTAAGGTTTTACCCTGCCTGGGAATTGAACCCAGGTCTTTTCGCTTGCAAGGTCAGTGCTCTAACCCACTGAGCTACAGGACTCAACAAGCAAGTGGATGTGTGCCAGTCTTCAGTGAGTGTCACAATGGCTGCTTTGCAACCTCCTCCCCCACTCCTTGATCACTCAGCAGGAAGACATTCATTGTTGACCTTTTACTCCATTAACCTTGCTGTCAGTTTAATGAAATGTTTTAAACCCAATTCAGAAGCCTTTTATCTCTACCCCCTGCATCGCATTGAACTGACTGATATCCAACCATTCTCTCAGAAATGTTCATTCTGGAGTCCTGTAGCTCCTGTAGCTTAGTGTTTAGAGCTCTTGCCTTACAAGCGTGAGACCTGTGTTCAAATCCAGCCAAGTCATGGTGAAACCTTGGGCAAGTTTCCTTACTCCACATACGCCTAATAATAATCCCTCCCAAAAAAACACAAGAATAAAAATTGGTCATTTCAATTCACGACTGTTTGTGGGGTCGCTGCTGTGGGCAATTGGCTGCCGCGTTTCGCCCACAAATATACAGTCAATTCACTTTACAGTATATTCTGTGAAGTGCTTTGAGATGTTGATAAGATGTGAAAAGCGCTATATCAAATGCAAGGATTATGATTATTTTTATTTATCTACATGAATCTGGTGATTAGACAGGGAGTCACTGGTGGAAGTTGTGTACAAGATATTAAAAAAATAAGCTTTATGATGTCTTCACTCTGTTGAGGTATTTCCACGGCTCAAGGCACTGGACAGGCAGAGGTTTGGACTTTCCAGTACATCCTGTGAAGCACTTTGAGACATCCCAACGACGTGATCAGCTGCTACATCAAATGCAAGGATTATTATTAGTCGTAGTAGTACTGTATTATTATTATACACCAGAATCTTCCCCTCAAGGAACCTGCAAACACTAATTGTTTTTCATTGTACAGTAAAAGCCTGTTGACCCAATGCCGTGGCCAATGCCGGTTAAAGCGCCTGCCGGATATTCGGGCAGCCCGCTGCCGAAAACCCACCACAAAAAAATTAAAGTTCTTTTAACACACACCATACACACCAGACTAAATAATAACAGATAATAACAGATTATTGTATTGGTACTTTATTGTAAATGTTGTAAACTGTACCATATTTCATCTTTACTGGTAGATGCTGAGCTTGAAGCCATGATGCTGCGGTCGAGGTTTACAGTCCAGCGATTCTTTTTGCAATGGAGGATGCCGTGCAGGTGAAAAAAACAGCAGCGCGACTTTAAAGCCTTAAAGCTGGTAACCCTTGCTTTAAAGCAAGCCGATAACCCTAGACTCTACTAGCGGCAAACCCAAAATGCTGTACCTGCACGACAATGACTCACAAATGCTCCACCGCTATTGTTCTGGATCAGTTCCAGTTGATCAAATGTGGACTCTTTTTGGCGTGCCGGTTATACAGAAGTGCCAGTTCATCGAGTCACGGATAAACGGGCTTCTACTATATATCAGTCGTTTTTTGAAATCTTTCAAACCTTGTTGAATCAACAATGTTCTAGCATGTACTCTCAACTCGTCAATACAGATGTGTAATATTGTTATCAATAAATGAGGACAAGGCACTATCAATACATACTCATTGGCATTAGAATCATAGAATTATACAGCACAGAAGGAGGCCATTCGGCCCATCGTGTCTGTGCCGGCTCTTTGAAAACAGCTTTTCCAAATCAATCCCACTCCCCGTCTCTCTTTCTCTCTCTCTCCCCATAGCCCTGCACACCTGTCCTTCCTGAATACCCATCTCCTTCTCGCTTAAAAGTTGTTATCGAATTGGTTTCCACCAGCCTTTTTCAGGCAACGCATTCCAGATCCCAACACCTCTCTGCGTTAAATAGAATCACTGCTTGTCACTTGTCAATGAACAGCACAATGTAAAAATGGAGAACAATAACAACTTTGATTTATATAGCGCCCTCCAGGCCGGACGGCATCTCAGAGCACCAGAGAACATATTAAATTAAGCCAAACACTAACCATAGCAAACTCTCAGATAATCCGAATTCTAAATCTTTATGCATTGTAAACAATCTTTCTTGTGAACGACTCTTAGTTTTCATGGGCAAGATAAAAGGTGAATGTCACGGCAGAGAATGAGATCATAGAACATTTGGCCCACAAATATACAGTCAATTCACTTTACATATTCTGTGAAGCGCTTTGGGACGTCTAAAAGACATGAGAAGCGCAATATCAAATGCAAAGATTATTCATATTTATAATAACATATATTTATATTTATAAGAACTCCCTCTTCCTCCTTACCCCACTTTCTCCTTGATTTTAAGCCCCCACCACTTTTCCCTCCCTCTCCCCCCTTAACCCCCTTTCTCCCCCCCTTTTCCTCCCTGATTTTACCCCACCTTTGCCTCCCTCTCCCCCATTATCCTCTTTTCCCCATTTCTCCCCTGGCCCCACTTCCACGACTGTTTGTGAGACACTGTTGTGCACAATTTGGCTGCCACGTTTCTCCCACAAATATACAGTCAATTTTCCTACTTTCCTTCCCCCTACCACAACCACTCCCCCCACTCTGCTCTGGTCCCTACCTCTTTTCCCCCCTTTCTTCCCTCTTGTCTTCTCCCTCCCCCACTGCTCTGGTCGCAACCTTGGGACGTTGTTGTATTCTGTGAAGTGCTTTGAGATGTTGATAAGATGTGGAAAGCGCCATATAAATGTAAGGATTATTGTTTTATTATAACATGGAGTCCTGTAGTTCAGTGGTTAGAGCACTCGCCTTACAAGCGATAGACCTGGGTTCAATCCCAGGCAGGACGAAACCGTGGGCAAGTTTCTTTACGGATCTAATAATAATCCCTCAAAAAAAAATTGTTCATTTTAATCCATGACTGTTTGTAGGACACTGCTGTGTGCGCAATTGGCTGCTGCGTTTCGCCCATATATATACAGTCAATTCACTTTACAGTATATTCTGTGAAGCGCTTTGAGACGTCTAAAAAAAAACGTGAAAAGCGCTATATCAAATGCAAGGATTATTATTATTTAATAACATAAGAATTTGCTGGCGAAAGATGACCAAGGTTCATCCAGTTCACCTTCCACCATCCTGGCAGTCACTGTACACGCCGTGTCCCAAACTATTTACTGTATTCCCAGATATTATTTTCTTACAGAAATCTTTCTCATTTGCTCTCAAAAAAACAACATTTTCTGCTTCCACCGTCTGTCTCCCTCGGGAGCCTGTTCCACATGTTGACTAATCGCTCACTGGACTAGTGTTTCCGCAGATTTGTTCTGAATTTACCCCCACTTCAATCGCAGACTGTGGCTTCTGGTTTTACTGTTCGAAATAGATTCCAGATTAACATATATTCAAAGAAATCTCATCCTCAGCAGTGAAATAACAGTCATTCCCCAACACAGAGCCCTGCAATTACAACTCCATTTCATTTGCCAGAATCTTTTAAATGACCCATTCCATTTATTTCTTATCTAATAAAAGGAGTTTTATTGCCTGTTACTGTTTGGCTGTGTGTCCTGCCTCTGATAGGGGAGGGATTATTACTCAGGGGATCTTTATGTTGATTCTTCCTGTGTATCAGTCAAATGTTCTGGATGGAAGATTTCTACATTGCCAAATTTTTCTTCGTTAACAGATATCAAGGCAGATTTTTGCTACGAAACAGGTATTTTTTGAGGATTTCATATCTGAGACTGTCACCTGTTGCTGCAGTGCAACGATCAGCTGCACATAGCAACCATTCAGCAAATCTCAGATAATAATAATAATAATAATAATAATAATCCTGGCATTTGATACAGCGCCTTATCACATCATTGAGACATCTCAAAGCATTTCACAGTATAAACTGTAAAGCCTAAATCCCTCACTGTCCAATGCCTTAGGACATCCTCCCGATGTGAAAGGTACTAACGAAACACAAATTGTTGTTTTTGTGGTGGTGATAGAGTGTAGTGACTGTGTATTTTGAAGGCAAAATGGGATATCCAGTTGCACACATCAGTGTCCCACAAACAGTTGTGGATTGAGTGAGGGAGATTATTTTGGGGGATATTATTATTATTAATATTATTATAATCAATAGGGAGAAAGATAGTTATCTAAAATTGAGTGGTTTGCAGAGGATATGGAGAAAGGCAGGAAAATGGGATTGAATGGGTTGTTTGTTCAAACAGTGAATGCAAGCACGATGGGCCAAATGTCTGCCTTCTGTGCTGTAAAGGTAAATGTCTATAGTTTAATGGTTTCCCTTCAATCTACAGAAATAGCTAAATGTCACTGACTAAATGGGAGATGCTTTGAAAACAGCTCAACCTCAATCTTGCTGCTTATATTTGATAATTGAGTTCCTGGATTTGCAAAGCTGCCGCAGAGATTAATATGACCTTTATTAGACAGAAAGAAACTTCAGTGAATAGATATTAAACTTCTTTACACTGCGAGAGAAATTGATCATTTATAGTTGTCTTAACTCGCGAGGTCATGTCGTAACAGGACCTGTTTGTCGGTGCTTCTAAAACGACCTATTTCAGTCCCAGTTTCTCTTCGAAGCTACTCACTGATAAATGTTCTACAAAGTGTGTAGAGAAAGTCTCTCTGGTAAAAACGAGATTCTGCACAACATAACCTACAGGAAATTATTTACTGTTGAAGAAAGATGCATTTTCAATAATGTCCTAACATATTAACTACTAAATTAGTCTTAGAAAATACAGTCACTTTAGCTCCTGTAGCTCAGTGGTTAGAGCACTTGTCTTACAAGCATGAGAACTGTGTTCGAATCCAGGCAGATCAGGACAAAACCTTGGGCAAGTTTCCTTACTCCACACACATGCCTAATAATAATCCCTCCCAAAAAAACACAATAATAAAAAATCGGTCATTTCAATCCATGACTGTTTGTGGGATGCTGCTGTGCACAATTGGCTGCCGTGTTTCACCCACAAATACATGGTCAATTCACTTTACAGCATATTCTGTGAAATGTTTTAAGACGTTGATAAGATGTGAAAAGCGCTGTATCAAATGCAAGGATTATATATTATTTACAGAGTTTGTTTACCTAGCAATAAGTTGCAACCTGGTTGTTAGTCAATTGGTGAATCATTTACTGGGAGTAATAATTCCTTTAAACTAAAAATACATAAAAAAGTAATAATTTGATCACTTAATCCACGATTATTTGTGGGACATTGCTGTGCACGATTGGCTGCCAAGTTTTGCCCACAAAACATACAGTCGTTGCACTTTACAGTACATTCTGTCTTGAAGGCGTGTTAAGGCACTACAGCCAATGCAATGATTAATATTATCATAACACAGATTAACTTCTTTTTAAAGCTTTCCTTCATTTGAATCTATTCCTTTGTTTCAGTCAGCAATTAATGCTGATTACATCATAAAAAACAAATAATTAATGTCACCAAATTAATAAAAAGGCTCAATGTAGCACTCAAACAAAATTTATTGTGCTTTGTGTCAGGTTCCCACTGCGTTTCAAATTGGAAATACAATAAACACTGTACACAAGGATTTCAAATACCAAATGTACAGCTGGCAAAGCTCTGGGCTAGTCACACTGGGAACTGGAGCATTTATCAAACAAACATATTATGTCTCTTGAATGGGAAATAGATGTGTACTGAAATAGCATAGCGCTGTGTTACATTAGATCATGATACCAGCTCAACAGCAGTATATTTAATATAATATTCCTTGCATTTGATGTTGCGCCTTATCAGATCTTTGCGACGTCTAAAAATGCTTCACAGAATATACTGTAAAATTAATTGACTGTATATTTTGTGGGTGAAACATGGCAGCCAATTGTGCACAGCAGCGTCCCTACAAACATCCATGGATTGAAGTGACCAAATTATTATTACTTATTTTGTAATATTTTTATTTTGAATGTGGCTTCCAGAAAAGCAATCTGCCAATCGACTAACAACCAATTCTTACTGTTTACTGGTAAACAGAGGCATGTGCAGTAAAGAAATGTCCCTAAGGTTTCACCCCGACTGGGAATCATCGTTTTGCTCCTGGGGCTCAGTGGTTAGAGCACTCGCTTTACAAACGTGAGACCTGTGTTCGAATCCAGGCAGATCAGGGCGAAACCTTGGGCAAGTTTCCCTACTCCACATGCCTAATAATAATCCCTCCAAAAAACCCACAACAATAAAATTGGTCATTTCAATCCATGACTATTTGTGGGACACTGCTGTACTTAATTGGTTGCCACATTTCGCGCACAAATATACAGTCAATCAACTTTACAGTATATTCTGTGAAGCGCTTTGAGATGTCGATAAGATGTGAAAAGCACTATATCAAATGCAAGGATTAATATTATTATATAAGTTCTCCAACTACTGAGCTACAGGAGTCCACATGTAACAACCACAACAACAAAATTACATTGATAGAGCGCCTTTCACGTCAGATAATCCAAGAGAAAATGAAAGGCTTTCATTCGGTTTCCTGCAAGTTTTGAATATTCTGTAACCGTGAGCAAATATAACTGTTTGAGGAGATTTGGTGGATCCAAACCATTAGCTCTGAACAAAGCATATTTTCAGTGGGAAACACAGCAGTGTTTGCTTGTTAGGGCTGAACCAATAGTGTGTGTCTATTTGTCACGCACAGGCAATAACAGTCCAGCTCAAATCTGCACATAAATCAAGGTACTGTACATGCCCCCTGCTTAAACCCCCCTAAACAACATGGATTAAGGTCACAAGAACCATAGCAACCGGGAGCAGTTCACTGCCTTCCTCTGGGACTTGGCAAACAATAAATGGCCACAAATTCTTTTTTGTATTTTCACGGACATGAAAGCCAAAAATTAAACAGTTTAGATCAATCCCCACAGCCGGCGCAAGGAAAGTCACTTTCAATCACTTTAAAGAAATAACCCAGATATTCCTGTGGGCAGCGCCCTATAAATCCTCTGTTCTCTTGACTGTTCATCTTTGATTCCTTCTATTTACATGACAATGCGTAGTGAGTCTGTGGGAGATCACTTGAAAGGTGTGAAAACTAAACTCACTTCCAAAGGAAAACTAAACAAAATTAATAGCATTTATCATCAACTTGTCTGTTCCACTGCCTCTCCTACAGATTTTTCTTTTTCTTCTGTGATTTCAGATGCCCCAACGAGGTGATAACGCTCTCTGTTTCAATGCAAGGATTATTATTAATATTCTTCACAGTTATTGTATTAATAATATCAGCTTTCAAACCGTCTCAAAATAGATAATTGGATAGTTATTTGAGGAGGGCAGGTTTGCAGGGCTGTGGGGGGGAGAGAGAGAGCAGGGGAGTTGGATTGATTTGGAAAAGCTCTTTTCAAACAGCCGGCACGATGGGCCAAATGGCCTCCTTCTGTGCTGTATAATACTATGATTCTATGATAAGAGATTGGTTGACTGATTGATTGGTTGAATGATTGATTGGTTGAATGATTGATTGATTGCTGGCAAATGTCTGTTCTGGAAAGCTAGTCTGTGGTATGCTGTTTAAATATGGTTTTGTTCAGAACAAACAGTTTTAATGTCAGAGTCTGAAGAGAACAAACATAGCCACACAATGCTGAACTGCACTCATCTTCATTCATTACCTAATGGTATCTCTCGAGGTATAGTTTGCACTGACAGAAAGGTGCACACATGAACTACCACAGGGACTGGATGGACTGAATGTCCTTCTTCTGTGCTTCAATTGTGTGTGACCATCTATATACTTTAATAATAATCCTTGCATTTGATACATTTGCATTTGAGATGTCTCAAAGAGCTTCACAGAATATACTGTAAAGTGAGTACAGGTACCCCACCCCAACCGCAGAGGATACATTCCTGAAAACCTCCGCGGTTACTAAAACCGCAGTTGGAAAATACAAGGCCCTATGGGAAAATGGGGATAGGGGGAGTACGTTTGCTTTGTCGTGGTTGGAAAATGCAGGGCCCTATGGGAATCATGGGGATAGGGGGAGTAAGTTTGGGAGCATTGGCTGCCAAGATCTGCAGCAATCTGCCAGGCTGTCTGACTGACTGACTGACTGATCTACACACAGTCACAGAGAGAGAGAGAAATCAATGGAGAAGGTGGCGTGGTAGATGACACGGAGTGGGGTGGGGGATGCGGAGAAGGTGGTGTGGTGGGTGACATGGAGGGTGGGGGATGTGGAGATGGTGGTGGTGGGTGACACGGAGGGTGGGGGGAGGATGTGGAGAAGGTGGTGTGGTGTGTGACACAGAGGGGGGTGAGTGATGTGGAGACGCGACAATAAATTCATGTTATTTACCTTAATCCTAAGAGAGAAGTGACATCGTCGCTGGTTGATTGTGACATCGCAACTGGGTCCTATCGCTAAACGCTAGCGCGAAGCGACATCGTGGTTGGTTGATGCAACTGGGTCCTAGCGCCAAATGCTAGAGATTGTGTTAAAACCCATGGATAAGCAAGGGTTAAGCAATAACCATTGCCGTGGTTAGCAACGATTGTCCAAGCGAGCCAACTGTGGGTAAGTGAAATTAGCGGTAGGAAAAACCACGGTTGGGGCGGGGTACCTGTACTTTAATAACAAAACTACTGGTACACAACAAACTTTCAATATTTAAAACCTTTCACATTTTAACAATGTAAGCTAAAAACTTTCTTTAGCTCAACAACTGGTAGAATAAATTCACAATAAGCCATCATTATTCCATCTGAATACTGCAAACCTGATGAGTAAAGTTTTTTTTTGAGAATATAAGACGAGATGTAGGGAAACATCACCAGTCACTGTAGTTCATTTATTTGTTGCAGAAATAAAACCTTACGACTTGGGATTTTCACTAAACATGAAATGCTTCTGCAGTGATGCGATAAGGCACTTATGTATATCAAAAGCCACAAACTCCATCAATGCAACAAGTTTGTTTTTACTGTAAAAAGACAAGATCATCACTTTGAATTTTATCAAAAAAAAGCTTCTAACAGACAGTCCGATTTTATGCAAATGACTATTGATGTCCTGTTGCTCCTGATAATACATTGACATTGACACCGCAGGCTGGTCTGAGGACACACACACTATTTTGTCTGCAATTGGCTTCAAAAGTTCAGATGAGGGCTAACATTCAAGAAATTGTATATATTAATAATAATAATCATGATGTCTTGAGACATTTCAAAACTCTTCACAGAATATACTGTACAGTAAAGTGAATTGACTGCATATCTTACTTTGCAGTGTCGTCTGTGAGGCGCTTTGAGACATCTAGAAGATGTGAAAAGCACTATATCAAATGCAAGGATTATTATTATTTTGTGGGCAAAACAAAGCAGCCAATAACAGAATGGGTGGATGAGGATAGGGCAGTTGATGTAGTTTATATGGACTTTCAAAAGGCATTTGACAAAGTGACACATGAAAGGCTTATAAAGAAAATGGAAATCCAAGGCGTAAAGGGGACAGTGGCAGCATGGATCCAGAACTGGCTGGGAGATAGAAAGCAGAGAGTTGTGGTGAATGGCTGCTTTTCTGACTGGAGGGAAGTGTACAGTGGGTCCCCCAGGGATCGGTTTTGGGACCACTGCTCTTTTTCATTTATATTAATGATCTGGACTTAGGTATAGGGAGTACCATTTCGAAGTTTGCAGCTGACACAAAGTAAAGAAAAATAGTAAATAGTGAGGAGGATAGTAGTCATCTGCAAGAAGATATAGACTGAATGGTAAATTGGGCAGACACATGGCAGATGAAGTTTAATGTAGAGAAATATGACGTGATGCATTTTGGGAGGAGAAATGAGGAGAGGCAATATAGGCTAGGTAGTGCAATTTTAAGGGGTGTGAAGGAACAGGGAGACCTGGGGGTTTGTGTGAGTGATTCTTTGAAGGTGGCTGGACAGGTAGACAAGGCTACCAAAAAAGCATATGGGATACTAGGCTTTATAAATAGGGGCATAGAGTACAAAAGTCAGGAAGTTCTGATTAAACTCTATAAAACTTTGGTTAGGCCTCAGCTAGAGTACTGTGTACTATTTTGGTCACCACACTTTAGGAAGAATGTTAAGGCATTGGAAAGGGTGCAGAAAGGGAGATTTACAAGGATGGTACCAGGAATGAGAGACTTCAGCTATGAGGAAAGGCTAGAGAGGCTAGGTTTCTTCTCATTGGAACAAAGAAGGTTTCTTTAGAGGTTTTTAACAACAACAACAACAACAACTTCGATTTATATAGCGCCTTCCACGCCAGACGGCATCTCAGAGCGCTTCACAGTAGCGGATCCCGGGACCGAGCCAGGAGCAGGGGCAGGAAGGTGACCAAAAGCTCGGTCGAAGAGAAAGGTCTTCAACTGTGACCTGAAACTGGGAAGAGGGGGGCGAGGCAAAGCAAGTGAAGAAGGGAGTTCCAGAGCAACAGGGCATAGTGGCTAAAGGCACGGCTGCCGAGGGTGGAGCGGAGGACTCGGGGAACATGGAGGAGACCAGACCCAGAGGAACGAAGGTTAATCCTCTTAAAATAAAGGTTTTTAAGATCATGAGGGGATTCGACAGAGTAGATAGGGAAAAACTGTTTCCACTGGTGGGCGTATCTGTGACTCGTGGTCACATATTTAAAATAGTTTCAAAAAGAAGCAGAGGGGAGATGAGGAGAAATTTTGTCACTCAGCGAGTTGTTCAAATCTGCAATGCATTGCCTGAAAATGTGGTGGAGGCCGATTCAACAACAACTTTTAAAAGAGAAGTAGACATTTATTTGGGGAGGACGGTGTGCAAGGTTATGGGGAGAGAGCTGGGGAGTGGGATTCAATTGCTCTTTTCAAAGAGCTGGCACAGACTCGATGGGTCGAATGAATGGCCTCCTTTTGTGCCGTAAGATTCTATGATTCTATAATTGCAGCGTCCCCACAAAAAGTCGTGGATTGTTATTATGTTTTTATTCATTTGGTTTTTTGAAGGGATTATTACTAACAATGGGGTTCCTACTGTCTGCTAGTAAACAGAGGCATGTGTGTGTGGAGTCGGGAAACTTGTGTAACCTTTTGCTCTGACCAGAAATCGAACCCAAGTTCTCTCACTTGTGAGGCGAGTGCTCTAACAACAACAACAACAAAATTATATTTGTATAGCACCTTTCATGTCAGGAGAACGTCCCAAGGCCATGGACAGTTATTGCTTCAGACCGGAGCTGAGGAGGGGGTGGAGGTGGTGGGGGTGCGTGGTGGGAGTGGGGAAGAGGTTACTGATGGGTCCATTGCAGAGGAAAGTCTGAGGCGAAACTTGAAGGAGGCTTTCGGAGTGAAGTTCCAGAGGTTGGGGGCAGAGTGACTGAAGGCTCGCCCGCCAATAGTTGGATGGGTGGGTCGGGGACGTGGAGCAGGCCAGAGCCTGCTGAACAGAGTGAGTGGGTGGGCAGGTTGGTAAATGGTCACGGATGTAGAGTGGGGCGAGGTTGTGGAGGGCTGTTAATGTAAAGACAGGATCTTGAATTGGATCCTCTGGATGAAGGGGAGCCAATGGAGTCGGGCAAGTATGGGAGAAATGGGGTCACAGAGTTTGGAAAGGTAGAGGACACGGGCCCCAGAGTTCTGGATTATCTGCAGCCTGTGGAGGGAAGAATTGGGAAGGCCGACCAGCAAGGTATTTGCATAATCAAGCCAGGATGTAATGATGACGTGGGCATCCAAAACATCCGCCAGGCAGTCTCATTCTACTGCCTCTCATTGACCACCATCCCCCATTCCATCCCGCTCACCCTTCCCATCATCAGCTCCTACCATGACCCCCTTCCTACACTCCTTCACCCCCATCTCTCCTTCCTCCATCTCATGCACCATCACCTCTATGAGGCCAACAACCTGCTGCCTCAACCCCCTTCCCACCAATTTACTGGTCACCCAGCTCCCCCATCTCTGTCCACTGCTGACATAATCAACCAGTCCCTCTCCACAGGATCAGTCCCTACCACCTTCAAAACTGCTGCCATCAGCCCCCTCCTCAAAAAACCTTCCCTAGATCCTTCAAACTCTAGCCACTACCGCCCAATTTCAAACCTGCCCTTTAGGGAACGGCAATATGGGAATTTCCCGATATATCCATATCGGTTGGCTCATATCGAGATATACCGAAATATCGATATTTTCTGTTTTTTCGCACTGCGCAAGCGCGCGCATCGGAGTGCGCGCGCATTCGGGGCCTATCTTCTCAGGAGGTATATATCTTTCTCTCTCTGTGTCTCTCACTCCCTCCATCTCTGTGTTTTTCTGTCTGTGTCTCTCTATGTCTCTCTCCCTCTCTCCTCTCTCACGTCCACCCCCATCTCTATCTATCTGTATATTATCACATCCACCCCGTCTCTTTCTCCCTCCCCCCCCCCCGCCGTCTCTCTCTCCCTCCCCCCCCAGCCGTCTCTCTCCCCCTCCCCCCAGCCGTCTCTCTCCCCCTCTCCTCCCCCCACCCCCCCGCCGTCTCTCTCTCCCTCCCCCCCCCAGCCGTCTCTCTCCCCCTCCCTCCAGCCGTCTCTCTCCCCCTCTCCTCCCCCCCCCCGCCGTCTCTCTCTCCCTCACCCCCCAGCCGTCTCTCTCCCCCTCTCCTCCCCCTCCCCCCCCCGCCGTCTCTCTCTCCCTCTCCCCCCAGCCGTCTCTCTCCCCCTCCCTCCAGCCGTCTCTCTCCCCCTCTCCTTCCCCCCCCCCCCCCGCCGTCTCTCTCTCCCTCCCCCCCCAGCCGTCTCTCTCCCCCTCCCTCCAGCCGTCTCTCTCCCCCTCTCCTCCCCCCCCCCCCCGCCGTCTCTCTCTCCCTCCCTCCCCAGCCGTCTCTCTCCCCCTCCCTCCAGCCGTCTCTCTCCCCCTCCCTCCAGCCGTCTCTCTCCCCCTCTCCTCCCCCCCCCCCCCCTGCCGTCTCTCTCCCCCTCTCCCCCCCAGCCGTCTCTCTCCCCTCTCCCCCCCCCAGCCGTCTATCTCCTCCCCCCCCCCAGCCGTCTCTCCCCCTCTCCTCTCCCCCCCCAGCCGTCTCTCTCCCCCTCTCCCCCCCCATATTTTTTTATGTCTATATCGGCATATCGATATGAAAATCATATCGGGTTTTAGCGATATATCGATATATCGCCGTTCCCTACTGCCCTTCCTTGCCAAAGCACTCAAACGCATTGTTGCCAACCAACTCCGCGCCCACCTCTCCTCCCACTCCCTTTTCAAACTCCTTTTGGGGATGTCATCTGCAGACATGGGGTACACTTCCACATGTATGCGGATGACACCCAATTCTATTTCTCCACCTCACTTTGCCACCCCCCAGTCCTCTGATGTTCTGTCAGCCTGCCTGTGAGACATCAGGAGCTGGATGAGAGCAAATTTCCTGCAGCTGAATGTTGACAAGACAGAAGCCATACTCTTTGGCTCTCGTCAACGTCTCCAATTGCATGGCTCTCACCTATGGTCAGGTTCGACTCCCAACTGTCTTTTCTCCTCCGCATCTGGTCCCTCACCAGCACCGCCTTCTTCCACCTCTGACGGATCACCCGTCTCCGGCAATATTCACCCCAAAAGCTGCTGAAACCCTGGTCCATGCCTTTGTCACCTCTCGGCTGGACTATTGCAACGCCCTCCTCATCGGTCTAGCCTCCACCACAATCCATAAAATCCAACTCATTAAAAACTCGCCGCCTGCATTCTCACCCGGTCCAAACTTGGTTCCCCCATTAC
This sequence comes from Hydrolagus colliei, assembly GCA_035084275.1. NCBI lineage: Eukaryota > Metazoa > Chordata > Chondrichthyes > Chimaeriformes > Chimaeridae > Hydrolagus > Hydrolagus colliei. The sequence continues at coordinate 10,699,099 of CM068746.1, read as the reverse complement.
CCCAATCCTTGCCAGACTTCACTGGCATCCTGTCCCTGAGAGGATCGACTTCAAGATTCTCACCTTTGTTTTCAAATCCCTCCACTCCTCTGCACCCCTCTACCTCTCTGACCTCCTCTCTCCTCAAACCAGCACCCATTGCTTTTGCTCCACTGGGTCTGGCTTCCTCTGTGTCCCCTGAATCCTCCTCTCCACTCTCAGGGGCCGTGCCTTCTGCCACTATGTCCTGAGACTCTGGAACTCCCTTCCTCACTCCCTTTGCCTCGCCCCCTCTCTTCCCAGTTTCAGGTCCCAGCTAAAGACCTTTCTCTTTGACCGCGCTTTCGGTCACCTTTCTCCCCCTGCCCCTGGCTCGTCCCTGGGATCCATTATTGTGAAGCGCTCTGAGACGCCATCCGTTGTGGAGGGTACTACATAAATCAAAGTTGTTTTTGTTGCTGGGTGAGGCTTTCAGCGGCTTTAGGGGTGAGGTAATCGTGGAGTCGGGAAATGTTGTGAAGGTGGGGAAAGGCAGAGCAAGTGATCGATTGGATGTGAGGGTGGAAAGACAGTTGAGGGTCGAACAAGACACCTAGCTTCCTGACTGGCTTGGTGAGGTTGAATGAGCAACCATGGAGGTTGATGCAGCCAGTGCCTTTTGCAAGAAGGCAATCCGAGAAGCGCGATCCAATCAGTAGGGCCTCGGTCTTGTTGACATTCAACTGTAGAAAGTTAGCTCTCATCTAACCACTGAGCTACAGGACTCAAACGTGATGTACTAATTGATGGCGTACCTCACTAGGTGGTCTTGTTTGGGCGTCGCTGGTCTGGAAAGTCCGTGAGTGGAGTCACTCGCTGGGGGGAAGACCACACTGAGAGCTGCCTTTGTGGCCTCGTCATGTTCTGTATAATCTTCTTCATCTGAATCTGAAAGTGGGGAAGGGAAACAGCAGGTAAAAGAGCATCAATGATTAATGTGCTGCCCACACACATCAGCAACAGTGTTCATAGAATCATACAATTTACAGCACAGAAGGAGGCCATTCAGCCCATCATGCCTGTTCCGGCGCTTACCCCAACTAGCCCCCACTCCTCCACTCTTACCCCAACTGGTCCCACTCCCCCTGCTCTTATCCCAACTAGTTCCACTACCTCCATGCTTACCCCAATTAGCCCCACTCCCCCTGCTCTTACCTCAACTAGTCCCCACTCCCTCCACTCTTACCCTAACTAATCCCCACTCCCCCCGCTCTTACCCCAACTAGCCCTACAGTACCTAGGTGCTTCATCCTCCCCGTAATAATACTAATACTAATACTAATACTAATCCTTGCATTTGATATAGCGCTTTTCACATCTTATCGACATCTCAAAGCGCTTCACAGGATATACTGTAAAGTGAATTGACTGTATATTTGTGGGAGAAAAGTGGCAGCCAATTGCACAACAGCTTCCCCACAGACAGTCGTGGATTGAAAGGATCAATTTTTATTATTGTGTTTTTTTTTGGAGGGATTATTATTAGGCGTGTGTGTGCAGTAAGGAAATTTGCCCAAGGTTTCGCCCTGACCTGGCTGGATTTGAACACAGGTGTCATGTTGATGTTTGATCAGCACCTGTATTGTGCCACAGCTTTGACATACAATCAATTCAAACAAAATGAAGAATAAAATCTCTCAGAGAGTAGCTGGTCTATTTCTGCAATGTGAACAGATCTCTACTCCTCTGTTAAAGGCCAGAACAACAGACGTTCAGCCCACAAAACACAGTCACTTCATTTTAAGGTATATTCTGTGAAGCGCTTTGAGATGTCTTGAAGACATGATAATAACAAACAATCATGGATTGAGTGACCAAATTATTATTATTTTGTCCTTTTTTTATTTTTGAAGGAATTATAACCCCCACAAAAGTGATCCGCCAATCGACTCACAATTGGGTTCCTACTTACTGCAGGGTAAGCAGAGGCTTGTGGAGTAGGGAAACTTGCCTAAGGTTTTGATCTACCCGGAATCAAACCCAAGTCCTCTCACCAGGTGATAAGATACTGTATCAAATGCAAGGATTATTATGATTATGATCATTATACAAAACAAAACACAGAGAAGTCAGTCAGGATATTTAGATTGAGTAACAGAAATTGCTGGGGAAACTCAGCAGATTTAACATCATTCCAATCATCACAATCCACGTCTGTCAAGATTGCATCTAAACAAAAAGCATATAGTCAACCCACGTTACAGTATATTCATTGAAGCGCTTTCAAATGTCTTGACAACGTGATTAACCGCTGTGTTAGATATTCACCTAGATAAATAGTTGCCCAATCAATGTCCTCATCTGCATCTGTGTCACCAGCTTTGGTTTGATAAGCCTCTACACTGTCTCGAAGCACAGACGGTGAACTGTATGTGTGAGCATGCTCGTTCCTGTCTGTGTCTGTGTGAGTGCGAGGCTCGCATTCACTCTCCTCGTCTCTCGACTGGAAAGATTTTGCTGATTGGCTGTGATAGAGATCTCTTTCGTTCTCTGGCCATGTGGCTGCAGCCTCCAGAGCTGAATGGGCATCTTTCTTCTCCTTCAAATGAAGCCTTTGGATGGGAGGCAAACGCTCCAAGCTTTTCAGCTCAGGATCAAAGGGAACCATTCGAGGAGTAACGACCACATACTCGAGTTGGTATTCGGTTCCCTGAGTGGCCACATTACTGAGACACACATTGTTCTCCTGCCTCCACGCAGCACAAAGCTCTCTGTGGCAACTCGACCTGAAAAACAATAATGACTCTTTAAACGTACAGTCAATTTGCTTCACAGTGAAGCGCTGTGCGACGTCTCACAGACATGATAAGGCGTTGTATCAAATGCAAGAATTATTATTATTATTTTAATAATTCCTAATAAAAAAAGGCAAGCAACGCACAGCTGTATGTGGGACACTGCTGTGGGCAATTGGCTGCCGTGTTCTGCTCGTAAAATACACAGACAATTTAACCTCACAGTATATTCTGTGAAGCGCTTTGAGAAGCCTTGAAGACGTGATAAGATGCTATATCAAATGAAATGTTAATTATTATTATTGTTATTATCATTATTATTCTTAGCTACTGCTGCTATTCTGTGAGTGGAATCAGGTAGCAATTGTTCAAATAAAAAATAGTCTAGGAACATAAATTTTCCACAAAAGATTTTATCACTGCACTTATTTTCAGAAATTGCCTTGTTTCTACACAGCGTAAAATGGTGAAAAGGAAAGCTTTGAGATCCTGTCGGCTGTTTCTATGGCAATGTTTCCCTGGGGTTATGTTATCGCAGGCTGAGTAAAGCGCAGCTATCCTTTGTGCTCTCTCACAGGTTTACACACCAATAGCTGGTGATGGTTAGGAAAGCCTGAGCAGGTAGGAACTAGACAGTTATATTATAGTCAAGAGCATCGCAGTCAGGAAATGAATCTTCTACAACAACAACAACAACAAAATCACACTTGTATAGCGCCTTTCACGTCAGGAGGACGTCCCAAGGCGCTGGACAGTTACTGCTTCAGACCCGAGCTGGGGACGGGGGAGGAGACGCGGGAGGGAAGGAGGGGGGATTAGGAGTTGCCAATTGTTCCATCGAAGAGGAGAGTCTTGAGGCGAGACTTGAAGGAGGCCAGGGAGGGGGCGAGGCGGAGGGAACTGCCTTCAGTAGCAACAGTCATCAGACATCAACATAAGAATTTGCTGAAAAGAGAAGCCCCAGGAACCTCTCCGGTCACTGGGAGCCCTCCTGACTGTCGCTGGCCACGCTGTGTCCCTGGGGTATTGTTTTCCGTTTTTACGTGGGAGACGCTGCTGTGCACAATTGGCTTCCGCATTTCGCCCACTAAACTTAAAGCCAAATTCAATTTACAGTATATTTTGTGAAGCGCTTTGAGGTGTCTCGAAGACATGATAAGGCGCTGTTTCAAATGTCAGGATTGTTATAATTATTTTTCAGGTATTATTACAATAATGAACAGTTTGTGAAATGACATGGCATCATCACTATTGGCCCAGCCTAACCCACAGAGCTCCCGCCACCTGATCTGACTTTACTGTCCGCACAAACATTTGTCTTGAAAAATCCCCGCTGAATATTCACCACTGCAATAAATCTTCAGTCAGTACATTTGCAGCACTCTTTCCACAAGCACGTGAAGCAAACGACAGTATCTGTCTCCTGGTAATTTCAATCAGACTTTAATACCCTTGTCTGCCGGTGACTGGCCTGGCTCTGCTCTGAACTGATCCTCAGGAAGCAATTCATTTGTTTCAGAACCGTGACCGAAATGTTAACAATTCCAGCGCATTTCACTACTTTTCCTTCTCAGCCCTTCCACTTCGCAAACAGCAGTGATAAGCAATGAACAACATTCCCGACGTTTGATCTTTGTGCTGTAGAACAGTAGAACCAAGGATAGGGCTTGCGATTGAAGCAGGGAGTAAATTTGCAGAACAAATCTGCAGAAACATTACTTTGGTCAGCGATTAGTAAACGTAGGGGACAGGCTTCCGAGGGAAGGAGACAGTGGAAGCAGAAAGTGTTGTTTGTTTCAAACACAAATGAGATAGATTTCTGTTAGAGAATAATATCTGGTAATATAGTAAATAGTTTGTTTTACCCTCCCATCCTCCCTGCCCTCCACCTCCTTCTGATCCCAACCCCCAGCTCAGGTCCAAATCCCTGTCTGTCCAGCGCCTTGGGACGTCCTCCCAATGTGAAAGGTGCTATGTAAATGTTGTGTGTTGTTGTTTGTGCGAAATGCAAACAATGGTTTGTCACTGGTTGGGTTGTAATCAGTAATATAACAAAAATGAATAATCCTTTCATTAGATTTGATACAGCAGTTAGGGCCTAATGACCGGTCCTTCCTATTTGCACAGATAGAGAACCAATTGGACATTGATTACACCTCATGGCTCAGTGCGGTAGTGGGGGAACTGAACCCCATTAGCTGGATGGGGACTAACAGAATCTGTTGGTGTTTGGATGATCCCAGCAAAGTTTAGAAAAAAAACTTCACCAAATTGTTCCGTATAATTAGTCTAGGCACATTTACATAATGTATACAATACCATCTGTTAAGATTTTGCTTAGCTGTATAATATCTGTGGAAAAATACTTAAGAGACACATCTGTCTGATTTCTTACCACTGTTTATCAACACAACACAACACGTATTAACACAACAGATTCCAAACTAAGACATGTTCTTTTTTTAACCCCTAAGAAAAATAGGAATAGACACAAGCCATGTCTGTCTGTCTGTCTGTCTATAAAGGAATCGTTCATATTGCTAATACTGTACAATTTTTTTTGATAAGTTCTATTATTATTAGTATTAGTATTATTATAGTTGGCAGCTGTTTGATAAAGAGATGAGAAAATATTTTCCTCCTTTAAGTTTCCAATATCACTGATAAATGATTACTTTACGGCGTATCCTGTGAAGCGCTTTGAGACATCTTGACGCACTCCAGGACCCTACCTTACGTGAAGCACGCTGTATAAATGTAAATTGTAGATATCTTGAAGACGTGATAAGACAGTGTATCAAAGGTAAGGATTATTATTATTATTATCATCAATATTAAAGCTTGGAAGCAGCTTGTCTCAATCCCCTCATATGAAGACAGAAATGACACAGATCAAGGCAACGTGTATAAAATAACTTCTATATAAAAAAACCCATTAAAAAGCGATGATACCCTCACTTCTACACACAACACCAAAGAGGTTCTGAATTCAGAATTGATGAGAGTTATCAATGATAACTACATATAAACAGATGGGAGTGCCTGAGGTCCTCAAGACTAATCCCATCAAGGCAAGATGAAGAGATATGAATGGGCTCCAGTGGGACTGAGGATGAGAGCTTTGCAGAAGAGCATTCATGGCCTCAGGTTAGAGGCAGCACACATAGAAAGCTGTTGCAAAACACATTGAACAGTTGATGGAATAAAAAGCATGTTAATGTCCAACATAGCAGCTTGCATTTCTGCACACACACAGAACAAGAGTGGTATTTATGGCGCCTACAATTTGTTGTTTCATGTTTGTAACCAAAAGATCAGAAGTAGGAAATATAATAACCATCAGTATAATAACCTTGCATTTGATTATAGCTGCTTATTGAGTCTTCGTGAAATGCCCACAAAATATACAACATTAACAACAACAAAATTACACTTGTATAGCGCTTTTCAGGTCAGGAGGATGTACCAAAGCACTGGACGGTCAATATTTCAGACCCGAGCTGAGGTTGGGATCAGGAAGAGTGGAGGGAAAAGAAGGGATTTGGGGAACTGATGGGAGCGTCGAATAGGAGGTTTTTGAGGTGGGACCTGAAGGAGGCCAGGGAGGGGATGAGGCGGAGGGACTGCGGGATGGAATTCCAGAGGTTGGGCTGAGTGGCTGAAGGCTCGCCCACCAATGGTGGGGCGTATGGGTTGGAGGACATGGAACAGGAGCCTGCTGAGCAGAGGGGCGGGCAGGTTGGTAAGGTGTTAGGGGGTCACAAAGGTAGGGTGGGGAGAGGCCATGGAGGGGTTTGAATCTGAGGACCAGGATTTTGAATTGAATCCTCTGGGTGATGTGGAGCCAATGGAGTCGGGCGAGAATGGGGACGATGGGATCGCGGAGCTTGGAGCAATGGAGGATACAGTGATATTCTCCATGTTACCATGAGGTATATAACTAGTTGACAAGACATTTGCTTTTCAGTAATAATTCTCCAGACAAATTGTGGTCACTCAGTCCACGACTGCTTGTGGGGATGCCGCTGTGTGCAATTGGCTGCCGCATTTCGCCCACAATAAACACACTTTATTATTATCATTATATCCTGTGAAGCACTTTGAGATGTCTCGAAAACATGATAAGTTGCTACTACAAACGCATAAGAACATGAGAAGTAGGAGCAGGAGTAGGCCATTCGGCCCTTCGAGCCTGCCTCACCATTCAATCATGGCTGATATTCCATTCAACATGGATTATTCTTATCATTGTTATAGTCTTTTGTTGCAACAGGTTATTGATAAATTATAGCCACCATGAACTTTGTTACTAAAATACAAGGATTACTAGTTTGGTATTGTTTCGGCAGACAACATATTTCGGTTGAATTTTCTACTCGAACAAAAGTACTGAACATCTCAGTTCATTGTTTATCCATCTCCTGAAAGGGACCCCCGGATTAATTGTGCGATGGTGCCCCACAATATCTGCACATCACTCACGACCCACAACTGCTGAGCAATTTCACCCGGTCCATCAGCAGTTACCGAAAATCAACACAATTTCTAACTTTAAATTGTCAACTTGGGTCTCATATGCTCGCGTTTGAAAGCACATCACAGAGGAGAAAAGTGGAAAGGATTTATTAGGTGTCAGATTGAGAAAGCATGACTCTTATCTTTAGCATATTAATTGGTTGAATAATTGGGAGACACTGCAGGCTGACATTTTCAGTTTGAATTCATGTATTAGTTTTGTCACATTTACCAGGAGCAAGTCTATCTCAACATAATCAGCCCCATCATTATTTTGAGAAATGCTGTAATTATGGTTCCTATCCTGGGGTATTCAGAACAAATGTTAGCCATTGCATGGATTCTGCAAAGGCTTTCCTGCTTTTATTTTATGTAGTAAATGTGGTTAGCTGGTCACAGTAGCCAGGATTCAGAAGGAATAAGGATATGGACTGTATGTGGGACATGCACAGTTGGCTGCCACGTTTCGCCCACAAAATATACAGTCAATTTAGGTTACAGTATATCCTGTGAAGTGCTTTGAGATGGCTCGAAGATGTGATGAGGACCTATATCAAATACAGTACTAGGATTATTATTATTATTATTATTAGAAATAAGCACAGTAAGCAATCCTGAAGATCTCTTTCCTGAAGATACATAATGAAGGAAGATTACAAAACGTAAACCAACAAAACAATCTGGCTCAGGAACCAAACAACCAAGACCAGCTACTATTTTGGACATTGTCCTGTAGCTCAGTGGTTAGAGCACTCGCCTTACAAGCGTGAAACCTGTGTTCAAATCCAGGCAGGTCAGGGCAAAACTTTGAGCAAGTTTCCTTACTCCACACACACACACACACATGCCTAATAATAATCCCTCCAAAAAACACTATATTAATAAATTGGTCATTTCAACTCACGACTGTTTATGGGGAAACTGCTGTGCGTAATTAGCTGCCGCGATTTGCACACAAATATACAGTCAATTCTCTTTACAGTATATTCTGGAAAGCGCTTTGAGACGTCTAGAAGATGTGAAAAGCGCTACATCAAATGCAAGGAATATTATTATTATTATCACAGAAAACATATTTGATGATATTCCAAATAAAATGTCATCATCAAGCACTCACTTCTTCCCGGACAAGGTTTGTCTGTAGCCTCTGGTCTGGTGGAGTTTGGGTGCCTGGTGTGGAGTTGAAAGTTTGAGGGAGAACGAGAGTTCCTGATCTTCTGCCCTCTGCTGCTCAGCCGCATCTTCATAAAATAACACCATCACAATGATAGACTATAGTGAACCTGAGCTGTATACATCGTGCAATCACCAAAGTCCTTCATCTGCCTAAGTCCCTTTGAATTTCCTATTATTAGTATTAATGGTCACTCAACCCACAGCAGTTTGTGGGATGCTGCTGTGCGCAATTGGCCATGTATCGCCCACGGAATATGCAGTTGATTCTGTGAACCCCTTTGAGACATCTCGAAGACGTGATAAGGCACTATGTCAAATGCAAGGATTATTATTATTACTATTATTATTACTATGATTACTATTATTACTATTATTATTATTACTATTATTATGCCGGGTGTCTGACACATGTGGAAACCCATCACCAAACTAAGCTGAGAATCCCATGCCTCCTACATGGAAATCCCAGGGAGAAACTGTTGGAATGGATTGCCCATTCACACACTCTCTCTCTCTCTCCCTGGAGGGACGCATTCTGCTGATCTAATTCTAGAGAGTATTAGGCACATGTTGGTGAGAGCCAAGGCTTTGGTGGGGTGGGGCCAGAACATTTGTTGGGGTAACCACTGGAGCCCTAATCACAATAGCTCTCCATTGATGTTGTCATTTTTTTGTCTAATATTATATATAATGGTTTCCTTTATTGAAAGGAATAATGTTAAACATTAATAAAGCTTACCAGGGGCATTGAAGAGTTTGTAGATATAATAAGATGAGAAATGGCGGGCGGCAGGGCTGTAGTTGTTGCCGATGGAATCACTGCAACAACAAAACAGCTAAGTCAATCTCTCCACCTACCAACAGGCTGGCTCCCCTTCACCCCCTTCACCAGCCTCAACCCCGCTCCACCCCTCCCCATTTTACCAACCTCAACCCCTCACCCTTCCCCCCATCCCCCGCTCCCCCATTCACCCTCCCTCACCCCTGAATCTGAAGTTGGGGTTCAAGCCCAACGACATTGGCAATTCCAGCTCAGAATTGGCCTAAAAAATGCAGTCATTATATGTTTCTATTCCCTGTGGAGACCTGTAGCTCAGTGGTTAGAGCACCCGTCTTACAAGCAAAGGACCTGGGTTCAATTTCCAGGCAGGTCAGGGCGAACGCTTGGGCAAGTTTCCTTACTCCACATGCCTAATAATAATTCTTCAAAAAAGAACAATAATAAATTGGTCATTTCAATCCACGACTGTTTGTAGGGACACTGCTGTGCGCAATTGGCTGTTGTGTTTTGTAAATATACAGTTAATTCACTTTACAGCATATTCCGTGATGCACTTTGAGACGTCTAGAAGACATGAAAAGCGCAATATCAAATGCATGGATTACTATTATGTCTCAGTATCTGCTGTTAAGTGTTTTGAGACGTCCTTCTGACTTGACAAGTACAATATAATACATATCTCTGTGTAATCATTAACATCTGTAGTCTATACTGTAGTCTATTTTAAACCCTGACTGGCTGATTTCCTATTCCAGTAACACACAAACCATCAGGTTTTATTCTCTACAACACTGGAAAGGTTTCATACGATATGAAGATGATCATATACTCATTAAAGTGACTGAGCAGAACTCGCTCACATTGTTGAACCCAGTGACTAAGTCATTCTTGTTCTTTCTGTTGATGACAACGTTTATGAGCTGCAATTTCACAGATCTGGTCTGAGGCGGCAGCAAGATTTCATGACTTAGAAGAATAACAATAATACATAATAATATATAATAATCACAATAATAACAATTCTTGAATCCTTAATTAAGGATGTTGTTATGGTATACCTGGAAGACCATAACAAAATTAGGCAAAGTCAACCTGCAGGTTAGATAGGGGGGAACCGGTAGATATAGTATATTTAGATTTTAAGAAGGCATTTGACAAAGTGCCATATAAAAGGCTATTGCACAAGGTTAAGGCCCACGGGATTAATGGGATCATATTATCATGGATTGAAGAGTGGCTAACGGGTAGAAAACAGAGAGTAGGGATAAACGGGTCATTCTCGAATTGGCAGGATGTGACTAGTGGATCAGTGTTTGGGCCTCAGCTATTTACAATTTACATCAATGATCAAGACGAGGACATTGAATGTAATGTATCTAAATTAGCGGATGACACTAAACTAGGTGGGAGAATAAGTTTAAGGATGATGCAAAAAGATTGCAACGGTATATAGCTAGGCTCAGGGAGTGGGCAAGTAGGTGGCAGATGGAATTTAATGTGGGGAAGTTATTCACCTAAGTAGCAAAAATAGAAAAACACATTATTTTTAGAAGGGGAGAGATTAGATAGTGTTAGCGTTCAGAGGGATTTGGGTGTCCTTGTACACCAGTCGCAAAAGGTTAGTTTGCAGGTACAGCAAGCAACTAAGAAGGCGAACGGCATGTTAGCGTTCATTGCAAAAGGTTTAGAGTACAAGAGTAGGGAAGTCTTGCTGCAACTGTATAGGGCTTTGGTGAGACCGCACCTAGAGTATTGTGTGCAGTTTTGGTCTCCTTATTTAAAAAAGAGCTGGTGCAGCATAGATTCACTAGGTTGGTTCCTGGGATGAGGGGACTAACCTATGAGGATAGGTTGAATAAACTAGGGCTGTAATCTCTAGAGTACAGAAGAATTAGGGGAGATCTTATTGAAACATAAAATTCTTAAAGGGCTGGATAAAGTAGACACTGAGGGACTGTTCCCCATGGTAGGAGAATCGATAATGAGGTGTCACAGTCTTAAAATTAAGGGTCAGCCTTTTAGAACAGAGTTGAGGAAACATTTCTTCACCCCAGAAGGCTGTAGATGCTCAGTCCTTGAACATATTTCAAGGCTGAGACTGATAGTTTTTTTTAAAATAGAGGGATTATGGGATATGGGGATAGAGCAGGTAATTAGAGTTAGGTGAGAAGATCAGCCATGATCTTATCGAATGGCGGGGCAGGCTCGAGAGGCCGAATGGCCTACTCCTGCTCCTAATTCTTATGTTCTTATGTTCTTATAATATAAAATAACAATAATGATAACAATAATGATAATAAGAAAAACAAATAAGAAATAATAATGATATCTAATAAATGATAATAATGGTTATGATGATGATAATAATAATAACAAATCTTGCATTTGATACACAATCTTATCACATCTTCACGACATCTCAAAGCGCTTCACTGAATTGACTGTAAAGTGAATTAGCTGTATATTTTGTGGGCGAAACGCAGCCGCCGATTGCGCATAGCAGCGTCCCATAAAACAGTGTCCAATGGATTGAGTGACCGAATCAACAACAACAACTTCGATTTATATAGCTCCCTCCACCCCGGAAGGCGTCTCAGAACGTCTCAGAGAATCAAAATTTTGTTTCAAATTCGAAAGGACTATTGCGCCCGGAAAGCAATCTGCCAATCAACTATCAACCATGTTCCTGCTTACTGCTCCCTGATAAGGCATTAAATCAAATCCAAGGATTTTTATTATTATTATAAATAACACGACATTAATACAAGGATTATTATTATTATTATTATTCCTTAGACACAAGAGAAATGTTTTCATTATCCAAGTTTGCAGTCGCAACAAGCAGCTGTGTTGTCAGCTACAAGCGGAAATTAAACTCAGTGGTGTGGATAAGAAGGCAGGCACACTGCGAGGTGCCCAAAATACTAATTACATCTGATTAATGAACCCTCTCCTTAAAACATTAAATGATTGTTCACGTTTAAACATTGAGAATTATTCAGGTGGTGGATCACCTTAACTCAGGATTTAAAAGAAAGGTCTGACTTCACTTCACCAAGCCACCATAATAAAATATAATAATAATAATCCTTGCATGTTGATAACAGTGCTTTTCACGTCTTCCAGACGTCTCAAAGCGCTTCACACAATGTAAAGTGAATTGACTGCATGTTTGTGGGCGAAATGTGGCAGCCATGATACTCTGTGCCTTGATAATGCAGGTTGTAAAATTTACATAATAATAGTACGGTAAAAGCCTGTTTATCGGCACCCGTGGGACCTGGCCAATGACGGTTAAAGCGCCTGCCGGATATTCGGGCAGTCCGCAGCCGAAAACCCACCACAAAAAAATTAAAGTTCTTTTAACACACACCATACACACCAGACTAAATAATAACAAATAACAGATTATTGTATTGGTACTTTATTGTAAATGTTGTAAACTGTACCATATTTCATCTTTACTGGTAGATGCTGCGCCTGAAGCCATGATGCTGCGGTCGAGGTGTACAGTCCAGCGATTCTTTTTGCAATGGAGGATGCCGTGCAGGTGAAAAAAACAGCAGCGCGACTTTAAATCCTTACTAGCAGTAAGCCAATAACCCTAGACTCTACTTGCGGGAAACCGAAATACTGTACCTGCGCGACAATTACTCAAAAATGCTCCACCACTATTGTTCCAGATAATTTCCAGTTGATCGAATGTGGAATTTTTTTTGGACATGCCGGTTATACGGAAGTGCCGGTTCATCGAGTCACGGATAAACGGGCTTCTACTGTAATAATAATACAGTAAAAGCCCATTTATCTGGCACCCGCGGGACCTGGCCATTGCCGGTTAAAGCACCTGCCGGATATTCAGTCGGATCCAAAGCCAAAAATCCAATACAAAAAAAATTAACTTATTTTAACACATTTAACACATGATAGACTAAATAATAACAGACCTTTGTTATTCACCTAAAGATCACCTTTGCTGGTAGATGCCTAATTTGAAGCCATGATGCTGAGGTGAAGGTGTACAGTCTAACGATAACTTCTGCAATGGCTGACCCCACTCAAGCGAAAAAAATAGCAACGTGACTTTAAGGCTCTTCTAGCAGCAAACCAAAATACCTGTACAGTACTCCTTTGCGACAATCGTTTCATTAAATGCGCCATCACGATTTTGCCGCATAACATCCGATTAATCGGATGGGGACTTTTTTTTGACGTACCGGTTATACGGGAGTTCCGGTTGATCGAATCACGGATAAACGGGCTTTTACTGTAATAATCTTTGTATTGAACATAGAGCCTTACCACGTTGTTGAGACGTATCAAAGCTTCTCACAGGATGTAGTGTAAACTGTATACTGTGTTTTATTGCTGAAACGTGGCAGCCAATTGTGCACAGCAACATCCGCACAACAGTCGTGGAATGAGTGACCAAATTAATATATTTTTTAGGGATTATCAACCCTGGAACAGCAATCCGCCCATCGACTAACAACCAGGCTCCTACTTACCATTGGTAAACAGGGGTGTGCATGTATGTGGGGTAAGGAAATCTACATAAGGTTTTGCCCTGCCCAGGCATCGAACCAAGGTCCTCTCGCTTGCAAGGCAAGCTCTCTAACCACTGAGCTACAGGACAGCACACCAGACTGGCTTGTTTTATATTGTAAATCAATACACGTAGAGTCAGGGCTGAAATCCCCGAGTTTACAATCCTGTCACGTTTTCTCTCCTCGCGTCACAGAGCGGGTTGGCTGGCACTAACGTCAATGGTGGCCGAGCTTTGTGGGGATTTGTTCCAGTTCTATTGGTAACCATGGTGAGAGGGAAGCTAAACCACTGTCTGCTTCAGAGTCAGAATAGCTTACAGACAGACACACACCTACATAGGAACAGGCCATTCAGCCCCCTGAGCCTGTTCCATTGTATTATTCTACTAATCCCTTCAAATGAAAAATACGGCAATAATAATGATGTGCGGTGGGGAGTGCGAGGTGGGTGGGTGGGATTGCTGGGGTGGAGCAGGCCCAAGATCACTGAGCGGAGGGAGTGGATAAGTCTACGAGATAAGAAAGGGAGAGATTAGTGGTATATTATAAGATATTAGGTTAATGTTGAAGACAGTTTGCTTCTGGGCGTATGAGATGTAATGGACCTTCTTCAGTTGACCCTGTTGAGGACAGTGAGGTCTGTCACTGGGAGGCTGGTTGTTGAGGATATTGACAGTGGGTTTCTGTGGCAGGATTAACCCCACAGCCACTCTCAGTTTCTTGGTCAAAACTCCCAGGAAAAACTCATTTTAAAATTCCAATTTCCTTCCCTCCAGCTAATAATAATAAATCTTTCTGGTTTAGAATTTTTGTGAGACCGGGGATTAGATGATACCTCGCTGGCTCACCCTTTGCTGTCCTTTAATCCAAACATTGTTAAATTAGATTCTCTCAGATATTTTAATATATTTCAGTATTCCGAAACATTAATTAGAAAACTCCAATTTTATTCTCTCGAGCTAGCATTCTTTCTCTCTCTCTCTGGTGTATGATTTTCTCTGTGTGCTGGGATAGGAATATACAGTACCTAGCTGCTTCACTCCTCCCCGTAGTAATAACAATAATAATAATCCTTGCATTTGATATAGCGCTTTTCATGTTTTCTAGACGTCTCAAAGCGCTTCACAGAATATACTGTAAAGTGAATTGACTGTATATTTTTGGGCGAAATGTGGCAGCCAATTGTACCCAACAGCATGTCCATAAAGTCGTGGATTGAAATTGAAATTGTTTTATTATTGTGTTTTTTTTGGAGGGATTATTATTAGGTGTGTGGAGTAAGGAAATTTCCCCCTGATCTGCCTGGATTCAAACACAGGTCTCAAGCTTGTGAGGCGAGTGCTCTAACCACTGAGCTACAGGAGCCAGTACTTCACTCCTGCCCTGTAGCTCAGTGGTTAGAGCACCCGCCTCACAAGCGAGGTTTGATTCCCGGCCAGGGTGAAACCTTAGGCAAATTTCCTTTCTCCATAAGCCTCTGCTTACCAGCAGTCAGGTTGTTTGTTGATTGGCTAATCGCTTTTCTGGAGATAACAATCCCTTCAAGTCAATGAATAATAATAATAATTTGGTTATTCAAACCATGACTACTTGTGGGACGCTGCTGTGCGCGATTGGCCGCCGTGTTTCGTCCGCAAAATACAGTGAGCAAAATCCTTTGCCTGATAATCGAACCCAGGCCCTCTGGCTTGCGAGGCGAGTGCTCTAAACACTGAACCACAGGCAGCTCTTCGTGTAAACATGTAGCATACACGGAGGACCACACATCATACACACACCCTCCCACCATCCCTGTTCCCAAATGGGTAGGATAAATTGGTTGGCAAGCTTTTCTCCGAGTGCCAGATCCATCCTGAATGTTTCATTTATAAAGCAATTCCTTGGGCCAGGCAGGGGAACCCTCACTGTGAACCACACGTTGTTTTTATGCAGTTCAGTACATATAGATTTCTAATTGCCACCTGTGTTGATTATATAGTTTACTTGTGTGCCGTGGGAAGTCCCTCCCGATGTGAAAGGCACTCACTCTATAATGTAATTGTGTTGTTGTTAACAGTGAGCTGTTTCCATTGGATGCCTCTATTAGTTAATAAGATGATTGTGTATTTAGTTGATGATGAATCACTAACATAATTATTATGATTACTATTTGTTTACAGGACCTAGTAAACTTAGGTCCTGTGTTCAAAAGACGGGGGTCAGTGGGAGTGACAGTGGGAAATGGTAACTTGCGTTAAACCGGCTACAACATTACAGTAAGTAATTTCTGACCTGACTCCGCGGAAGAATTTCTCCTCTTTACACGGAGCTGCTTGAGTCCACGCTCCCCGCTGCACAATTTTGGGCTTCGGACAGTTGGAAGCCTGCAGAGAATATGCCAACGAGAGAGATTTGTCATACGTTATAACAACCACAACAACTCACATTTACACAGTGCCCCCTCACCCACACAAGGCAGTGTCCCAGAGCACTGAATATTGGCAGAGGGGGAGGTGGAGGGGGTGATAGTGAGCGGGGTCAAAGAGAAAAGTCTTCGGTTGTAAGACGGGGCGAGGCGGAGGTATTGGGGGAGAAAGTTCCAAAGCTTCGGGGTGTAGTGGCTGAAAGTGCGGCTGCCGATGGTGGAGAGGAGAGGACCAGGGACAAGGAGGAGGCCAGAGCCAGCCCAGTGGAGGCAACAAATTCAGGAGTGAACCACAAGAGTTGTACTCTTGTACTTATCCGTACTTAATAAGTACCTCCGTACTTATTCACCACGAGTCCAGTGTTTATATGACATGTTTATAAATACAGTAAGAAAGTTACAGGACACAAAGGGAGGGCGATATGACTGTGTTATATAACTGTACAGAGCAGCAGCAGCAAATGGGTAGGCATTGCTGTCACTGTTAATGCTACATTACCATTTGTTCCAGGTGCAAACAACAACAACAAATGACATGTGTCTAGCGACTTTCACATTGGGAGGACATCCCAAGGCGCTGGACAGCCAGTGTTTACAGACCCAAGCTGGGATCAGGGAGGGTGGAGGGAAACGAGGGGAAGGGGGTAACTGATGAGACCGTCAAAGAGGAGGGCCTTGAATTCCAGAGGTTGGGGGCAGAGTGGCTGAAGGCTCACCTGCCAATGGTGGGGCGGGTGGATCGGGGGACATGGAGTATGCCAGAGCCCACTGAGTGGAGGGAGTGGGCAGGTTGGTAGGGGGTTAGGTGGTCACAGAGATAGGGTCGGGCAAGGCCATGGAGGGCTTTAAAGGTGAGGACCAGGATCTTGAATTGGATCCTCTGATTGGTGGGAAGCCAATGGAGTCAGGCGAGGATGTGGGAGATAGGGTCGCGGAGCTTGGAGCGGGAGAGGACATGGGCCACAGAGTTCTGGGTGATCTGCAGCCTGTGGGGGAGAGGAGTTGAGAAGGCTGACAAGCAGGGCTGACAAGTTGGTGTAGTCAAGCCTGTACGTGATGAACGCCTGAATGAGAGTTTCAGCAGCCTGAGGGGTAAGGTAGTGGCAGAGTCGGGCAATGTTGTGGAGGTGAGGGAAGGCAGTTTTTTTCAAGGGATTATTACCCCAGAAAAGTGATCCGCTAATCAACTAACAAACGGGTTTCTATTTATTGTTGGTAAAGAAAAGCATGTGGAGTAAGGAAACTTGACCACCATTTCACCCTGCCAGATATCAACCCCAAGTCCTCTCGCTTGTGAGGCGAGCACTCTAACCACTGAGCTACAGGACTCCACAATACAGTGGCCCTGTATGTATGTGCTGCAGCAGCAGGGAAATACTGTTTGATATATATTATTTTTGTGTGTGAGTTAATTATGTTTGGTCTGAGTTATGCTGGATTCCAACTTGATGTATTGTGGCAGCAGTTAATAATAGCACACTTGGCGATATTAAAGCCAGTGGAATTACTGTATTAATTAGGCAGCGTGGTGTTAACAGCCCTGCACAAGACACTTCCTATTCAATTCCCCAGTAATAAGTTTGCCTGGTCTCACAGGCCCTACTGTCTGAAAGTGGGAGACTGAACCACATACCACTAACTGCCTTCAACTGCGCATGAGGAAGATTTCTAAAGCAACTTTTTTTTAATCCTGTTTGCAATCAATAACACTCCGAGGTAACCCCAATTTGATCCACCTGCACCTAAAATTGTTGTTCTTCATTACATAGTACAACAGATTTTAATGCAACAATAATCCTTGTATTTGATACAACGCCTCAACACATCTTTGAAACGTCTCAAAAAGCTTCACAGAATATACTGCAAACTGAATTGACTGTATATTTTGAGGGTGAAATGTGGCAGCCAATTATGCACAGCAGTGCCCTACAAACAGATGTGGATTGAGTGACTAAATTATTATTATTTTTGAAGGGATTATTACAGCTGGAAAAATGATCTTCCAACCGACTAACACGCGGATTCTTACTGGTCCAAGCTGGGGATTGGGATCAGGATGGGTGGAGGGCAGAGAGGGTGGGGGTAGGAAGGTGATTGAAGGCACAGTCAAAATCAGATTAGCCATTGTTTAATCCAGCAACAGAAACACTGTCCTTTCATCCCATCAACCCCCCCACCGAGCCTGGATTAACTCCTCAAACTCCTGACCAGAATGTGACAATAGAAACATCTTCTCATTTATTGTTTGTAAAGACATGGGAAAGAGGGGAACTTGCTCCCTTCAGTGAGCAAGTACTGAATTCTGTACAGGAGCTCCTGTAGCTCAGTGGTTAGAGCACTTGCCTTACAAGCATGAGACCTGTGTTCAAATCCAGGCAGGTCAGGGCAATACCTTGGGCAAGATTCCTTACTCCACACGCCTGGGTTTGATTCCTGGGCAGGGCGAAACGTTAGACAAATATCCTTACTCCATGCACCTCAGTTTAAGGATTCTGAGATGCTACCCTGCATGGAGGGCGCTATATAATAATAACAATATTGATAATAATGTAAGTCCAAGTTGTTATTGTTGTTTATCCAGAAGTAACTGGGAACCCAGTTGTTAGTCGATTGGCACATCGCTTAGCGAAGTAATAAATCCTTCAAAAATGTTTTAAATAATGATAATCACCGTGCATAATATACAGTCAATTCACTTTACAGTACAGTATATCCTGTGAAGCGCATTGAGACGTCTCTAGGACATGATGAGGCGCCAGATCAAATACCAGGTTTACTATTACTATAACTAACAAAACCAGTGAGTATGAATTGCACTGAAGCTAGGACCAGATTGACTCCATTTATCCAGTCACCAGGAAAGCAATTAGCACATGATAGTCACTGGGAGATAATATCACAGCGGGGGTGGGGGGTGGGGTGGGTAGTGACTCAGGCTGTAACTCACTGGCCACTGATTATTGTAATTACCATATAAATAAGGTGCACACACAGCAGCTCGGTACATCTCCAATGCTCGGGTTCTCAGCACTGTACCTTGGTGGTAGACATGACAGACACAGAACCAATTCAATCCTTCATTAGGCTCCTCCCTATTCACAATTTGGAATGTTTCCTGGTAAAAATCTACACGAATGGCAAGCTTGAATATCAAACTATTCGTTCCCTCTGCTCGGTGGGCTCCAGCCTGCTCCACGTCCCCTGCCCTGCTCACCCCAACCCACCGTTGATAGTCAGCCTCTCTGACCCCACACTCTGGAACTCCATCCCACACACAGTCCCTTCGCCTCGATCCCTCCCTCACCTCCTTCAAGACCCTTCCGTAAAGTGCTTTGGAGACGTCTCAAAGACTGGATCAGGCTCTATATCAAAGGCAAGGATTATTAGTGTTATATTATTGTCTATTCTGTATCAATGGGAAGCAAAATCAAGTTGGCCAGATCTTACACAAATCTCCATTACACATTATAACACACAGCAGACCTGGGATGCAATAATATGCTTCCAAGGTCACTGCTTGCACATCTCTTGGGACAATAGTTTAGCACTACAGTTGTCAACTGTAATCAATAGTCATCCAGTGCGAGTTTACTGGCCCCTTATCACATTCACTGAATGCCTTTTGTAGCTTGATTTCAACCAGTCTCCTCTTCCACACACAACAATAGTGTTCAACCCTTAGCCACTCGGTAATTTGGGATTGTAGATTGTAATTTCTAGTTCGAAACAAAAGGTAATGTAAGAGCAGAGTGTAATAGTAAACAGGTTTACCTCATACCAGGAGCTGAGGAGGGAGCTGTATAGAGGGCATGTTTTAACAAGACATCCCTAATGGTGGGGGATATGGGTTCCCCATAAATAATAAGGCATTGTTCAGCCACAATCGACAGTGTGTTTGTTTGTTTGTGAAAGTGTGTTTCCATTAGCAACCCAAGGACAACAAAGCTTCCGCACCATTTACTCTTTACAAATGAACGGTTGATCAATGAAAATAAATTAAAATCTACAATAATAATAATACCAATATTGCATTTGACATAGCGCTTTATCATGTCTTCGAGACGTCTCAAAGCTCTTCACAGGATATACCACTTACAACAACAACAAAACAAAAAACATAACAAAAAAAAACAAAATTGCACTTATATAGCAAGTCACAGATTCGCCCACGAGTGGAAATAGTTTTTCTCTATTTGCCCTGTCGAAATCCCTCATGATCTTATAAACCTCTATTAGGTCTCCCCTCAATCTTCTCTGCTCCAGAGAGAATAACCCTAGCCTATCTAGCCTCTCCTCATAGCTGAAGTCCCTCAATCCTGGCACCATCCTAGTAAATCTTCGTTGTACCCTTTCCAATGCCTTCACATCCTTTCTGTAGTGTGGTGACCAGAATTGAACACAGTATTCCAGCTGAGGCCTCACCAAAGTCCTATAGAGGTTAGTCAGCACTTCCTGACTTTTGTACTCTATACCCCTATTTATAAAGCCTAGTATCCCATATGCCTTCTTAACAGCCTTGTCTACCTGTCCTGCCACCTTCAACGAGTCACTAACACAAATCCCCAGGTCTCTCTGTTCCTTTACACCATTTAAAATTGTACTATCTAGCCTATATTGCCTCCCTTCATTTCTTCTCCCAAAATGCATCACCTCACACTTCTCTGCATTAAACTTCATCTGCCATGTGTCTGCCCACTTTACCAATTTGTCTATATCCTCTTGCAGATGGCTACTATCCTCCTCACTGTTTACTATTCTCCCTAACTTAGTGTCATCTGCAAACTTGGAAACTGTACTCCGTACACCCAAGTCCAGATCATTGATGTAGATTACAAACAGCAATGATAAGATCATGGCTGATCTTCTGACCTAACTCGAATTACCTGCCCTATCCCCATATCCCCTCTATTTTTTAAAAAAATCTAGCAGTCTCAGCCTAGAAAATGTTCAAGGACTGAGCTTCTACAGCCTTAAATTCACTACCCTCTGAGTGAAGAAATGTTTCCTCAACTCTGTTCTAAAAGGCTGACCCTTAATTTTAAGACTGTGACCCCTGGTTATAGATTCTCCTACCAGGGGAAACAGTCCCTCACTGTCTACTTTATCCAGCCCTTTAAGAATCTTATATGTTTCAATAAGATCCCCCCTAATTCTTCTGTACTCTAGAGAATACAGCTCTAGTTTATTCAACCTATCCTCATAGGTCAGTCGCCTCATCCCAGGAACTAATCTAGAGAATCTATTCTGCACTAATCTGAGGCAAATATGTCCTTTTTTAAATAAGGAGACCAAAACTGCACACAATACTCTAGGTGTGGTCTCACCAGGGCCCTATACAGTTGCAGCAAGACTTCCCTACTCTTGTACTCTAAACCTTTTGCAATGAAGTATGATTGACATGTCTGTCCACAAGAGCGTTGGCCTGAATGACCAAGCTGCTGGAGCAGTGGCAGTGAAATCAAACATCATTGGTCCTTCTCAGTTGCACTTGAGTGACTGATGGATTGATGACGAGTGGATCGGAGCCAGATTGATTCGAGTTCATTTGAGGACTTGTTAGTTCCAATTTTGTTCCCTTCTGCCGATCCACACTCCGGGGCCTTGGATTCACATTGTGTAACGTGTGGATCTGCTGTGTTTTCTTCAGGAAATGTCAACCATACAGATTGGACCAGAGTATAGTTTGACAGTTTGTTTTGCATTGAAAATGACCACGGTTAATAATTAATAATAATAATAATCCTTGCATTTGATAAAGCACTTTTCACATCTTATCGATGTCTCAAGGCTCTTCACAGAATGCATGATAAAATGAATTGACTGTATATTTTTGGGTGAAACGCTGCAGCCAATTGCGCACAGCAGCATCCCCACAAACAGTCGTAGATTGAAATGCCCAATTTTTTATTATTGTGTGTTTTTTTAACCACTGAGCTACAGTTTCTCCGCAGTTGTCTGGTAAAGTGTTGGCGGGATTGCTCCCCTGGTATTCTGTCAGTTGTCCTTTTGGGAATCGAACCCCAGGTCCTTTGGCTTGCGGGGCCAGGGCTCTAACCACTACCCTACATGGCTCCCCCAAATTAATTCAGATTAAAATGATATACAGTGTTACTGACCTGAGCAGGAGAGTGTAGGGGGTGATGTGGAACAACATTTGACTGCTGGGTGGTCTCCAGCGAGCTGGGAGGGGCCGAGGCGGGACCTGGAAGAGCTGCCTGCAAAGGAGAGAAACCTCTGGGTTAATAATTACAGGTCTTGTAGTTCATTCTGTAGTTCAGTGGTTAGAGTGCTTGCCTCACAAGTGAGAGGACATGGATTCGATTCCCGGACAGGGCCAGGGCATTATTTTCGTAGTCCACATGCCTCAGTTTACCCAGCAGTAAATAGAAAACTGGTTTGTTAGTCGTTTTGCTAACGCTTTTCTGACTAATAATTGTTTCAAAATAATAATAATAAATTGGTCATTTCAACCAACCCACGGCTATTTGTGGGGACGCTGCTGTGAACAACTAGTTACTGCGTTTCACCCACAAATATACCGTCAATTCACTTTACAGTATATTCTGTGAAGAGCTTTGAGACATCTCGAAGAAGTGACAGACAAGGCTCTATAGCAAATGCAAGGATTATTATTGTGTTCCTCACAACCCAATATTGAGGATGGCACCTACTGAGCTTGTACTACACAGAGTATATGTCTCAGAATCATATAATCATTGTTGTTTTAATGGGAAGAAACACAGTGAGTTGTAGCCTCATGCGATCTCCTGTTCTGATGGTGTTGGGTTGTTGCAGGTACAGAGATGTGTGAGGTGTCCAGGGTATATGAACTCCAGCTGAGAATTCACATGTCATTTACCTGTCATTTGGTTTCGAAGGCCAAACAAACCATTAGGCAAACAAGGCATTGAACCCATAGATCTAATTCAGGTTCCTGGGGTCAGAGTAACCCCCTCCCCGCCCCACCTCCCACCACCAGGACATTGTGGGGGAAGATTAATAAACTGAACTCATTATTTTGAAGTTCTTGCCTTCATCACTATGGCTCCAACCACAGATGACAGCCTTTTATCCACCTCACACATTAACAGGAACAAGGACATGGTGTCTGTCTTGTGGCTGTCATTGTTGTCAAGGGACAGGTCAGCCCAACCTACATAATTTCTCTGCGTTTGACACTCAGAATTCATCTGAGATCTAGGCAAGTTTCCTCACTCCACAAACACACACCAGACATGCACACACACATAAACATACACACGCACACACACCAGACACATACACAAACACACACATCAGACACGCACACAAACACACACGCACATCAGACACAATCACAAACACACACGCACATCAGACACGCAGGCAGAAACACACACACACCCGACACGCACACAAACACACACACCAGACATACACACACCAGACACTCACACAAACACACACTCACATGCACACCAGACACAGAACAGACAAACACACACACCGACAAACACACACACCAGACACACACACAGACAAAGTTGATTAGTGGATCGCTTTCTGGGGGTAATAGTCTCTTCAAACAGAATAATAATAATTTGCTTACTCAATCCACTACTGTTTGTGGGACACTGCTGTGCATAATTGGCTGCCACATTTCGACCACCAGATATATGATCAATTCACTTTACAGTATATTTTACTGAAGGTTCTGTGAAGCGCTTTGAGATGTCTCAACAGCGTGATACGGCGCTGCATCAAATGCAAGGAATATTGTACAGGGCAGTGTCCTATAAACATATAAACAGCCGTGGATTGATTCCCCTTCAGGACAGAGACAGGCGAATGCTCCTGAACACAAAGTGGACAAGGCAAACAGCCCTATATATAAAAATACTTCATGAAAATATAGTTTTGATGTGTCAATTTCTCTGTACCGTAAACCACGTGTTCTATATTACAGTTTAATAGGAAATTGTTGCCTTGTAAGCTGCTGTGCGCCAGGTCACACCTCGCTCTGTGCAGACACACACTTTACATAAACATAGGTTTTGAGATTAAAATTCTATATAACAGCAAATGTGCCATTTCTGCCTTACTCCCTCCGGTCTACACCGACCAGAGATCACATTTCTCCACTTCAATAAATAATGTGTTTGCCATGTGATTCGATTGAGAAAATAGACATGAATATGTAAACTCTGTTGGTAGTACAGTAACCTACCAATCAAATGGTGGCTTCATATAGACACAGCCTCTAACACATGTCCCAATAACTTGATGATTTCCTAAACATGACGTTTGCCATCATCAGCACTTTATTTTGAAGGGATTATTACCCCACGGTAATCGACTGGGTTCCCACTGACTGCTGGTAAACAGACGTTTGGAGTGAGGAAACCTGCCTGGAAATCGAACCTGGATGCTGGATTCATCCACACAGTCAAGCGTGAGGTTGAGAGATGTTTGGTAGGTCAGGGATACGGGGAGAAAGCGGGAAATTGGAATTGAAAGGATTAGTTGAGGTATGGATCAGCCATGATCTGACTAAATGGCGGAACAGGCTGGAAGGGCTGAATGACCTCCTCCTGTTCCTATGTAACCCGAGTCCTCTCACTCGCAAGGCGAGCGCACTGACCACAACACTTTTTTTTTAACTGTTTTCTGAGATTTATAGTGTTCTGATCCAAACCTCTTCTCAACAACATAACAATTTGCTGGCAAAAGACCAAGGTCCATTTACTACGTGCTGGGGTGCTCACAGCCCTCTGGCCTCAATATTGATTTCAATCATTTCAGACCCTCACAGCTCCCCCTCTTCTGTGACCATCATCTGGGTCCCAGACACTCCTATTCTCTCTCTGGCTGGCTGGCTGTACTGTTGCAATACCCCCCCCCAGCCCCCACCCCACTTTGTTTTGCACCATTAACACCTCTTTAGCCCACCATCTCCTGCCCTCTATACCCCATTTTCTCCTTTGTCTTCCTTGCCCTGCCTCCCCCCACTCTCTGTTAAGCCCTAAAATTCTCTCCCTCCCAACAGGCCGCAGTTCCAACGAAGGGTGGTATACTCACTTTTTCCTCTCCATAGATGCTGCCTGACCTGCTGAGTTGTTCCCAGCTGCTTCTGGTTTTGTTTGGAGGTCCATCCACAGTTGGCCTCCCACACATCCCAGTGGCTGTACATGCCATGTCCCAAACTATATACTGTATCCCTCAGATATTATTTCCAGTAGAAATCTATCTAATTTATTCTTGAAACAAACCACATTTTTCACACAAAAGGGCCTGGCTTTCAAACCACAAATAGAGAGAGAGAGTTGTGGTGGAATTCTTCTATCATTCTTTCCTTTACTAAGGGCTATGGAGCTTTGCCTTTGTTTGTCACAGGCAGGCTCAGTGAAGACCTCAAAACTAGTAACCACATCACCACAAGACACAAAGCCACACGGAACCTGCTTATTCTGTGCTGCACACACACACACACACACTGCAGTAAGGTCATACCATCCACCCACTATAGCGCCCGACACAAACACCGACACATTAGATTATAATGATCACGGAGCTCGATATCAAACCATTTTGTGGAGTTCCTGTGGCTCAGTGGTTAGAGTACTCGCCTTACAAGCGTGAGACCTGTGTTCAAATCCAGGCAGGTCAGGGCGAAACCTTGGACAAATTTCCTTACTCCACACACACGCGCCTAATAATAATCCCGCCCCCAAAAAAACACACAATAATAAAATTGGTAATTTCAATCCATGACTGTTTGTGGGACACTGCTGTGCGCAATTGGTTGCTGTGTTTCGCCCACAAATATACTGTACAGTCAATTCCCTTTAGAGTATATTCTGTGAATCAAAGTTGTTGTTGTTGAAGCGCTTTGAGACGTCGATAAGATGTGAAAGACACTATTTCAAATGCAAGGATTATTATTATTATTTCATGCAGCACCTTATCACATCTTTGAGACGCCTCAAAACACTTTGCAAAATCCACTGTAAAGTGCAGTGACTGTTTATACTAAAAATGGAAAAGATTAGTATCAACAGAACCTGTCTGAACAGAAACCTTATTGCCAAACTTGCAGTCTCCCAGCGCATTCAATCCCAACCTTAATCATGTTGGAGAAACCAATATTACTTTCATAGCTCGATACACAGAGCATGGACACTCATAGCAATGCAGATAATTACTGAGACTTTGTTAGTCTTTGAGAAATTCAATAACAATGTGATTACATTACTGCTCATCACGGAAAGTAAATTAGCTGCTGCACCTGGTGTTGAAATTCATGCCCAGCTCCAGAAACAGATAGAAACCTGTCTGATGTTAGTGAATTGACTGTAGATTTATGGGTGAAACGTGGCAGCCAATGGTACACAACAGCGTCCGACAAACTGTCGTGGATTCCGTGACCAAATTATTATTAAATCATAGAAACTGCAGTTAATTTCCACGACATTGTTAAGGGTTTGAGAAATCCAATAACAATGTACATTTTGTTGGGTGAAATATGTCCTCCCAATTTATAAGGCGCTATATCAAACGTAAGGATTATTATTCCTTATTCTTGACTATTAATTATCCCCATCCACAGCCAGGAAAAATTTAACGTGATAAAATATTGAATGCATCACTAACTTGAACCCATTGTTAACAATCGACATCAAATTTAGTTCAAATAAAAAAAGGGGCAGATTTCACTGTAAAAAGGGGCAGATTTCACTGTAAAAAGGGACAGGTTTCACTGTAAAAAGGGACAGGTTTCACTGTAGTGAGACTTGGAGCATCAAGTTGATTTATGGAATAAATCGAGAAATATGAATTCAAGAACATTTATTT
The DNA here is from genome assembly GCA_035084275.1 of Hydrolagus colliei. Classification (NCBI taxonomy): domain Eukaryota; kingdom Metazoa; phylum Chordata; class Chondrichthyes; order Chimaeriformes; family Chimaeridae; genus Hydrolagus; species Hydrolagus colliei. The sequence goes on along the minus strand of CM068746.1, from coordinate 10,672,093 downwards.
TATTGGGTAACCAAAAAGATTGACAACTCCTGGTTTCGCACACAAAATACAGTCACGACACTTATTCTGTACTTTCTGTGAAGCGCTTTGAGATGTCTCAAAAACATGTCAGGCGCTAATCAAATGCAAGGATAATAATAATAATACACAGAGGTATGTGGAGCAAGGAAACTTTCCTAAGGTTTTACTCTGTCCTGTCATACCCGGGAATCAAACCTGGGCCCTCTCACATCTTGAATATTCTCCAAGTAAAAGATCTCAAATCCCTTCCATTTCACTTCTAAACATCAGCCCTGGTTCCTAATTTACATATTGAGGTAAGAAGCAACCTAGAATAATTCCATTCATTTGTTACCACCATTTGAGGTGTTTATTTTAAATCAGGATCATTAATCTTGCCCACGATTACTATGAGCCAATATAGCCTAGCTTATATTGCTAGGGAAACCTTTCCAATTTTCTCCCTTTGCCCTGATAATCTACAGTGTTTATTTACCCGAATATCTGTCTTGCCTTTGGAGGCACAAATTTCCACTTCAAATTGAATTTCAACAGTTTTTCCCCCCGGTGAAGAGATCTCCATTGCCATCTCATCTGTCAAATCCTGTCTATTTACAGTTGCTATTCCTCCCTCCAATACATTCAACACTTGTGTTCTTAACATCTGAAAGCTCCAATAATAATAATAATAATCCTTGCATTCAACATGGAGGCTTATTGAAGTCCTGTGGCTCAGTGGTTAGAGCACTGGCCTTGCAAGCGAGAGACCTGAGTTCGATTCCCGGCAGGTCAGGGCGAAACCTTGGTCAAGTTTCCTTACTACACACACACACATGCCTGATAATCCCTCAAAAAAATAATAAATTGGTCACCTCAATCCATTGTTTGTGGAGACGCTGTACGCAGTTGGCTGCCGTGTTTTGCCCACAAATATAGTCAATTCACTTTATAGTATTTTCTGTGAAGCGCTTTGAGACACAATATCAAATGCAAGGATTATTATTATTATTATTATCATCATGTTTGCGAGATGTCTGGTAAAACACACAGTGATACCAGACAATGTCCACATTACAATCTGCCTCAGTGGCTGAGTTGTGGGAACAGTAGGCAGGTCTCCTAGATGTGGAGTGTCAGGCATGATTGACAGGTTCCTGGGTTCCTGTGTAATCTCTATATACACAGGTTGTTGGAGGGAGGCCACAACATTGAAGTTAATAGCTTCTGTCACCCTCACAGCGACTGGTAATGGAGTAGAAATTAGAGCCTGAGATTGCAAATCACTGAGATTCAGTCAGCGTTTGTTTATTGAGCCGAAATGTCCTCAGATACGGCCTTTTTACACAGAGAGTGAGAGCAAGAGCGAGGGGGGAGAGAAAGCGAGAGGGAGAGAGCTGGGTGGGAGGGGAGAGAGAGAGAGAGAGAGAGAATTGGTTATCAACCTGTAAATGTTGTTCACAAATTGATTCCTCCTGTTCTTTGCTGCTGTGGTGTGACTGTAAGGATCTGTGTGTGAAGCGGGCTCTCTGCAATACTGACCTGATAACATGCTGTATATACACTGTATACAAAAAAATAATATTTGCATATGATAGAGTCTTATCATGTCTTCTAGAATATACTGTAAAGTGAATTGACTGTATATTTTGGGATTAAAACACGGCATCCAACGACAGTGAATGACCACATTGTTATTTTTTAAAAATTATTTTTGATGTGATTATCACCCCTGGAAATGTGATCCACCAATCGACTAATAACCAGGTTCCAACTCACTGCTGGTAAACAGAGTAAGGAAACCTTTCTAAAGTTTTGCCCGACCCGGAAATTGAACCCAGGTCCTCTTATTTGCGAGACGAGTGCTCTAACCACTGAGTCACAGTATTCCATTAAAGAAAATTCAAGTTCTTTACCAAAGTGCCAGATCAGAGGCATCAAAGTATATTGCAGGCCAAGCTGGGAGATAAAGAACAGTTTATAAGGGATGTGTATTTAGACTGTTGGTAATGTTGGTAAACATACTGCCCACTATACAGTAACCAGCAGGCCAGGCGATAAGGCTTCTTTCATTTGACTTTGAAAGTCTGAACCAATCAAACCCATTCCTGGAGCATAGGAGAAATTTAATTAACTTAAAATCACATTGTGTGTCCTCATTAGCAAAGTGATACATCAAATACTGTAAAACAAACAGACACACGCGCAGCTCAAGTCCCATCAACTCTCTCGAACCTGAAATGTCTGTCAAGTTCATGTATAAAATAATTGTTTATCATCAAGAATGTGGAGTCCTGTACTTCGCAGTGGTGAGAGCGCTCGCCTGGCAAGCGAGAGACCTGGGTTTGATTCCAGGCAGGTTAGGGTTAAACCCCTGCAAGTTTCCTCACTCCATAAATACTCCTAATAATAATCCCTCAAAAAAAATTAGTCACTTCAATCCACGACTGTTTGTGGGGACGCTGCTGTGCACAATCGGCTGCCATATTTTTGCCACAAATATAGTCAATTCACTTTACAGTATAATCTGTGAAGCATCTAGAAGATGTGATAAGGCGCTGTATCATATGCGAGGACTTTTTAAATATATATATAATACATATATAGCGTTTTATCAGGTTAGTGTCTCAAAGTTCCCACCTCACACACAGATCAGGTTTTGTTCAAACCTAAAGAGATGCAATGTTGGGCTTCAACAGACTTTAATAATAATAATAAAAATAATAGTAGTAATAATAATCCTTGCATTTGATGTAGCGCTTTTCACATTTTATCGACGTCTCAAAGCGCTTCACAGAATATACTGTAAAGTGAATTGACTGTATATTTCTCGGTGAAACGCAGCAGCCAATTACGCACAACAACAACAACAATTTACATTTATAGAGCGCCTTTCACGTCGGGAGGACGTCCCAAGGCGCTGAACAGGAGGCGTTTGACCCGAGTTGGGAGGGGAGTGTTTGGGAAGGGGTGAAACACGAAGGGGAGGTAAAAGAGTTTGGGGTGGAACAAAAGGCACGGTCGAAGAGGAAAGTCTTCAAACCGGCCTTGAAAGAGGAAAGGGAAGAGACGAAACGGAGGGATTGAGGGATGGCATTCCATAAGGTGGGAGCGGAGAAACTGAAAGCCCGGCCTCCGATGGTGGGGCGGTTCGGGCGGGGGGTTTGGAGCAGGCCAAGTCCTGCTGAACGGAGGGTCCGGGTGGGCGTGTAGGGGGAGAGTAGATCGGTTAAGCAGCGTCCCCACAAACAGTCATGAATTGAAATGACCGGTTTTATTATCGTTTTTTTGGGGGGCGGATTATTATTAGGTGTGTGTGTGGAGTAAGGAAACTTGCCCAAGGTTTGGCCCTGATCTGCCTGGATTCGAACACAGGTCTTAAGCTTGTAAAGTGAGTGCTCTAAACCACTGAGCTACAGGAGATCCGCACTGCCACTATCACTGCCGCTAGTAAATATTCCTGCAGAAATCGCTCAGACAACATGTCGGCTGCTCATTGTCTTGGAATGAAAGAAGCAGAAACTGGTAATTAACTATCTGAACAGGCTGTGAAAGCTGCCGCATTCCGTCAGTGACACAGCAAGAGGTTAATGCTGTTTGTGCCTTGTCAACAGAATAGTAACTTTGATGGAGCTGTTTCCTTGACCACAGTGTTGTCAGACCAATCTGTCGTCGGTGTGAAAGCTTCTGAAATGTACAAATAAACATTTACCTCACATTTACTTTTGCTCATCCACACCGACAACAACAACAACAACAAAATGACACTTGTATAGCGCCTTTCACGTCAGGAGGACGTCCCAAGGCGCTGGACAGTCACTGCTATCTATTATCCATATCTGTAGCTCAGTGGTTAGAGTACTCACCTTACAGATATGACACCTGTGTTTCGAATCCAGGCAGGTCAGGGCGAAATCTTGTGCAAGTTTCCTTACTCCACACACACACGCCTGATAGTCAATTCACTTTACAGTATATTCTGTGAAGCCCTTTGAGACGTCGATACGATGTGAAAAACACAATATCAAATGCAAGGATTATTATTATTAACGCAAAGAGCATTTCCCAGATAATAATAATAATAATAATAATTTCATAATAATTCTTGCATTTGATATAGCGCCCAAACCCAGCAGATAATTGCGCACAGCAACGCCCCACAAACAGTTGTGGATCGAGTGACCAAATTATTATTTAACGCCCAATGTTTCACGCTGCCCAGGAATCGAACCCAGGGCCTCTCACTAGCGCGGCGAGTGCTCTAACCATTGAGGTACAGGATCTCCGCAAATGTACCATTACTTGAAGGAGTCTGATGTTCCAGGAGAATTTGCACAACAACGAACAACAACAACAAAATGATACTTGTATAGCGCCTTTCACAGCAGGAGGGCGTCCCAAGGCGCTGGACAGTCACTGCCTCAGACCCGAGCTGAGAACGGGTGGGGGGGGGGGGGAGGGAAGGAGAGGATAAGGAGTTGCCAATGGCAACAAAAGTAACAATCATTGCAGTTGGTATATTACATGGGGAGGTGGGGGAGTCTGTCTCAAAGCGCTTCACAGGATTTGCCTGTAATGTGTAGTGACTGTGATAAGGTGTTACATCAAATGCAAGGATTATACTATAAGGATTATTATTATTATCTCAGAAGACTGCAGATTTTAAAAAAATCAAATCTACAGGAAACTTGCCTTACATTCCTAAGCCCCACTTAGGCATCAAACCCAAGTCCTCTCCCTTGTAAGGCGAGCGCTCTAACCACTGAGCCACAGGACTGTTCACGAGTCAGATTTTTACTAAAATGATTAAATCACAGGAACATTCACAGTGACACAACTAATTTCTTGCATTCTGTGTCTAGCTTTCAATGGGCAATATAGTGCCCCCCTGATCAGTATGCATTGAAACACAACAACAAAGGACAAATTTAATTTGGTTTAGTTAGTCATTAATTATTAACCAAATAAAAATTACATTGAATTTAAATGGTGTTTACCAGTAATATGCGTGTTGAAGTGCGGAGAGAAGGTTAGCCTGACCCAGAGACACAAAAAAGTTTGCTTCTAAATAATTACCATCTTGGTACCATTTCATGTAATAAACGGGGAAAGATCAGTGGATTGAAAGGAGCTGTACAAGTGTCATTTTGTGGTTGTCATTGTTGAATTGTTACACTAGAGTGCCAACATATTTCAACATATTTCAACCGCGAAGATTTCAGCTGGAAATATTTTTATACATTCCATTATAACGTGGACCTCCCGTAGCTCAGTGGTTAGAGCACTCGCTTTACAAGCGTGAGACCTGTGTTCGAATCCAGGCAGGTCAGGGCAAAACCTTGGGTAAGTTTCCTTACTCCACACACACACGCCTAATAATAATCCCTCAAAAAAAACACAATAATAAAATTGGTCATTGCAATCCACGAATGTTTGTGAAGATGCTGCTGTGCACAATTAGCTGCTCTATTTCTCCCACAAATATACAGTCAATTCACTTTACAGTATATTCTGTGAAGCGCTTTGAGACATTTAGAAGATGTGAAAAGCGCTATATCAAATACAAGGATTATTATTATTAACCAACAAGCACCTGGACAGCACAGGACTAGTGAAAAACTCAAACTAATCAGCTGCTCCAAGCAGAAGCTGCCATTCAATTCAAGAACAAATGAGATAGATTTCTGCTCGAAAATAATATCCAGGGATACAGAAACTAGTCTGGGCCACGACATGTTCAGAGTAGGTCAGGAGGGTGAGAGGTCAACAGGATGGAACTCGGATCTGCTTTCACCAGCAACTTCATATGTTCTTACAGAATGTGCTTAAAGTAATAATAATAATCCTTGCATTTGATATAGAGCAATTATCACATCTTGTACACGTCTCAAAGCACTTCACAGAATATACTGTATATATTCACAGAATACTGTGAATTTGGAGGGATTATTATCAGGCACACTGTGTGTGTGGAGTAAGGAAACTTACCCAAGGTTTCGCCCTGACCTGCCTGGATTCGAACACGAGTCCCATAAGGCGAGTGCTCTAACCACTGAACTACAGGAGCTCCACCAAAGCAGATTCTGGGAATCTAAATAGCTAACTTTACGTATTTGATCTATAAAATCAGTTGACTGTCCAGCGCCTTGGGACATCCTCCTAATGTGAAAGGCGTTATAAAATGTCATTTTCCTGTTGTTGTTTGGGTACTGAAACATTCAATGGCAAGCTGTGTGTGTGTGTTTTTTTGCTGGTTAAACCACAGCAATATCCAGGCAAACTCTCTTACTAACCTGTGCTTCATACAGTAAAACTCACATCATTCAAATCTTATCAATCTCTGTAACATTAAATATGACTTACAGGCGAGGTACAGGCAAACTGCATCAATCATAGAAAATCCAATTTCATCAATAATCCACACTGTAGCCGGTAAGTGTGGGCGTAATGGAGGCTAGGTTAGTATTAATAGTAGTATTATTATTAATAGTATTGTCAGTAGTATTATTATTAGTACAGTGGTATTATTATTAGTATTGTTATTGGTATTATTATTACTGTTATGAGGTGATTTGAAAGGCTCTATACAAACAAATGTTAATCATAGAATCTTACGGCACAAAAGGAGGCCATTCAGCCCATCGAGTCTGTGCCGTCTCTTTGAAAAGAGCAATTTAATCCCACTCCCCAGCTCTCTCCATAACCGCGCAAACCCAAATAAATGTTACCTCTCTTTTAAAAGTTGTAATCTCTTGTTGTTCTTCAGCACAGGAGATGGGACCAAAGTCTCCTACAAACTGATGAAATCCCAAGATGGCAATGAGGGCTGCATTAGCGAGATCCCCACTTTCCCCCAGGGATATCTGCTGTACCTTTGTGTTCGACATTTAAATTTACACCTGATAATGTAGGGTTCAGTCGTGTCGTGGTTAGAGAGAACATTGGCCTCGCAAGCAAGAGATCCTGGGTTTGATTCCTGAGCAGGGACAAACATTGGGCAAGTTTTCCTGTCCCACATGCCTCTGTTTACCAGCAGTCAGTAGGAACCCGGTTGGTAATCAATTGGCGGATCACTTTGCCGGGAGTATTAATACATTTAAAAATAAAAATTGGTGACTCAGTCTACGGTTGTTTGTGGGGACACTGCTGTGCGCAATCGACTGCCGCGTTTCGCCCACGAAATATACAGTCAATTCACTTTACGGTATAGTCTGTGAAGCGGTTTGAGACATCTCAACAATATTATAAGGCGCTTTATCAAATGTGTGATAGGTCTCAAAAAAAAGTTAGTTGGAAGCCAAAATACATGATAGCTTTTCCTTCTAAGATGAAACAACAGGTCTGACATCACTGCAGTGGATTTGATAGAATCATTCACGTATACTTGCTTGAGTCAACTGTGACAGTTTTCAAAAGAACATCTCATTAAAATACTACAGTATTGTACTGAGTAGCTAAGACCATAATTTTTCTCTCTGTACCACAGCCTGGAGCGCAAGAATATTTAATATGCCCAACATCTGTATACCTTCCCATCAAATTTCGCTTTTAGCATCAAACTGTAATTATGGTTCAGCAGAAATTTATTCAGATGGTTCAAATCAACTGGTTCAAATTGTGAACAAATCTTTGTGTGTTTGATGTGTAGTTCCACCTTGCTTGCCCCCCACCCCCTCCTTCCCTTCTTTTAGATCATGCCTGAAGACCTTCCTCTTCGACTGACTGTGTTTGCAATCACCTCCTGTCTCTCTCTCTCTCTCTTTCTAAAATGTTTGATAAAGGTTTTGAAAGCCTTAAGGGCTAACATTTTTTTTGCGTTTGATACAGTTTGAATACTTTCAATAATGGCCAATTTTACTTTAATCCTGAAGACTTTTCCCCAATTTTAAGCTATAAATGTATAAAGTGTTTTTCGTGTAATAGGTTTGGGAAAGGTTGGCAACTGAGGTAATTTACTAGCATGGGATACAGAGCTGGTGAAAAATATAATGTTGAAAGTGCATCACAAAGTACAGTGTGAATATTTAAACCGGCATCAAATTAACATCAGCAAACAGGATTTAAAAAAAGACATTTGATTATTGTAAAATTATCGCATCATTGAGGCATCCAAAATGCTTCATAGAATATACTGTAAAATGTAGTGTCTGTATTTTGTAGGTGAAATGTGGGAGTCAATTTCTCACAACAGTGACATGGATTGAGTTACCAAACTAATATAATTAATTTATTTTATTTTTGAAGGGATTATTAACCCTAAAATAACAAGCAGCCAATCGACTGACAACCAGGTTCCTACTGACTGCTGGTAAACAGAGGTGTGTGAAGTGAGGAAACTTGCCTAAGGTTTTGCCCTGGCCGGGAATCAAATCCAGGTCTCTTGCTTGCGAGGCGAGCACTCTAACCACTGAGCTACGGGTCTCCATGAGTATTTATACTAATGATGACAATGGCATCTTTATCACTAGGATAGGTTGCCGGGCATATAAACTAGTGATGGCAATGTGAGCTGTCACAGAGGGAAAGCAGGCGGTGTAACCCGGACAGCTGTAGGATTGTATTTTCTGACAATGATTCCCATTATTTGTGCAAACACACAGTGTACGAACCCTTCCATCGCATACAGCATCAATTTCCTGGAATAAAATCCTGTAATAATAATTAATAATAATAATTCTTGCATTGAATACAACACTGTATCACATCTTTGAGCTTTTTTTTCACCCATCAAATATACAGTCACTACACTTTACAGTATATTCTGTGAAACACTTTTGAGATGTCTGGAAGACATGATAAGGGGCTGTATCAAATGTGAGGATTATTAGTTAGAGCACCAATGCGCAGCTTGTGAAAGCAATAAGGAATTGGTTCAATTTCTCACTATGCTGAGCTCCTAATTACATTAAGGTGCCAAGCCAGTGATTCAGCAACAAGCTCACGTTCTACTCTCTGTTACCAGCTCTCTTTGGTGAGGACAGACCTCATGGTTGATTATAATTACACCCAGAGCAATCAGGCTTCAAAGTTATTACTCACCTCCTGCTAACTCTGCAGCCAAAGCAAGCACGCACGCACGCACTAACTAACTAACTAACTAACTAATGAGGAGGGTGGTCCTAGCTGGACAAGGAGTGGGAAAGCTTAGCCAGACAGCGCTCTCAATGGCCAAGCTTTTGTGTGGGTTTAGCTCGTTACATTCCAGCAGTTACCCCGACACATACTCTGGGCTCCCCCACCCAAAGCCTTGGCTCTCGCCAACCTGCGCCTAATACTCTCTGGAATTAGTTAACAGGATGTGTGTCCCCAGATAACGAGAGAGAGAGAAAGAGAGAGAGAGAGAGAGAGACACACAAAGAGAGAAAGAGTGCTTTACATTCCAACTATCTATCTCTGGGAGGCATGGAAATCTCAGTTTGGAGGCTGTTAATCATGGTGAAGTGTTTCCACAAGTGTCGGACTCCCGGCTGAGCAAAAAAAATTCCAGAGATCAATTTTAAGATGTTTTAACAATGCAATAAGGATATCTATATCAAATGCAAGGATTATTATCATTATATTCTTACAGTTTCTCACTGGTCTAACGTATATAGTCCCTAGTCAGCAATGGAATATTGCTGTGTCTGTACATGGTCAACATTGGATATATTTCAAAATCAAATGTTGCAGTGAGCAGCTCAACACTTGGAACAAAATGAATAAATATTTGATTCCATTGTTAACACCCATCAATAGGCATTAAACACATGAACAGGGCCAAATCTCGTGTGAATTTATAAATGTACCACCACACGGAATTAATTTACACATAATTCACATGTAATAAAACACAGATCTACAGCCAGACCTTTGCTAGTTTAATACATTTGTATAAAAATAGTAATTAAGTACATCGCAACCATTTAATTTGCTGTACAAGTGCAGCGGTTTCCAAATCAATCAAGCATATTAACTGGTGCATGGAATTGCAGATGGCAGTTCAATTGGAATAATAGCTACCATATTCATGTTTCTCCTGTTTTATTGGTGTTAAATAAATGCACCGAATAACTAAAAGGATCTTACTAAAGTAGGCACCAAAGATTATTAATAACAATCCTTGCATTGGATATAGTGCCTTATCATGTATTTGTGACACTGTAAAGTAGATTGACTGCACATTCTGTGGGCAAGATTATGTGTTTTACCACTAAAAGGGTCAACGGGATAGTTAAAGTTATTGAAAGCTCTGTTCCATATCTGAACCCCAAGATCTTACACAGTCCAGACACAGGGGGTTTGAGTCCAATTAATTTCTCTCGTTGCACTAACATTAGTGTTAGATTCACGAGACAGGAAAGGAGGGAGGGTACTAGCTTGTGAGTTAGTTACCAAGTTTGCTAGCTGCTTCAGGCAGGGAATATTGGGTTTGTTTGTTATGGGTTTTGACTCAGTTGGAGTTGGGAGTTGACTCAGAAATGGGAGTTGACTCAGAAACTATTTGCTTAGTCAGACGCTACATTGACCGAGCACCCCCTGGCCACCCCTCCTCACCCTCAAAAAATATCCAATTCTGATCATTTACAAATTGGCAAATGTCCTGTTAAACAAGACACACACAAACCTCCTCAATAACAATATCAACCCATTGTTAGAAACCGTCAAAAAAACAGCTTCCTTCTCACAATAAAAGCATTTCTCTTCTCCTTTGCCCCCCCCCCCCCCACCCCGAGGTCAAGGATTATTATCACGTTCGACAACCTGAACATTTGTAATTTTTATTGTTAAAGTCACTTCTTTTATGTTTTAACCTTAACAAAAAACACAAAAAATAAACTTACAACTTGAACCAGTGCTTCGCAGAACACACAGCATCAGCACATCGGGATATTGTTAGAGGCAGTTAGTTCAGAGATGGGGAGAGAGAGAAAGAGAGTAGGACACACAGTCAGTGTGAAATGAACAATAGTTATCCTTGCTTTTGATATAGAGCTTTATCGCACATTCAAGACATCTCAAAGCGCTTCACAGAATATATTGTAAAATGAATTGACTTTTGTGGGCGAAGTCAATGAAACGCAGCAGCCAATTGCGCACAACAGTGTTCCCACAAACAGTCATGAATTGAAATGACCAAATTATTATTATTGACCAAATGAATAAACCCCATTTTGTGATGTTTGTATCACATTACTGATCCCTAGCTCCCTGATCACCCCACATTCCCCACAAACACAAGTAAAACGCAAGTCAAATGAAACCCATAAAAAATGCTAAAAATTATTATTATTATGTGGAGTCCTGTAGCTCAGTAGTAATAAATCTGTCATTTCAATCCACGACTGTTTGTGTGGACGCAACTGTGCGCAATTGGCTGCCGTGTTTCGCCCACAAATATGCAGTCAATTCACTTTACAGTATATTCGGTGAAGAGCTTTGAGACACATTCTAGAAGACGTGAAAAGCGCTATAACAAATGCAAGGATTATTATTATTATTATTTTAATAATCCCCTCGACGTCCTCCCAATGTGAATCAATGTATATCAACGTATATCAATGTAATTTTTGTTGTTGTTTTAATCCACATCTCACACAAGCCCAAATCAACCAGCGACGCAAGTCAACAGAAAACAAATCACATCAGCCTCAGTTGTCTTCATACACATTACACAAGAGGCAATAAACTCAGCAAACACACAGAGCAGCAAACACATAAAACAGAGCAGTGTGTGAGGGGAAGGGAAATGTGGTCACTCACCCTCCTCATAGCCATTAAGCCAGGGCAATAGGCAGAGCAATAGGTTGGCAGAGACTTCAACGCTCGACACTCTCTTCTCTGGTTTCTCCCTCAATGTGACTCTGGCTCAGGAGCTGCCTTGCTTCCTTCCGTGAGCCTCTGTCTCCTCTGCTAACACAGCTCTGAGCTGCAGTGCGTGTGGTTAGCCACAGAGAGTGTGTGTGCACAGGTGCTCCCATTCCACCTTAGCCTGGGAGTGGTGTTGTCCAGTGTGCAGACTTGGGGAGGGAGCTTTGTCTGTCTGTCGGTCTGTGTGAGAATCTTGATTGTTCAGCGCTTTGGGACGTCCTCCCGATGTGAAAGGCGCTCTATAAATGTAATTTTTGTTGTTGTTGTGTCTGCAGAAAAAGAAGAGGAAAAATCTTGCACTGACTGTGGAGGGTGCCGAGCCCGACAGTTTATGTGGAGCTCCTGTAGCTGACGAAGGGTTGTAGACCTGAAACGTTGACTCTTTTTCCTTTCTCCATGGATGCTGCCTGACCTGTCGAGTTTCCCCAGCAACTTCTGTTTGTGTTTCAGGTTCCCAGCATCTGTAGTATTTTGTGTTTTGCTCCTGTAGCTCAGTGGTTAGAGCACTCGCCTTACAAGCGTGAGACCCGTGTTCGAACCCAGGCAGATCAGGGCAAAACCTTGTGCAAGTTTCCTTACTCCACACACTCCTAATAACAATCCACCCCCACCCACCCCCAAAAAAAACCACAATAATAAAATTGGTCATTTCAATCCATGACTGTTTGTGGGACACTGCTGTGCACGTTTTGGCCACAAATATACAGTCAATTCACTTTACAGTATATACATTATATCTAACTGTATAGCACCTGGGGACATCCTCTCGATGTGAAAGGCGCTATATAAATGTAAGTTTTGATCGATTGATTGATATTCTGTGAAGTGCTTTGAGACATCGATAAGATGTGAAAATCGCTATATCAAATGTAAGGATTATTATTTATTAAAATAACATTGAGGAAATCCTGCGGGAGATATTGAGAGACAATGTCTGTGTCTTGTTTAGAAATAGTGGCCGGTTTGTCCCCATTTATATTAAAAAATGCAAGGATTATTATTATTATTATTCTGTGAATGGTGAGGATCAGTCCTTTTTGTGGTAATTATTAGTAATCTTGCATTTTGATGTGATCACGACTTCCAGACTGTGTCTCAAAGTGCTTCACAGAATATACTGTAAAGTGAATTAACTGTATATATTTGTTGGCGGAACGCGGCAGCCAATTGCGCACAGCAGCGTCCCCACAAACAGTCGTGGGTTGAAATTACCAATTTTATAATTTTGGAGAGGGATTATTATCCCGGAAAGTGACTCATCAATCGACTTGAGACGTGTTAAAACACTGTATCAAATGTAAGAATCTTTATTATTATCTTTATTATGAAAGCCCCAATCAACATACATGACAAGCCTTCAGCATTTCAACTATTTTTTTAATGGAGCAATCGTAGATGTTTTATATTGCTGTTAAAAATCATAAATGTTGGATATGAAGATTTTCCTAAAAACAAATTGGTTTGGCAAGTAAATAATATATACATTAGATATGAAAAGGCATTATATTAAATTTCAAATGCAAGGGCTATTATTATGTACCTTTGTACATGTTTTGCCCACAAAGTACAAAGTCAATTCACTTTACGGTATATTCCGTGAAGCGCTTTAAGACGTGTCAAATGCAAGGATTATTATTAGCCAGTTTATTAATACAACAGAGCCCCCTGTTGACCAAAGACAAAATGTACCATTAGATTGCATCAGTACATCTGCTTATTTTATCGTAAATCTCTGTAAATTTGTTCATTTTAATAGAATAATAATCCTTACATTTGGTGGAGCACCTGTCATGTCAGGACATGTCTAAGCATTTCACTGGATATCCTATTACGTGTAGTAAAGTGCAAAGTCACTTGTTTTGTTGGGTTTTGTAATCATCCTTCATTGCCAATGTCCCAAAGAAATCTTCACGATTGTTTTGCAGTGCTCAGTAATAGCAATAATACTTGCAATTGATATGTCGTTATCAAGTCTTCAAGACGCTTCAAAGTGCTTCACAGGACTCACCAGGACTGTATATTTTGTAAGTGAAATGCAGCAGCCAATTGTGCACAGTAGCGTCCCACAAACAGTCGAGGATTGAAATTACATTATTAAATGTTTTTTAAACACCTTGGGACATCCTCCTGACCTGAAATGCGCTTTATAAATATAATTTTGTTGTTGTTAAGGGATTATTACCCCTAGAAAGTGACTAACAACTGGATTGCTACTTACTGTTGGGTAAACAGAGGCGTTTGTGCACAGTAAGGAAACTTGCCCAAGGTTTTGTCCTGCCCAAGGTTTTGTCCTGCCCAGGGAATCAAACCCAAGTCTCTGTCTTACGAGGCGAACGCTCTAACGGCTACACAGGACTCTACTGTATCAGTAGAACCACTAATATTTCAAACGGCTCCACTACTTTCAATTGTGGATCAAAGCTTTCTCATGTCAAAATGACCTGTTTCAGCTCATTCCAAAGGAGGCAACCACGTAAACCTGAAAGCTTTTTACCCTCTAAGAAATACACAAAACAGTTTATTTACCTATACATTTATTGCTTAATTACACTTTTAATATAGTATATATTTCCATCAAAAAATACTGCAAATTGAACCATCAATTCCAGAAAGTTCTTTACAAAATAGGTGTAAGTAAACAGTAAAAGGCAGCAATCCATAACTATCCGTATTAAATAAAACCAGACCAGACAGTTACTTATTCTTCAGATATTAGGATAATTGACCAAAAATAGAGTATGAAATTTATTACCTTACAATTAGCTCAACCTGCATAGTCCGCAAAACTTCTAAATCTGAAATCAGGCACTTAGCATAGTATATCCATTGTTTGTTGTTGTTAAATCCTTCTGGTGAATATGTAGCATTTTTATTTGAATTGCTTTACAAGTTCTCCAAAAATATACCAGAAATTAATTCAAAGATACTAGTTTTTCAAAAATAATACTAATAATAATCCTGGCATTTGACACAGCGCTTCATCACATCTTCTAGACGTCTCAAGAATTATACTGTGAAGCTCAGTGACTATACATTTGTGGGTGAAACACGGCAGTCCACTGTGCACAGCAGCAAATAGTCGTGGATTGAAATGACCAATTAATTTTTTTTTAAGGGATTATTATAATTAGCCTCAGGAATTAGTCAGATAAAAGAACACAAAGTGAGCTGATGAAACAGCTTTCGCTGTGACAAATGGGACTAACCTATGTGAGGCTGATATTCAGTGACATTTCTGAGGGGATAAAAAAATGAATGTTAAACCTTAATGGGCAAGACAAAAGCAGCTGCAGACCAGATCTGCTGCTAAAACAGAGTATAATCACCTCAGCAATTATACCAATCATTTTGTTGGAACCACTGTCCTTTTACCTGATATACTCACACACACACCCTTTGTGAAGTGTTAGTTACTGAGAGAAAACTTTGTTGTTTGAATTCTTCCTGAACAACTGAGGAGGAATAAACAGGCAATCTATTCAAAAATATTATCTCGATTCAACTAAAGGACGACAATCTTTCACTCCACTTTAACCTGAGATCCCGCTCCACATTTCCTCTTGGATCTCAGCTGCACATATTTACCTGAATCCGTCTGTGCTGCAGTTTGACAAAACTCCCATTGTTAAAAGATTGATTCCAACTATAACAGGGCCACCGTTCTTTTTCTACAAGGATTGAGTGCATTTTAGAAGAGAAATGTACTAATCTAACGAACAAGCCTGTGTTAATAAAGCGTTGACATGCTGAGTGTGTGCATTTGTTAAAACGTGTTGAAATCGGCACTCGAGGTTATATTGGAGTTGCAGCAATGAAAGAGTTTATTGCTTTTTCCATCAGAAGTAAACGGCTGCTTCCTGCTGCTGAATGCGCCCAACGCTCCTCCACACTTCATCAGAATGTCGCTCGAAGTCTCTTATTCTCTTCCCGCAATCGCTCATTCTCCGCCACCAAGGCTTCATTTACGGAATATCTCTCCAGCAAGCCGTGAATCTCATTCTACAAGTATATTACAAAAAACACCACAAAATTACACTTGTGTACGACATTTACACAGTGTCTCTCATCGGGAGCACAGTCAGGGATTTGGCCCTGAGCTGGGGGTTGGGATCAGGAGGGTGAGGGTTGGGAGAGTGGAGAGCAGGGAGGATGGAGGTAGGAGGGTAGGGAGGGTGGAGGGCAGTGGTAGGAGGGTGGAGAACAGGGGTATGTGGGTGGAGGGTGGAGAGCAGGGAGGGTGTGGGTGGGAGGGTCGTCGAATGGTCTTGAGACAGGCTTTGAAAGAGGCTAAAGGAAGGAGTGAGCGGGGCAAAGTGACTGCAGAATTGTGTTCCTGAGGGTGGGGACAGAGATATGATCAGAGACTATTACATCAATGCAAGGATTATTATTATTATTATTATTGTTATTACATGATCTGAAGGGCAAGTGGAGGATTGTTGTGATGGTTTATTACCTGTTGGATTTGGAATTGTTTGATCATTTCCAGTTGGAGGTTGACCACGTCCCGATGCCAGGCCTCTCTGGGGAATGTGGAAAGTTTCAGTCTCACATTATTGTACAAAATAATCCAAATGTCAAGGTGTTTTGAAGTCAAACTGGAACATACTTGACATCATTTTCAACGTTAATTTGTTCTCAATTCATTCCCTTTTTCCTTCTAAAGTTGTGGCCCACTCCACATCCCCTGCCCGGCCCATCCCATCAGCCTCTCTGCCATTCCCCTGGAACTCCATCCCACAGTTCCTTCCCCTCGCTCCCTCACTTGCCTCTTTCAAGGCCATTCACGGGCCTACCCCACCCCTCAACAACCTCTCTGACCTGCTGTCCCCCTATGAACCTCCACGCCCCTTCTGTTCGGCCGGCTCCAGTCTGTTCCATGTCCCCTGCCCGACCCACCCTACTATCAGCCTCTCTGGCCCCACACTCTGGAACTCCATCTACCATCCCTTTGTCTCGCTTCCTCCTTTGCATCTTTCAAGGCCGGTCTCAAAACCCTCCTCTTCGTCTGTGCCTTCTGCTACCCTCCCAACTCTCTCCCTCCCCCACTAACTCTCTCCCGCCCCTCCCACTACACTGCCCCTCTCCCTTGCTCAAGGTCCCAACTCCTGACTGTTCAGTGCCTTGGGATGTCCTCCCGACATGAAAGGCGCTCTATAAATGTAATTTTGTTGTTGTTGTTCAAGGCCCATCTCTTGACCCTACTCTTCGAACCTTCGGTCACCCTCCTACCCCCACCCTCCTTGCCCTCCACCCTCCCTGCCCTCCAACCTCCTTGCCCTCCATCCTCCCTGCCCTCCACCCTCTCCTGATCCAAAACCCTAGCTTGGGTCCAAATCCCTGACTGTCCAGCCCAGCGACTCGGGACGTCCTCCTGACCTTGTAAGAGACCTGATGTGTAATTAATTCATAATTCTAAAATGCTGGTAAACTACAATTCTATCCCTCCGGATACAATCTTTACAGAAAAACCTATTTGGGGGCATTAATAAACTGCTGCTTACCTGTAATCCTCCATTGTGTCTTCAATCATATTCTTAATCAATTGGATTTGAACCAATGTTAGTTGAGGTCCTGTTCCTTCGCTCTCCACAGTGTTGACCAATTGCTCAGACAGTGTCAGCGCAGAGGGTACGGCCAAATTAGTCACCTCAACACCTACAGCCAATCAACACACAAACAACTGCAGCTCAAACACAACCACAAGTGTGTGCTTCACAAATACTGGGAATGCTGAAGACGAAAACCAGACACAACTTCACCTGCCTGGTACAGACGAGATTCCACCAATGACCTAGAATATTTCATTAATAATACCCATGCATTTGATAAGCACCTTTATAATAATATTCCTTGCATCTGATATAGCGCTTTTCATATCTTCTAGACGCCTCAAAGTGCTTCACAGAATATCCTATAAAGTGAATTGACTGTTTATTTGTAGCAGAAACGCGGCAGCCATTTGCGCACAAACAGTAATGGATTGAAATGAACAATTTATTATAAGGTTTTTTGGGGGATAGATTATTATCAGGCGCGCGTGCGTGCGTGGAGTAAGGAAACTTGCCGAAAGTTTCACCCTGACCTGCCTGGATTCGAAACACAGGTCTCACGCTTGTAAGGCTCTAACCACTGAGCTACAGGGGACTCCACATCTTCGAGACGTCACAAAGAGCTTCGCAGGGTTCCACATGTGCATTACACCAGACTGACCAAACAAATCTCCACTGTGAATGTTGATGACTTACCAAGTAAAGGCATGTCATTCAGTGGGGAGTTCTGAGGAGACTGGATCTCTCTCCCTTTTCTCTCACACACGTCAGGAGTTTTTAGCAGAGAGGATGTTAAAGGAATCCTCAGGAAGCCAGAATCAACACTGGAAGAACTGATCCTGGTCGAGACACTGACATCCTTGTTAGGAAACTAGAACATTATTTCAAACATAAATAGCATTTAATTCAGGAAAACTTTTAAAGTATTCAAGGAGGAAATCAAAAAATCTAAATTTAAAATCAAAACCCGTTCACTGAAATTTGGATTAACCATAATGTTACCTAGCCACAATAATAATCATTGATTTGATACAGCACCTGATCACAGAGCTGTCAACCTTTTTTAACAAAAAAAACATACTCCTGAAAGCTAAAAACAGTATTTTGTAGTTAACAAAAAATATTTTCCCCAGAACCTACAGCGTACAGGACCCAGTAGCGATGTTGCAATTAACCAATGACAGCGCATCTCTCTTAAATACAGGTAAATACAGTTAACATGCATTTATTCCCCGTGTGTCTCTATCTCTGTGTAAGTCCATCAGACAGCCCCCCGTGTTACCCCCCACCTCCCTGTCTGACTGTCTGATTGCTGCAGATCCCGGCCCAAACTTACTCCCCCTGTCCCCAGGTATGTTTTATGTGTTTTTTCTGTGTTTTCCATAGGGCCCTGTGTGTAGAATCCATGTGCTCACGTACTGAACTTTTTGTCGGGTCAAAAAACGTATTTTACCAAGAAAAATCGTACAGCCGTATTTACTTCAATTTACAGTACTGAATACGGCAAAAACGTACTGGTTGGCAGCTCTGTGATCAAGTCTTCTAGACATCTAAAATGTTTGCAGAATATACTGTAAAATGAATTGGCTGTATATTTTGTAAGCAAAACACGACAATGCACAGCAAGCAGCGTCATACAAACAGTCGTGAATTGAGTGACCAAATTATTATTATTTTTATTGAAGCCGAGTATAACCCGAGTAACATCCAGGTTTATACTCACTGCTGGGTACACAGAGGCGTGAGGAGTAAGGAAACGTGCCTAAGGTTTTGCCCTGCTGATCCGGTCAATAGCGACGTGAGCTCTCTAACCCATCACCCAGAGGATTCAATTTAAGATCCTGGTCCTCACATTCAAAGCAATCCATGGCCTCACCTCACCCTACCTCTACTTCCACTTTATTAAAAATAATTCCTTCACAATCGAAATTATGTGAATCTTCCAGGATGAAAAGTTGATGTCTCTGTTAGGATTTAGGATTACCTGTCGTCCAGATTCTTTTGAGTCGGGTTTTGCTGTGTGGATTTTGTTAGCTGTTGCTGTTGTTGTTGGTCTTGCTGTTGCTGTTGTTGCTGTTGTGGCTGCTGTTGTTGTTGCTGTTGCTGGCAGCTTGGGAGATTCCTCCTGCTCCTTAATTGGAGGAGATATTAAGAGTCTCAAGTCGATAGAGTTCAGACGTGTCTTTGTATTGGCACCGACCGGATTCCTTCTTGTTGAAAAGACAGTATTAAACTGCGTCAAAAACTCCAAACCTGAGAAAGGAAATGCACTTTGAATAATAATCCTTCTGTTTGATACAGCACCTTATTACAGTAAAAGCCCGTTTATCCGGCACCCAATCAACTGTAACTTCTGTGTAATTGGCATCGCAAAAACAAAGGTCGGAATTTATCCGGAAAAATGCATTGAAATAATTTTTTTTTTTTTTTTTTTTTCTTTTTCGTCCGAATATCCGGCAGGCGCTTTAACCGGCATTGGCCAGGTCCCGAGGGTGCCGGGTAAACGGGCTTTAAACCTTGCCGAGACGTCAAGAGCACTTCACCGGATATATTATAAAGTGAACTGACTGTATTTTGTGGGCGAAACACGGCAGCCAATTGTGTACAGCAGCATCCCCATAAACAGTTGTGGATTGAGAGAGCACATTAGTATTAGTCTTTTTTGTGAAGGGATTATTACCCCCGGAAAACTGATCCGCCAATTATCTAATGAACAGGTTCCTACTTATTGTTAGGCAAACAGAGGCGTGTGGGGTAACGATATTGCCTAAGGTTTCGCCCGGGAATCAAACCCAGTTCCTCTCGTTTGCGATGCGAGTACTCTAACCACTGAGTTATGGAACTCCCATAACAACATATTATGTCAAATCATGTGCCTGTCAGGAACCAATTTGAGTCCTTTTAACACAGGAACCACCTGTGGAATCATACCCAGGAACCGGCTGCAAGAGGACAATTCCTTATTAGGCATTTCTTACTGTATGTTTGTAAGTTAGTCAAATCCATTACTACTGAATTCAACACATCATCATACCGTCTCCTCTCCCCTCGCCATCTTCACTCAGGACTGATTCTGTCGTATCTACGAAAGTAACCAGAATATTCATAACAAATAAAAAATAATTCCCGAACAATAAATAACAATAGATAATAATAATGGCATTTGTTAAAACAGCTTATCAAGCATTTGTTAAAACAGCTTATCAAGCGCTTCACAAGATACATAGTGACTGTGTATTTTGTGGGCTATATATATATCTATATATATAGATATATATATATAGATATATATAGATATATATATAGATATATATATAGCCCACAAAATACAAAATTTTCTGTGGAGATACATACATATATATATATATGTATCTCCACAGAAAATGTGGAAAATGGCACATTTAAAAGACACAATCAAAAAACACAGCTCACAGTAATCTGAAATGAACTTACCATCTCTCACTGGTGAGAATATATCCCCAAAGCTGTTCCTACCCACGGATTCATAGATTTTGGAACTGCCGCTATTATCTGCTGTTTTGATATTTTCGGTGTCCTTAGAAGGAATGATATCGAGACTGGTACTGTGCTGTAATCCTGACAAATAAAGTACAAATCCCAAAGGTGAATTTTGTTGGCAAGCTAAAATGATTTTTATTTCAATATATAAATCAGCAGAGATTCATTTCACTGGCTCTCCATTTGCATGACAGAGTAGATAAAAGGAGACTGTTTCCCTGTTGTGGAAAAACTTATTTACTCAAGAGAATTCACTATAGTGAATTTATGGAATTCTCAACCCCAAAAGGCTGTAGATGCTCGGTCCTTGAACATATTCAAGACTGAAACTGACAGATTTCTTATGGACAAAGGGATTAAGGGATATGGAGGGCAGGCAGTTGGAGTTAGATTAGAAGATCAGCCACAATTTTATTGCATTGGGAGGGGCATTTGGCTCGAGGGGCCAAATGGCCTACTCCTGCTCCTTATTCTTATGTTCTCAGCAATGAACACAGTTGTTAATTAAACGGCAGATCGCTTTCAGGGTTAATAATATACCCCTTCCAAAAAAAATGTGGTCACTCAAATCACGACTGTTTGGGGGGGGGACAGCTGTTCGCAATTGACTGCCACATTCCACTCACAAAATCCAATTATTGTACAATAGATTCTGTGAAGAGCTTTGAAACACCTCCAGTGCCTTGTGAATTCCTCCTGATGTGAAAGGCGCTATACAAGTATAATTTTGTTGTTGTTGAACGATGACCAAATTGTTGTTATTATTTTTGAAGGCATTATCACCTCCGGAAAAGCGGTCCGCCAATCGACTGACAACCGTGTTCCTACTTACCACCAGGCTAACAGAGGTCTGAGAGCGCAGTCAGGAAACTTGCCTGAGGTTCCCCTATGGTTCTGGTCTTAGCCACACAGAGCTGTGATACTCGTGTTAGACAGTTCTACCTGTTTCTTCTTGATTTACTGCAGCTCCTTTGTCGTCTGCAGCCACAGGTCTGACAGGTGGAATGCTGGCCTGGCCAGTCAGGGCTGGGGTATCTTTCACATTGTTACTGCACGCACCTGCGCTGTTCATTTTATGTGATGTCCTCTTACCAGCCATGTAGGACAGTGCTGTGGAAGATTTAGTAGCCAAACCTTTTAAAGCATTTGACTGGAAGACAAAGAACTTGTTAGAATGAGGCAATAAGTTCAGTGGCTGTTAGTCCAAGGCTGACACACATACACGAGTTTCCACTATAGACATTATTAAAGAGTAAATCATGTTGTTATTGTTTTGCTGTTGTAGGTAGGATTCTATAATTAATGTGTATCTCAAATTACATCAGCAATATACATATATTAGAGACATATGTAATCAATTGTACATGACGGGAGCTAGGTATTGACTAGTTTTGCAGAAGAAACAAAGTGTTTTCAGTCCTTATCAGTAATATAGCTGGAGAGGGAGGGAGCTTGTTGGCATTTGTTTTTACATAGGAACCATCTTGCAAACGACAATGGGTGAAAGGTCACCCAATGAACAGGATAAAGAGAGATTGATTCGAGGAAGAAGTTGGAGAAAGGAGAAATTGGAACTTGGGAGTCGGAAATCCATGTTCCAGCTTCAGAAGAGAAGATCAAGACTATGAGTGGAGCAACTCTAGACGCACAGTGGTATTTGGATATCGAACTGGGAACGGCACAATAATACCTGGATACTTTCGGATGTCGAACTGGAAACCGTAAAACAATACTTGGGATACCTTTTGATGGACTAATATTTGGATTAATATGGAGATTAAATTGGATCTTGGCTACTCTATCTCTCTCACAGCATTTGGTTTTGTCAATTTAATCACTGTGAGCTATGATCAATATGCAAGCAATATGCATGTTGTGATGAATAATTTTAACTTAGTAACTATTACTAACCTGAATTAATAAACATGCACAAAACACAAAATACTACAGATGCTGGGAATCTGAAACAAAAACAAAAATTGCTGGGGAAACTCAGCAGGTCAAGCAGCATCCATGGAAAAAGGAAAAAGAGTCAACTTTTCGGGTCTACAACGAAACGTTGACTCTTTTTCCTTTCTCCATAGATGCTGCTTGACCTGCTGAGTTTCCCCAGCAACTTTTGTTTTTGTTTTTAATAAACATGCATATTAATTGTACAACATTTGTATCAGTCCTTACTTCACCGCAGGGTCACAAATTTATATCAACCCTTACACTGTCTATAACTCCAAGCTCAGCGGCACCTTAATTTTTAGCTCTCCCATTGTTTGAATATAAAAACCAATGCATAGGTCTAGCTATGTATGGGGGAAGAGAGAACAGGAATGATTGATTAAAACCTTAGTCCAAAGACTCAAAAAGTGTCAAACAAAAGCCCTAAAGGGTAGGGTGGTCCTAATTGGACAAACAATGGGAAAGCTTGGCCAGACAGTGATACCAATGGCCAAGCTATAGTTGAGTTTAGCTGGTTAGACTCCAGCAGTTACCCCAACACACTCTGGACTCCCCCCACCCCAACCCAACCACTGGCTCTAGCTAACCTGCACCGAATACTCTCTATTCCAACAATCTATCTCTGGGATTTCCATGTATAGGTGGGATGTGGGGAATTCTCAGTTGGTTTGGAGGCTCAAGCAACGGTGACGGGTTTCCACATGTGACAGACATGACCAAAAGGACACTAACAGCTACACTTTGTGGAGTCCTGTAGCTCAGTGGTTAGAGCACTCGCCTTACAAGCCTGAGACCTGTGTTCGAATCCAGGCAGATCAGGGCAAAACCTTGGGCAAGTTTCCTTACTCCACACACACGCCTAATAATAATCCTTCCCCCAAAAAATATTTAAAATTGGTAATTTCAATCCATGACTGGGACACTGCTGTGCGCAATTGGCTGCCTTGTTTTGCCCACAAATATAGTCAATTCACTTTACAGTACTGGAACTCCTCATTATATGTCGTCTCGATATACGTTATTTGGATTATACATTGTCGACGAATTAATAGTTAGAAAAAAAATTAGAAAATTGTATTAATTGAAGAGATATTAGCTGATTACATTTCATATTAGTTGTTTAGTAAATCTATAAATAAGATAATAAATACAATTAAGGGAACACTTACTGGAGAAGGTTGCTGTGGTCAATGGGCGGAGTCATTCAGATGAAGGGGCGGAATTATCTGCCTCTTGTATGGATCCCCAGAGGGGCCTGACCACATCAACCATCTCCAGTAAGTGTTCTCTTAATTGTATTTATTATCTTATTTATATATTTCTTACACTTTTATTTTAATTTTCAATACTAGTGGTGTTGTTTTTGGTCTTTATTTAATACAGTATTAGTGTAAGAAATTTAGAGCAGAAATATCCTGAAGGAACGTAACCCCTATTGATAGCATTAGAGCCTACGGTACTTTAGGTTTTGCCATATGTTGTTTCACATAAAATCGCACTTTTCAAGAACACATCCCCAACGTTAATTGAGGAGTCCTATTATATTCTGTGAAGCGCTTTGAGATGTCGATAAGATGTGAAAAGCGCTATATCAAATGCAAGGATTATTATTATATATACAGTAAAAAGCCTGTTTATCCGATACCTTCGGGACCTGGCCAGGATATTCATGCTAGATATTCGGGCCGCAACTCGCCGAAAACCCAACACAAACAAAAGTAACTTTTTTTTTTAAACATACCATATGAATACAGTAAAAAAGCCCATTTATCCGTGACCAGATCAACCGTAACTTCCGTATAACCAGCATGTCAAAAACAAAACGAACCCCACTATATCGTGGGTTTATACACTGTTTTGGTGGGGGTGGGGTGGGAGAAGGAGAGAGAGGCAGTGAGAGACAGGCAGGGAGAGAGAGAGAAAATGGGGGCGGAAGAGAGGGAAAGGTGGGGGGGGGGGGGGGGAAAGAAAGAGTGGGAGGGGGAGAGAGAGATGGGGAGAGAGGAGGTGAGTTGATTAATTTAGATGGAAAATGAGTGGAGGGGGTTGGTTTTGGAGCTATTGAGATTGCAGACTGACTGAGTGTGTGTGTGAAAGAGAGGGAGATAAAGATAGAAAAAAAAGGAAAAACTGACAGTACCCCTTTAAGAAGAAAAAACTCTTCCGTCCGCCATTGTAGAAGTTTGCTTTGTGATTGTGTGCTGTATTTATAGACTATAATCAATATTGATTGCTTCATTGGTAAGTATCCATACAATATTCTGTTATTATTTAGTCTATTATTAATATGGTATGTTTAAAAAAAGTTTTAAAAAATTGTGTTGGGTTTTTGGCAGCTGGCCACCCGAATATCTGGTACGCGGGCTTTTACTGTACAAGGATTATTGTTACTATTCGTTATTATAATCCTCAGTAACATTGGATCTTTTCATTGATTGATCAACTTCATCTCAGCAGAAACTCTGGAATTCTCTCCCCCAATGCCCCTCACCCTATCCCTCCCTTCAAATCCCGTCTGATTTATTTAACAATTGTTTACCAATGAGAACGCATTGATTCAGTACCTTGGGACATCCTCCCGACGTGAAAGGCGCTCCAAAAATGTTGTTGTTGTTGATTGGCGGGAATGAGTGGGTAAGAAAGATACATTTTAACCATTAGGCAGTAAATAACAGATGAGTTTGATAATGGAATCTGAATATAGTCGACTTACCTTAAACTGTGCTGGGCTTTGCTGAAATTTTAAGCATTGGACTGGTTTTCTGTGGGCAGTGACAATTTTTAATGGTGAAGTGGCCAATCGTAAATCATAGATATAAATTTTGCCCTTGATTGTTCCTACAGCCAAAGTTGCTCCATCAGTCATAAAGTCTATAGCGGTCAAAGGAGATTCAACATAAATATTCCGCAAGATCCTACGCAAAAACAAAATTTAATCAAACGTCAAATGAATGCATAAAAATGAGCTAAAAGGCTTAGACTAAGATAATCTGTTTCTGTTGTTCATATTGTTCCACCCACAAAACATACATCACTACACTTTACAGTATATTCTGTGAAGCGCTTTGCGACGCCTCGAAAATGTGATAAGGCGCTATATCGATGCAACAATTGGTACTATTATTATTATAATATCACTTTTTAAATTTTACTGTAACTAAAAGTGAGGTTACATAAGAACATAAGAATAAGGAGTAGGACATTCGGCCCCTCGAGCCTGCCCCGCTATTCAATAAAATCATGGCTGATCTTCTAACTCCACCTGCCCGCTTTATCCCTATAATCCTAATTCATAAAAAAATCTATAAATTTCAGTAAATCCATTGAGAAAACCATTTCAATAACGACAAGATTTTATTGCTTCACAGAAGAATGAAACCATGCGATCGACTGACAAAGACTAGAAAATATACTCACATTTTACTGGACGTATCATAGCAGATGATCTTTTTATCCAAGCCAACAGTGGCAAAGAGCAAGTCATTTACTGGAGAGAAACAGAGCTTGGATGCTGGGGCGCCATGTGCACTTTTGAAAGAATGGTAAGGGACTCGTGTATTCACATCCCAGAGAGTGACAGTTCCTGTATCATGCACACTTCCCAGTAAGGATTTCCTATAATACGAATATTTGAGGTCCTGTACAGGCTGAAAAAGAACCAATAATAAAATTGGTCATGGTAATCCATGACTGTTTATGTGGACGTTGCTGTGTGCAATTGGCTGCCACATTGCACCCACAAATATATAGTCAATTCACTTTACAGTATATTCTGTGAAGCGCTTTGAGATGCCTAGAAGACATAAAAAGGCGCTATATCAAATGCAAGGATTATTATTATAGACAAAACAGATCTTTTGTAAAGGACAATGATCTGAGGTAGTCAGTTATACAACGTTTTAAAAGACATCTCTCGCAGCTCTCCCCAATTTATACCCTACTGATCCAACCGGTTTCAGATTGGTCAGCAGCAATGAACAATTAACATCTAATCAAGTAGCTAATCAGTATGTTGCTCTAAATCTATCATGTTTCAAAAACTCTTGTGAAAATAGGGTTGGTACCTCAGCATTTCCTTGGCGAAAGGGAGCACTGGAGATATTGGTTGTGACACTGTGTAAAATGATATCCCCACTGTGGGAGCCTGAAGCGATGCAACTGTCATTCCAATTGAAAGCCACACAACTCACTACATCTTTGTGATCCTGAAATACACATTGCGTTCATTAGCACAAAGCTGCATACACAGCAAAACAACAACTTGAATTCATACAGCTCCCAACACACAGCGTAGGTTCCCAAAGCGTTAAACAATGCAATACATATTTATCTAAATAACAATGGCTATTCTCCAAATATATATATTTTAAAATCATTCAGGACAGACCACATTTCATTTTACTCACGTATTTAATTTTTGTAATTTGCCTTCTTCAAATATTAAATTCCTGAACAACGAGGATACACAGTAATGACCAGTAAATAAACACATTGTTCAACACTATACCTTCAAATTTCGATGCAGTCTCTTGGATTTTATATCCCAGATATTTACTGTGTTATCAAGGCCTCCGCTCACAATAGACTTGGAGGTAGAATTCAGACTTATAACAGTCTGTCTTTTCTGGAAAAGTAACAAACAAAAATCCATAAAACGTTTCAGCTGAAAACAGAACAATATCAACTGTGTAGAACTGTATATTAATCCATAGAACTAACTCCTGACTTCAACAGCATCCCCTGATTCAGGTTAATTTACACAAGTTATACCTCAATATTATAAACGCTGGATCCATTCCGATTGTCAAGACTGGAGTGGAGATGTTTGTCAGGTCAGGGGATCAAGGGATATGGGGCAAAGGCGGGGAATTGGGGTTGAGGTGCAGATTAGTCATGATCCTATAGAATGGCAGGAACAGGCTGGAAGGGCTGAATGGACTAATCCTGTTTCTGTATTCCTAATGATTGTTATACAAGAATAAATAATATATACCTACCTCCTCCGCAAGATCTTTGAAAGGAATTGGGGTGGACTTGCAGGATGTCAGGGTTATTTTATCACCACTGGACGATGCGCTGACCAGACATTGATGTGAAGCAATAGTTAAAGTAAACAACAACATATAGTGCCCTCCATGCTGAACGGTGTCTCAGAGAAACTGAATGTTATCCCCACTGAATGTTTCAGAATTCTTTGGAAAACCAAACAAGTTATTCCTCTTTGTTTACCCAGCTACCATAGAAAAGACAATAAGAAGCAAATGCAATTTGTAATCACCGACAATGTACTTACATTTAGCAACACAAAGGCGACCTACTGAAATCTCAATCGATCGATCATTGTGAAACCAATGTTAACAGGACCCCAAAGGATATTATCAGTGGTCCAACACACAGACGTTACGTCACTGGACTTCTTGTGTGGATTAAACTGCTCCACCACTGTCATAGAGGCTGAATCCCAGATCTTGATGTCATCCCCACATGAGGCTAGTTGGATTTTATCCTGCATGGTGTTTCCTGTAAATTGTGAACAATTAATATTTTGTGAAATACGTACACAATTCTTATCAAAACTTTTCATGATTAGGATTCACAATCCTGAGCAGCGAAACCTCATTTGCACTATTTAAAACATTGTGGAGTCCTGTAGCTCAGTAACAAAAACAAAAGTTGCTGGGGAAACTCAGCAGGTCAGGCAGCATCCATGGAGAAAGAAAAAAGAGTCAACAGGAGTTCTGACGAAGGGTTGTAGACCCCAAAATTCAAGGAAAGTTAACTGAACAGATCAGTGGCAGCTGCTTTCTCAATAACACGTTTGCTTTCCTCTCTTCTGCCCCCAATGAGAACAGTGTCACTCAGACGTGTAACTTTTGCACTAGTTTAAAGATCTCTCTGAACTGCCTGGTCGCTGTGTGTAAAAATCCTTGCATTTGATGCATTTATATATTATATGATCATATAATTGATTATTTAGTCTATTATTAATATGCTATGTTTTTAAAAAATGTAATTTTTTTTGTGTTGGGTTTTCTGCCGAATATCCGGCAGGCGCTTTAACCGACACTGGCAATGTCCCGAGGGTGCCGGATAAACGAGCTTCTACTGTAATGTGTTGTTGGGATAAAACTCAGGCAGGAGAGCTGGATTTGTACTTTTGTCTCAGTTTTGCCCAAGGCTCTGTACGTGGGTGAGATCAGTTTCACCATCTGTTAGATTTGAAGTGTTTAAGCAGTAATGGATGCCTTGTGAGCTGCAGCATCTGTATTTACATTAATACAAGCTGCGACCCACCACATCTACTCCACCAGGACTTAACAGCCAATTGGCTGCCGCGTTTCGCTCGCAAAATACTCAAGTCAGTTAACTTTACGGTATATCCTGTGAAGCGCTTTGAGACATCTCGACAAAGTGATAATAATTAGGCGGGGATTATTATTATTTCATTATAACACATCATGATAAGGCAAAGTGCACCTGGATTCATGAAGGCAGAGCAGAAATTCAAGATGAAAGCAAGTAACTGAGAATACAGAACATGTAAAAGATATACCGCACCCGTGTTTATTGCTAGTTTACTAATAAGTGCTGTTAACTCAGCAATCGCTTAGATTAGATCCTCTCGCAAGAATTTTAACACAACGCACACAAGCAAACAAATCTCAGCATCGTCTTTGTATTGTAGAAGACAGGTTGCCAATACACCACAACAACCACAACAACAACAATAATAATAAAATGACACTTGTATAAAGCCTTTCGTGTCAGGAGGAAGTCAACCGGTAGCTAAGGCAACGAGGCAACGTATCTAAGTGATTCAGATCCTCATTAAGAGCCACGTTTAAACTCCAGGAGTTGTTCAAGCAGCCGGTGTTGGTCTAACAACTGAGAAAGTGACAAATTGCCGGGAATAGAAACTGGCGACGTTTCCCCCTGAATGACTTACTGACTGAGGCAAGTCAGTATAATAATCCTCACATTTGACAACTGCGTCAAGACGTCTCAACGAGCTTCCCGCAATACGTACACTGTACAGTGTAGTGACTGTGTGGCTGGTGGGTGAGACTGCACCACAGTACAACTGTCTGATGTGTATATACACCGGTAACTGGTACCATCACTAAGTCACACAGAGTGAGAGAGTCCTGTTTGTACACAGGCTTCACACTTTGTATTAAATGTATTAACGACAGACAGACTAAGTTGACTCTTTCACAGGGAAAACTGTAGCTCCCTCCCTGTTAACACTCTCATATAGACATACACACACGCAGACTCACTCACACACAGAGACAGACACTGAGTCCCTCGGGGCCACACTGTGACCAGTCTCTCTCTCTCTGTGCCGGTGGCGCTCAGTGACTGTGACGCTGGGCCTCACACGGTTCCCGGTCTCAGCGGCTCTTTCTGGCTTCCCGCCGACATCACAGCTCCCGCCTCCGCTCACTGCCCTTCCTCCCAGCAGCACTCGCCGCTCACTGCCCTTCCTCCCAGCAGCCCCACGCCGCCGCTCAATGCCCTTCCTCCCAGCAGCCCCACGCCGCTGCTCATTGCCCTTCCTCCCAGGATCCATAATATAACAATATTATATATATAGTATAATATATACAATATACACAATAATAATCCTTGCATTTGATGCAGCGCATCCAGTGCATCGGGACGTCCTCCCTGGGTGAAAGGCGCAATACTAATATTATTATTAAACAAATGTAATGTGTTGTATATCTACATACACGGTGCTGTGTATGTACACAAAGGCACGTTACAAGACTTTGTAACTTGTAAAATAATTTAAACATTTTCCAATCCCTTTCGGGGTGGCGGGTAACAATCCCATCAAAAAATGTGGTCACTTCAATACACAGCTGTTTGTTGGGACGTCGCCAGGCGCAATTATACAGTCACTACACCGTGCAGCGGATCCTGTGAAGCGCTTTCAGACGTCTCAGCGACATAAGGCGCTGGGTCAAACTTGAGGATTATTATTTATAATATTGTGTCTGCCCTGCTTGCTCCTCTTTGATTTTCTGATCACAGTTTTAAAAGATTGTGCCTTTGCTTTTGAGTTTTATCCAAAAAACAGAAAATATAAGACAGAGCTCCAGCACTTTAAAGCAGTATTTTAATTAATAAAACTATACAATCGTAGATCTTTCTAAGAACAAATACTGTACTGCTAAAGGCATTTTTAGAATAATGAAATTATTAATTTGTATATAATCCAAAAATTGAGAAAAGCAGAGTTGCAAATTTTAAAATAGCTAAATATAAATTAAAACTTTGAAAAGTATGAACTGTTTCAAATACTCGTGTGTGAAAAACATTCTGTAATTTACGCAATATCTTTTATTATTTGGATGAATAAATGTTCACGGGTGTATTTGAATAAACTACAAATTCAACATTTATCTGAATCATTTAAAAGAGATGTTTCTGATGCCCTTGTGTCTGTGTTTCTTAAAATAACAGCATTGTTTATCTGAATAACAAGAGCAAATTAAACATTTATCCAAGTAAACATTGAAAGAAAAGTTTAGGAGCGTATATAAAAGATTAACTATCTAATTAACCAGATGAACTATCTAATGAAGATCAAAACACAAATTTAAAAAATAATTTACATGTATGGAAATAACAATGTAGTTAACAACATGGTTACATCAATATAATTAAAGAAATAATCCAGTCCAGCAGTTGGCCGGGTGACAATATGTGCCCCCGAGACGGATCAAAGATTTTTTCCAGAGCTTGCAGATTTGTGATGGACACTTCAAATGGAACCTGTCCAGAAAATATAACCAAACAAACCAGTTAACAAAAAACAACAAAATTATATTTACATTTACACAACGCAAGGACGTCCAAAGGCATTGGACGGTCAGTATTTTGGACATGAGCTGGGGGTCGGGTTCTGGGAGGGTGGGGGTAAATGGAGGGATGTGATCGATGGCACAGTCAAAGAGGAGGGACTTGAGATGGGTCGTGAAGGAGGCCAGGGAGGGGGTGAGGTGGAGGGACTGTGGGATGGAGTTCCAGAGGTTGAGGGCAGAGTGGCTAAAGGCTCACCCGCCAATAGTGGGGCAGGTGGGTTGGGAGACATGGAGCAGGCCGGAGCCTGCTGAGTGGAAGGGACGGGCAGGTTGGTAGGGAGTTAAGACGTCGCAGAGGTAGGGTGGGGTAAGGCCATGGAGGGTTTTGAAGGTGAGGATCAGGATCTTGAATTGAATCCTCTGGGTGATGGCCAATGGAGTCAGGCGAGAATGGGGGAGATGGGGTCACGGAGCTTGGAGCGGGAGAGGACACGGACTGCAGAGTTCTGTATGATCTGCAGCCTATGAAAGGAGGAGTTGGGGAGACCGACAAGCAGGGAGTTAGTATAGTACAGCCTGGATGTTACGAATGTGTGTATGAGAGTTTCGGTGGCCTGTGGTGTGAGACAGTGGCGGAGCCAGGCGATGTTGGGGAAGTGGGGGAAGACAGACTAGGTATTGCACGAATCTAGGGGAGGAGAGTTGAGAGTCAAACAAGACGCTAAGGTTCATTGGTGGAGTGTGCAACCATGGCTGGTAATGATGTCAGCACCTGAGGTGTTGGGGTGTAACTAAGATATTCAACAACTCACAGTCATACATCAATCCTCACACACGGCAAAAAATTTAATCCTTCTGAAGCCACACAAATAATATGTATTTTATCTGGTGTCATCTAATGGCTGGAAATGACAATTTACCATCCAATTTCATGATGATTCCACACCTCCTGGTTTTACTCTTGTTCAGTGGATCATTAAAACGTAAAATTAAATTCCAGCCACTTACTTGAGATGAGATTCAGATTCCAGCCACATACATATTTGTATACATTATAGATATATATATATATACTGTATACAGTGTATATAAATATATACCCCAGTCAATATATCATTTAGACAGGGATATTTATTAGAAATGGTTTTTCCTGTCAAGTGAGACAATTTCTCATTTTGTTTTCAAATACAAAATCCTGGGATCAATTTTACTTTTTTTTATATACAGGATAATATTAAACAAAATCACCAAAGGTGATGAGAAAATGGTGGCCGCGGTGAGCCATCATAAAGAAAACATTAGCCTTGATTGTAAAAGGAAGAAGCAAATAAAAACTCAATCTCACGGGACCTTGGTTTCTGGTTGGGCTTTTGCATTTGAAAGTAAGAGTTGTTTAACTTGGAAGCAGCAGTGTTTAATCATATCCTGTAAAGAAATGAAACTCATGTAAATCTTATTCAAATAATAATAATAATCCTTGCATTTGCTATAGCACTTTTCACATCTTCCAGAATATACTGTAAAGTGAATTTACTGTCTATTTGTAGGCGAAACGAGGCAGGCAATTGTGCACAGCAATGTCCAACAGTCATGGATTGAAATGCCCAATTTTATTATTTGTTTTTTGGGGGAAGGGATTATTATTAGGTGTGTGGAGTAAGGAAACTTGCCCAAGGTTTCGCCCTGACCTGCCTGGAATTGAACTCAGTTCTGTTGCCTGTAAGACGAGTGCTCTAACCACTGAGCTACAGGACTTCATGGTCGGTCAGAGTTTTTGGTACAAACAGCGTATTCTTAAATAACAAAAAGGTTTAGTTTAACAAGTTCCTTTTGTTTAAGAACCTGGTAAAGGATTCTCTATGTTGGTTAACTGACACCACTATGGCCATTAGCTTTACTCTACTAGTCCATATCCCTGACTGTCCAGCAGCTTGGGATGTCCTTCTGATGGGAAAGCCAGTCACTGTGTAAATGTAAATGCCACTTCTTGTTGTTTTGAATCCCACCAGCAGAACATAGTGAATCGGTGTCTCTTTCGATTCATGGGATTCAACTCAGTCCAAGGCAATAATTCTGAAGGTTCGCAGTGTAACGCGAACTGATTCCTGGAATGAGTCAGATCAGAAATATAGATGGACATTTCCCCAATCGATTGATATGAGCTGGGGCCTGGGTGGGAGGGGAATCTAACATCTCACACCAAACATCTTACATCCAAAGTCTTTTTAGACTGTTCTGACCTCACTAAATAAAACACTTTTGTCTAAAAATCCGCAAATCAGGATCTTAAATCCTTGTCGATGAATACAAGCAAATAAACAACAACAAAATTACACTTGTATAGCGCCTTTCACGTCAAGAGGACATCCCAAGGTGTTGGATAAACACAACAACACACACACAACACAAACGCACACACACACAACATAAACATACACACACAACACACACACACACACACAAAACAAACACAATACAAAACAAATAACCATAATGGACGCAGAATAATAATGCTGTGTGTTGTTGGCTGCTAATTTTATAGAACAACAACTTGAATTTATATAGCAGCTTCCAATGGGGCAGGGCCTGGGGGTATTAACAGTGGTGGAGCCTAACCCCCTATCTGGCAGGAGGGTGAAGGAGGGGAGGGTGAGGAGGGGAGGGGTGGAGGTGAGGAGGGGAGGGGGTGAGGAGGGAAGGGTGAGGGAGTGGAGGGGGTGAGGATGGGAAGCAGTGGGAGGGAGAGGTGGAGGGAGGACGGGAGGGGACGGTGGGAAGGGGGAGTGGAGGGGGAGGGAAGCATGGTCAAAGAGGAAAGTGTTGGGTGTTGATCTAAACAAAGGGAAGGAGCGGGCAATATGATTTCAGAAATATTTAAAGATTAACGACAACTTCTATTTATCCAGCACCCTCCCTCCCTCCCTCCACGCTGGGCGGCGTTTTAGAGACAGCACTTCACTGTCCGAGGCCAAGCCAGAGGCCGAGCCAGGGGGAGACAGGGAAAAGGTGACCATGAGCCAGATCGGTCGGTCAAAGAGAAACGTATTCAGGCGCGACCTGAAGATGGGAAGGGAAGGGGGCGGTGAGGCAGAGGGGATGAGAGAGGGAGTTGTAAAGTTTCTGGGTGTAGTTTGGAGCCAGCTAGTACCTCAAGCAGCTGGGATTTACGGGATTTTTCACTCAGGGCCTCGGTCTTTACTGTAGAAGACGCCCGTTTCTCGGTGGCATTGCTTTGCACTGGACCTTCTGAAGATGTTGTTTTTTCTCTATCATGTAACAAGGCCTCAGCTTGTTGTCTTAATTCAGATAGTTTCTCGTGCAGCAAAACCAGTCTAAATAGACATGGAAACAGGCAATTAGTACATTATTCACACGTCTCTAACAAATAAATACTTCATAGTAACTTTGGTAGAAAATATACCAAGTTTACACATCTAATATTGCAATCAAATGTTTCAGTCAGTGAGCGAGTAGTAAACATGTGGAACAGGCTCCCGAGGGAGGGAGGGAGGGAGGGAGGGAGGGAGGGAGGGAGGGAGGGAGGGAGGGAGGGAGGGAGGGAGGGAGGGAGGGAGGGAGGGAGGGAGGGAGGGAGGGAGGGAGAAGGTGGAAGCAGAAAATGTTGTTTATTTCAAGC
Organism: Hydrolagus colliei; assembly: GCA_035084275.1. NCBI lineage: Eukaryota > Metazoa > Chordata > Chondrichthyes > Chimaeriformes > Chimaeridae > Hydrolagus > Hydrolagus colliei. The sequence continues at coordinate 10,636,775 of CM068746.1, read as the reverse complement.
ACAAATTAGATGGATTTCTGGAATAATAATCATAATAGTTGCATTTGATATAATTTACTTAAATAAATGAACATAGTGTAATATATGAACTTACTGATCGAGAGAAACCCACTTCTGACCAACATTAACGTGAGCCACACGACAAGTCTTGAGACTGATCACAGTGACAGCTTTAGCATTGAAGGCGTAGATCAGCAACACCTGACAAACATTGACCAGAATAATATAGTACAGGTTAAATTGAGGTTTGGTTTATAGGTGATCATTTGCCACGAAAATAATAATATTCAGAATAATAATTCATTTATTCATTTATAATAATAATTCTTGCATTTGATATAATGCTTTTCACATCTTATCAACATCTCAAAGTGCTTCACAGAATATACTGTAAAGTGCAGTGGCTGTGTGTTTTGTGGATGAAACGCAGCAGCCAAATTTGCACTCAGTTCTTTTGAATTTCTCCCAAAACATAATGCTCGTCATTCTATATTTGTCAATTGTAAAGATTTAAGTCTGTAAGCAGTTCATCTTGTAATCCTAATGGTAAGTTTTATTCACCTGTTTTTCTGAGATCTGCGGAGGTTTGTCTAAGGTTGGCAGATACCACTGGATACACAGTTCTTTAGTGGGTGCGCTCACTGTCTTGCCGATGTGAGTGCTGGTAAACTTGGAAGCAAATAGGCTTTCATCTGGAGATGCAATCATGTACTCCCCAAACACGGTGGTGTAGTATTGCTACAAGGGCAAGGATGTAAAAGTCAGAAACATTCTCATCATTATCTCAACCACAGCGAGTTGTTCGAATTTGGAATGATCTGCCTGAAAGGGTAGTGAGGTCCGACTCGATAGCAGCTTTTAAGAGAGAACTAGATAGGTATCTGGGGAAGACGGGTTTGCAGGGTTATGGGGAGAAAGCTGGTGATTGGGGTTAATGAAAGTGACTTGCTCGGTCAAAGAGCCAGCACAGACTCGATGGGCCGAATGGCCTCCTTCTGTGCCGCAACATTCTATGATATACTGTCATGTGAATTGACTGTATATTTTTGTGGACAAAATATTCTTATGTTGTTATCTCATTTCGTGAAGACTACAGAGGTTGTTGTATGTTTGCACAAATGTCAGTAAAGTCAAACCACCCAACAGGAAAAGCTAATACATTTTTTAAATAAGTTCTAAAAGTTGCAATCGGTGAGTTGAAATCAACTTGGTAAGCACTACCTCTTTCATAACCCTGGAAGTTCTAAGAGGTTTTTCGAACAATTCGGACAGAGGTTTAGGTGGCTTTTCCCCGCAGCAGGTATTTCTGTACACAGAGATGTTATGTGTGAGAAACTCGTGCATTGCTAAAAGCCGCATGGAGATCCCGCTGCTGAACACTGATGTATACAGTCCATCTAGCACGGCATGCACAGACAGCTTCTCATCACCTGCAACAAATATATTCCAACAAATTGTAAAAATAAGAATGTAAAATACAAATTACATGTTTGATAGCATCCATAGATTTATTTATTTAATAATAATATAATAATCCTTGCATTTAATACAGCTCCTTCTCACATCTTCTAGACTGTGTCTCAAAGCGCTTCACAGAATGTGCTGTAAAGTTTATTAACTATATATTTTGTGGGTGAAATGTGAGAGCCAATTGCGCACAGCAGCATTCCCCACAAACAGCCGTGGATTGAAATGACAAAATTATGATCATTGTTGTTTTTGAGGGTATGATTTACCCCAGAAATGCGATCTGCCGTTCAACTAATTATTGCTGGGTAAACAAAGGCGTTTGGAGTAAGCAAACTTGCCTAAGTTTCGCCCTGCCCGGGAATCAAACCCAGGTCCTCTCTCTTGTGAGGTGAGAGCTGTAACCACTGAGCTACAGGACTCAGTAGTATGTATGTACCTGCTTTTCTTTCTGGCTTGGCAGTATTATTCGGGTGATTGTACTGCTCACTATATTTTGACATTTGTCCCTTGAAACATTTGAATTCTGATCCACCTAAAAATAAGAAAAATTATTACAACAACAGCAACAAAATTACACTTGTATAACACCTTTCACATCAGGAAAAAGTCCCAGGCTGCTGAATAATAATCCTTGCATTTGATATAGCGCTTTTCACGTCTTCTAGACGTCTCAAAGCTCTTCACAGAATATACTGTAAAGTGTATTGACTGCATATTTGTAGGTGAAATGCGGCAGCCAATTGCGCACAGCAGCCTCCCCACAAACAGTCGTGGATTGAAAGGATCAATTTCATTATTGCTTTTGTTTTTTGAGGGATTATTATTAGATGTGTGGAATAAGGAAACTTGCCAAGGTTTCGCTTTGACCTGCCTGGATTCGAACATAGGTCTCACTGTAGCTCAGTGGTTAGAGCGGGTGCTCTAACCACTGAGTTACAGGACTCAGTATTTGATTTGTTAAAATTAGATTATTCATTTCCATAAAATAATTCACATTTGAAGCCACTTGGTCTGATTGAACAGATTACTCGAGAAATGCGCAACTGGCAAATAAGGTATGTAAATCACTAAATATTCTACAACATGTTTTTGCCAATGTAATCGTGATTTCTTCAGCAATTGAAATATCCCAGCAACAACATATGGTATCTACACACAGTGCTTTCAGGTTGGGAGGATGTCCCATGGCAGTGGACAGTCAGGGATTTGATGGTGGTGGGATTCAGGAGGGGTGCAGGGCCTTGAGGGTAGAGGTAGGAGGTTGACCGAAGGTGCAATCGAAGGGGAGGGGCATGAGGAGGGATTATTGCCCCCGGAAAAGCGATCTGCCAATCGACAAGCAACCAGGTTCTTACTTACTGCTAGGTAAACAGCGGTGTCTGTCTGGAATAAGGAAACTAGACAAATGGTTCGCTCTGCCCGGGAATTGAACCCAAGTCCTATTACATGTGAGGCAAGCGCTCTAACCACTGAGCTATACGACTCCACCATAGGATTTTCACATCACACACATCATTTTAAAACAAGAAACAACTATTTTCTTGGTGATTTTTGTTGGCGGTGACATCGCACTCTGATGAAGATGGATAAGGCGCTGTTACCAGAATGTTGGTTGGCGTTTTGCAGTCTGTGGACGTGGTTGCTGTAGCGCAGAAGATGAATTATTGTCAGTTGAATGGCTTCCTTGTGATACATCTCCAAAATGGCTGAATATTTGTCCTGTTTCATTTTCCTTTGGCTGTCTTCTGCATCATTTTTGTCACCGTTGTCTTCAGTCTTTCCTTCAACCTCATCCTCCACATTGCCCTCCACATTTCCCTCAGCCTCTTTTTCATCTTTCTGCTCGCTCTTTCCCTCCATCATCCCTTCAACATTTTTCTCAAATTCTCTCCCAACTTGTTCCTCGATCTCGCCTTCAGCTTGACCCTCAGCTTGACCCACAGCTTGACCCTCAACTTGAGTCTTATCTTCTTGCTTAACCTCAAGCTCTTCCTCAACTTGCCCCATGAACTGTCCCTCAATCTGTCCCTCTTGGCTCTCATTTATTCCCTCATTTGCAACGACTATCTCATAGTCTCCTTCAACAATTTCTTCTACGTTTCCCTCAACATTTCCCTCAACAGATTCTTCATTGCTTCCTTCTTTAGTTGACACAATTATTCCTTGGATGGTGGTTAAGGTGGGCAATAATTCATTTTCATCTGGAACAAGATAATTGGAAACTAAAGTAAACCACAAGTTCATGGTGTAACAGTATCAGTCTCTCAATTCAAGATCCTTGTCCTCACTTTCAATATGCCCCCTCCTACCTTTCTGAGCTGCTAACCCCCTCATCGACCTGTCCGATCCCTCAGTTCAACAGGGTCTGGCCTGCTCCATGACTCCCACCTGACCCACCCTACCACCGGTGGCCAGGCTTTAAGTCTCTGCCCTACACTTTGGAACTCCATCCCACAATCCCTTCAACTTGCTCCCTCCCTCCCTTGCTCCTTCAAGACCTGTTTCAAGATCTTCCTCTTTGACCGTGCCTTTACTTGCTTTCCCAACTCTCTGCTCTCCCTCATCCCAACCCTATCCACCCCCACCCCACTTGCTTGGGTCCCGACCCCTGACTGTGCAGCGCCTTGGGAAGGTCCTCCTGACGTGAAAGGCGCTCTCCAAATGTGATTTTGTTGTTTTGTTGTTGCTGTTGTTGTTGTTGGTGTAGTTAAGTTAAGCGCTCTGAGACACCGTCCGGCGTGGGGGGGGGGGGGGGGGGGGGGGGGCGCTATATAAATCGAAGTTGTTGAATAATCCTTGCTTGAAAGCCAATGTCTCAGGATCAACAACAACAACTAGCATTTATTTATTTATTTATTTATTTACGCAGGATAAAGATCCAAAGCATTAATCAATGTTACACAAAGAATCCTTACCAGTCTGAAAATCTTTATATGAGGCTAGAATATCTAGGATGACACATTCTGGTATCTGGTGTTGTGAGTCTTGCTGCAGTCTTTGCTCATTGATGGACTCATCTCCAAGGAGCAACCGTCGATTGCTTATGGCTTCACTGATCTACTCAACAAACAATAATAATAATAACTGGAAGGTGGAAGGTAAACTAGATGGACCTTGGTCTTGTTTTGTTTGGCTCGACTATGCAAATGCCCTGCTTGTCGGCCTTCCAAATTCCTCCCTCCACAGACTGCAGATGGTCCAGAACTCTGCGGCCCGTGTCCTCTACCATTACAAACTCTGCAACCCCATCTCCCCCCATCCTCGCCTGACTCCATTGGCTCCCCATCATCCAAAGGATACAATTCAAGATCCTGGTGCTCACATTCAAAGCCCCCCACAACCTCGCCTTATCCTACATCCGTGACCTTCTAACCCTTACCAACCTGCCTGCCCCCTCTGCTCAGCAGACTCTGGCCCGCTCCAAGTCCACCGACCCATCCACCCCACCACTGACGGGAGAGCCTTTAACCACTCTGCCCCCAACCTCTGGAACTCCATCCCACAGTCCCTCCGCCTCGTCCCCACCTTGACCTCCTTCAAGTCCCACCTCCAAACCCTCCTCTTCGATGGTCCCAATAGCAACTCCTGATCCCCCACTCTCCCCCCACCCCTGGTCCTCAGCTTGGGTTTGACGCAGTGACTGTCCAGTGCCTTAGAACATCCTCCTGATGTGAAAGGCATTATACAAGTGTAATTTTTGTTGTTGTTGTTTTAGCATTTCTGATGTGCTTATGAAGCTGTATTGGTATACCGGTGAGTCATCACAAACCTGATTGGCAGCTCGAAGGGCAATCCACACTGGCAGTATGTATTTTGGGGAATGCTTCAAAATTTGTAGAAGTATTTCAGTTAATCTCCCTTGGCCTGTAATCTGATTGAAAAATAAATCAGGTTGTTGAAATTGTCGTTAGAAAGTTTGTTCAACTATTTTAAGATTTTTTTTAAATCTCGAGAAGACAATTGAAATACATTGTGTGGATTAATCCACAATTAAATCAGTTGAACATGTGTGTATTAGAATAAACAGTGTGATGCATGGAGCCAGAAGATCATCCTTTGCCTATGGAATCTGATTTCATATTGTACCTTGATTGACAGAATGGGAATCACCCTCTGCTGGCTGTGAGGATTCAACACTAAATGTATTTCCGGGGCTAAATAGTAAGATTACAACTAAAGTGGATGCCACAAAAGTAATAGAGCATGAATGTGGAGCTAATAAATACTAAGCAAAAATTTAGCAGCCAACAACAACAACTAATATTTACCCAGTGCCCCTCATGTAGGTCAGTTGGCCAGTGGCGGAGGCTGAGCCTGAGCCAGTGAGCGAGGGAAGTGGGAGGTGACTGTAAACACAATCAAAAAGGAAGATCTTTGTGTGGGGGGTTGGAGTGGGGGAGGGAGGGAAGGAGGGAGGGAGGGGCACGGTAGAAGAAGGCACAGCCACTGATGTTGGAGTGGATGGGACAAGGGAAGGACAGACCGGAATCAGCTGAGCAGAGGCAGTGGTTGGTAAGGAAATGGGACAGATAGGGAGGTGCCAAGCCAGGATTTGAAAATGAGTGAGACGGTCTTGAAATCAAGCCGTCCGGTGATTGGGAGCCAGTGGAGCCTGGTGGGGTCTGGGGTGATGGGGATCAGAGATTGGTGCAGGTAAGTATCCAGTTGGCAGAGTTTGGGATTAATTGGATTTTGTGGCTGGTGGAGCTGCAAGAAGGGCATTGGAATAATAATAATAATAACAATAATCCTTGCATTTGATATAGCATTTTCCACATTTTTTATCAACATCCCAAAGCGCTTCACAGAATATACTGTAAAGTGGATTGACTATATATTTGTGGGGTGAAATGCAGCAGCCAATTGCGCACAGCAGTGTCCCCACAAACAATCGTGGATTGAAATGACCAATTTTATTATTGTGGGGGTTTATTTTGGAGGGATTATTATTAGGCGTGTGGAGTAAGGAAACTTGCCCAAAGTTTCGCCCTGACCTGCCTGGATTCGAACACAGATCTCCCCAGCTTGGTCTCGCCAGCTTGCAAGACAAGTGCTCTAACCACTGAGCCACAGGAGCTCCACAGTCCAGCCAGGAAGTAATGAAGGCATGGAGGAGGGTTTGGGCTGCGTTGGTTGTGAGGTATAGGGGAAAGCGGAGAATGTGACAGACTTTCTATGACCTTCCAGTGAGCAAATCAAGAGTTGCATAAACAGAGCACAAAGAGCATTTCACTTACCTCTTCAGTGGAGGAGGACTGAATGTAGAGAAGATCAGAAAACAAGAAGAAAGTTAGAAAGAAACAGAATGGAGGACGGACACCGAAGGCTGCAGGTATATGACAACAGTTTAGAGTAGGATTTGTGTAGCCCCTTATGGAAAGGACATCACAGTTGTGGGAATGGCACAGAATAGGTCCGTCCAGATGATATCAAGTGTTACCGATATGATAGGAAGACAGTCTCGAAAATGAATTTTTGTTTTCACTTAAACAGAACACAATTAGAGATGAAAGAGAGGAATTCTCTGTGAAAATCAACCGCTGAGGCAGGAAAATTAATATTTTAAGGGAATTTTCTAAGGCACAATATTCCCTTAAAATGGGGGAGGGTGGGCTAGTTGGGGTAAGAGCGAAGGGAGTGGGGCTAATTGGCGTAAGAGCGGGAGAGTGTGGCTAGTCGGTAACTCTTTCAAAGAGTCAGCACAGACACAATGGGCCGAATGACCTCCTTTTGTGTTGTAAGATTGGATGATTCTATGATTTTTGAATCAGCAAATCAAGAATTGCATAAACAGAGCATAAGGAGCATTTCACTTACCTCTTTGTTGATGGAGGACTGAATGTGAGAAGCGTCAGAAAACAAGAAGAAGATTAGAGAGAGAAAAAGGAAAACAATTCCTTTACTCGGCTACTAATGTTTTTACAAATGTGTATTTCTCACGTTCCATGTACAATAAAATAGGGTCAAAAACATTACTCCAAACAACCAGAATGGTTATAGTCCAAAATTATAAATTCAACTGTTTGTGGGGACACTGCTGTGTGCAATTGGCTACCACGTTTTACCCACAAAATGCACAGTCAATTCACTTTACAGTATATACTGTGAAGCGCTTTGAGACGTCTGAAAGACGTGACAAAGTGCTGCATGATTTTTGTAATATTAGGGGAAGAGCGAAAATCCCTCTTCACAAACACAGGAAAGAGCATCAGCAACAACAACAAAATTACACTTGTATAGAGCCTTTCACATCAGGAGGACATCCAAAGGCGCTGGAAAATTAGCATTTAGCATTGACTGATGTCTATATCATAACAGTTTAAACATCATTGTCTTGTGTGATTAAACACCATCACTGGAGGAATTTGAAGAATATAGAAAGACAAACAACACAGACACAGTGCAAGTTGATCAGTTTCAAAAAGCAAAGTGTCTGTAATACAAGAAAAGAATAATAAGCAATAAAAACAGACAAGTCAAGCGGGGTTGTGAAGAACCAGGCACTGATAACAGAATCTGAGGACGAGGGGAAAAAAAAGTGTTTGAATTAAAGGTGAAAATCAGATATTTGCTGCTTGAACTCACTGTGCTTACAACACCTAGTAGCTTGGCAATCAAATGATGGAATTTGCTGTCATTAAGTTGTGAAAAAAAACAAGGAAAATCCTTGACTATGGATGTCTTAGAATTCAATATTTCGAAATGCAATCATTACAAATTTATAAAGCAATCGGTTATTATAATTGCATATTACTGCTTATTACATACAAACATTCTACGTTTATCACAAGTGATAACAGAGTTTAAGAATACCACGTTTGCCCCAAAGTTGATAATTTATTCTCAGCTGGGTGTCACATGGAAACCCATCAACTTGATCAGCCAGGTGTCTGTCTGACACACATACACAAACCCGTCACCGTGATCAGCTGTATGTCTGTCTGTCTGACACACACACACACACATAAACCCATCATCGTGATCAGCTGTATGTCTGTCTGACATACACACGCGTAAACCCGTCACTGTGATCAGCCATGTGTCTGTCTGACACATACACACACTGAAACACGGAAACCTGTCACTGTGCTTGAGATTGTCCAAACCCAGTTGAGGATTGTAGGGCTCCCACCCACTCATAGCAATCCCAAAGACAGATTGTTTGGATGGAGATTTTCTGCTATGTCCCAAGGAGCTCATACAGTTTGCCCACCACAAGCCTGAGAGTCAGCCCGCCTTGCTAACCCAGTCCTCCCTCTGTCACTGATGGACCTGCTGGTGACAGTTTTGGTCAATTCTGGTCAATTTCGCGCTGAACACTTTGCTGTTGTTCACGGCGGCTGTGAGGATGGTGGGATCAGTCCAGAATAACATTAACATGAAGTTAAACAGCCAAGTCTGGAGAAACTACCAATTCAGAGGCTCCTGGTGATCAATGTAAAGGTGTGGTCTATGATAATCATGGACTGTGGTGTATAATGTCCTTGTTTCAGAACAGAGTCTTTATGGTATTGAATCCCCAATGTTTGGGCATTAAGCACCCAGATTGAGACGGTGTATATTGTATATCACTGCACATTAATGGAGACTGTGGTAACTTGTCATTATAGACTGTGGGGTGGAAGCTTGGCTCTGCCCTGTCACATGGAGACAGAATAGTCAGACCTGGCCCCAGAAAGTTTGAATGAAATGGCATCACAGCTGAGCCTTCAGACTCTTTAAACAAAACACCCACACATCTCTGTGTGTGTCCCCAACTTTCACACAACGGTTCAGTCCCTGTCTAGCAGCTGGGAGGCCTTCTCCTCTTGACATGGCATAAACACCCAGACCTCTACAATTCAACTGATTCAATTCCTTCCTCCCTTCTATTCTGTCCATTGAAGAATCATCTTCATCTCCAATTACTGCCCAGTGACGTCTGTGAGCACATGGCTGGCTCTTTAGCCAGGAGTCTGTGTCGCTGCAGCTACAGGAACCCAAACCACAACCGACAAGCTCTGAATGATAATCAGAGCTTGCTTCAATAACAACAACTATTCACACTTACATAGAGCCCCTTTCACACAGGACAGGGCCTCACAGCGGAGCAGAGCGGCAAGCCGAGGGGATGGGGGAAGACACAAACAGAAATCAGCTCAGTGGCAGAGAAGGTCCAGTAATGTACTGAAACACCAGTCAAGCCCATCAATATACAGTAGATGCCCATTTATCCATGACTCAATGCATTAGCACATCCGTATAACCCGCACACCAAAAAAAAAGTCCCCATTCGATAAACCGGAACTTATCCGGAACAATAGCAGTGGAGCATTTGTAAATACATAAATAATAACATAATAACAGAATATTGCATTGGCACTCACCGTCAAAACTACTCTCCTGCGCCCCCCACCCCCGCTGGTAAATGCTGCGCTTGAAGCCATGATGCTGTGGTTGAGGTTTACAGTCAGCGACCCCTCCCAAAATGGAGGACGCCAAGCGGGTGAAAAAAACGGAGCGCATATGACTTCAAAGTCATACTAGCAGCAAGCCGATAACACTAGCCGATAACCCACATTGTCACGCAGGTGCAGTATTTCGGTTTGCCGGTTTGGGTTTTCGGCCATGGGCCGCCCGAATATCCGGCAGGCATTGGCCACGTCCCGCGGGTGCCGGATAAACAGGCTTCTACTGTATATAGTACTGTATACATATGGTATATCTATATGTGTGTGTGTATAAAGCACATTCTGTTAAAACCATCACATCCATATGGAGACATCAAGTAAGCTGAACCAGTTGCCCAGAAATAAACAAGATATGAATAGTTTTTCTGTCAAAATGCAAAAGAAAATATCTGTGGTTTGTAAGTTTCTTCAGCACTTCCAACTGTCAAAAACTGCTCCGTGGGTAATTTCTATCAAGTATAGTGTATAGTCAGTGTTTTTATAGGTCAGCAAAGACCCATGGTAACCAGGAAGTGTTTGTGGGACTCTGCCACATCCCATTTTGCTGCCACGTCTGCCTACAAATACACAATCGTTTCACGTGACAGTGAATCCTGTGATTACTATTGAGGTGTCCTTCTGATGTGTACAGATTGCCACTATCTACAGCAACACTCATGGTGTGTTTACCTTTCTTTTTGGACGCTTTGGGGTTGTTTTACTTGAGGATTTCTCTACAGATAGTTCAGGTTTTGCCTTTGCTTCCTGGTCCAGCTCAGCAGACACATGCAAGTAAATCAATGCGATCTCCAGGTATGACTGCTTTATCAACCTGCAATAAAACAGTCACTTTGTTACAGCTTTCTCATCTGTTTTTGCGTTTCGCCCACAAAATAATATAGTCACTCCACTTATTATTGGCACAAAATATGAATTTTAATATTTACTAAAATAATCAATACCAAGATTCAGAAAAAATAGAGAAACCCTACAGAACAGCCATGCTACTATTATTATTATAGGAAACTGTCAGGTTTACTGACTGGCTAAATGTGACCTTTAATAATCTTATGTTTGACACAGTGTCTTGTCACATCTTCGAGTTGTCTCAAGGACATTCACAGAACATACTATAAAAAGAAGTGACTGTATATTTTGTTGACGAAAAGAATAGTGCATAACAGTGTCCCACAAACAGTCGTGGATTGAGTGACCACAATTTTAAAACATTATTTTGAAAGGATTATTACCCTCGGCCAATCGACTAATAGCAACAAAATGACATGTATGGCGCCTTTCATGTCAGGAGGACGTCCCAGCTGTATTCCTACTTACCGCTGGTAAACAGAGGTGTGTGAAATAAGGAATCTGGCCTAAGCTTTTGCCCTGCCCGGAAACTGAACCCAGGTCCGCTTGCTTGTGAGGCGAGTGCTCTAACCACTGAGCTACAGGGCTTGGATCTCGGAGTGGCTCCATTGGGCGGGAATAGCTTGCGTTGTTTCTTATGCATGAGGTAACCAGTGCAGGCAATAATCTATCCCAATAGAACTTACCAGAGATTGTGTTCATTAAACAGGTTGACGTTAATGCCGTCTAACAGAGATTTAGCACCTTCAACTTTGGGGTTTTCAGTGATTTCCAGCAGCTGATGCTCTACTTTTCCTAAACAAGCAAACATCACTGAATGATAACAACTTATAATAATAATGATAATCTTTGCATTTCATATAGCATTTATCACGGCTTTGCAATGCCTCAAAGCTTCACAATAGCAACAACAAAATTACACTTGTATAGCGTCTTTCACGTTAGGAGGACATTCCAAGGCGCTGGAATAAAGTATATTGTATATCACGTAGTAAAAAGTAAATTGACTGTATATTTTGTGGGTGAATCACGGCAGCCAATTGTATACAGCAGTGTCTGTCCCACAAACAGTCGTGGATTGACGTGACCAATTATTTAAAAAAGGTTTATTACCCTCAGAAAAGCGATCCACCAATAAACTAACAACCGGGTTCCTACTTACTGCCAGGTAAACATTGTCCTGTGGAGTAGAGAAACTTGCCCAACATTGCGCCTTGCCCGGGAATCGAACCCAGGTCTCCCATTTGGATGGCGAGTGCTCCAGCCAATGACCTGCATTTATCTATCACCCTTCATGCGGACAGCTTATGATGTTGTTAATGGACACCTCACTTTGTTCAGAATATTCACTAACTACAGTAAAAGCCTGCACCACCGGGACCAGGCCAATGCCAGTCAAATATCCGCATGCCGGATATTTGCCGAAAACATAAATTATAAAATAAAAAAATTCAATGAATTTTTCTGGATAAATTCCGGTTAATCAAATGTGGATTTTTTTTTTTGCGATGCCGGTTATACGGAAGTTACAGTTGATCGGGTGCCGGATAAACGGGCTTTTACTGTACATGAAGATACTCAATGCAGTAAAAGCCAGTTTTTCCGGCCTCGGGACCTGGCCAATGCCGGTTCATGCGCATGACGGATATTTGGCCAAAAATACACACACAAAAAAAAATGCATTGTGCCGGATGAATTCTGGGTTAATCGAATGTGGACCTTTTTTTTTGAGGTGCTGGTTATACGGAAATTTGGGTTGATCGTGTCATGGATAAATGGACTTTTATTTTCTTGAACACAGAAGAAAATATTATTGAATCATTCTAAAATATTGGTTAAGCCACAGCTAGCATGTTGTATGTAGTATAAAGCACATTATAGAGGGTATTGGCGCTATGGAGAGGGTACAGTCTAGGTTCATGAGGGTAGTCCTGTCGCTCAGTGGTTAGAGCATTTGCTTCGCAAGAGAGAGGACCCGGGTTCACTTCCCGGCAGGTCAGGGCGAAACCTTAGACAAGTTTCCTCACTCCACACAAACAGATAATTTGCCTCTCCTTCAAAAACCTCTCAACATCCAGGATAAACGACTGAACAAAATAATATAGAGTTATGCAAAACGGGTTTACCTTTCTGAAAGAGGATGTCGGATTCTAAATTGAACTGCCTGCTGGCCGTGGCTTCCCATATATCTAATGTGGCCTTCAATTCCGCCAGCGCCGGGATCCAAGGGGCTGTATTGGTTTTGCTGCTTTCGTGTGAAGCCTTCCTTGCAAGAGCGTGCCCTTTAGTAGGGTGACAAACACAACTGCTCTCACACACACTGCACAAACTAATGACCTGAATGTGCCTCAGGCAACATAAGATTATGGTCTCACCACAACACGACATGAAATGGGCAACAGATAGCAGATCCACCATCAGCGGCCAACCTTCAGCCTGTCTTGCCCCCACCCTCCAGATCTCCATCCAGAGGCCCTTTGCCTCGCTCCCTCCATTACCTCCTTCAAGGCTCATCTCAGGACCTCCTTTTTGATCTATTTTGCAGTCATCCGCCTGCCTACCCCCGCCCTCCCTGCCTTCCACCCCTCCTGACCCCAAACCCCACTTACCCAGTCTCACTTTAACTTTGATTAGCACAGAAAGCTGAGGAAGGTAGATATTGTTCAAAGGCATCACCAGAGTGTGACATGCATCACCAGGAATTTGTTCAACCAATTCTCCTAGCAGATAAAGCTGTGGTCAAAACACAGAAATAAAGTCACTCAATGACATGTTCTAATGTAGCATGACACCTTACACAGTACGGGTTTGATTCTTGGGCAGGGCAGAACCTTAGCCAAGTTTCCTTACTCCACACACCTTTCATTTACCTAACAGTAAGTAGGAACCTGGTTTTTAGTTGATTGGCCGATCGCTTTTGCAGTAGATAATAATCCCTTAAATTTTTTAATATTTTAAAAATATATAATAAATTGGTCACCTAATCCACAACTATCATTGCATTGGGATGTCCTCCCGACGTGAAAGGCGCTATACAAATGTAATTTTGCTGTTGTATTTATGGGACACCGCTGTGCACAATCAGCTCCCGCATTTCGCCCACAAATGTATAGTCAATAAACGTTAGGATATATTCTGTAAAGCGTTCTGAGGCACAGTCTAGAAGATGTGAAAAGCACTCTATCAAATGCACGGATTATTATTAATAATATTTTGATATTGGACCCAGATGGATGAACATGTTTGTGGCAAAGTTAAATAGTAATTTAAAAACTGGAAAGATTTACCTCTTGAACAAGCAGATTTTGAGCGGAGACACACAGATCCACACAGGACTGTATATTGCTCTGCTCGGAGGTGCCGTTGGTTTCCAGTGATTGCAAATCATACAGTTGAATCAGGGATTGTGCGATCATTATCCGTGCTTGGTGTGAAATAAACAGTTTTCCACTCAGCAAATCCACCGCAGACTGGGAAAATACAAATGGCATTCGTTTTTTTTTAAAGTGCCAAATAATATTCAAAACATGAAAGTTGTTTGAAAACTGAAATCTGCTGTCTCGGCTGCTCAGGTTGGCTATAAATATACCTCTCATCCAATGCTGCAAAATGGCCAACATTTTAGTACGAGCGATAAACCTCCCATAAAATTGCACCAAAGATACAAGAGCAGAGATTCATACTAAACAGGTGTGTGACACTCATTCTCTCCCAATGTCTCCAACTAACAATCAACCAGTTGTTAGTTGATTGGTGGATCATTTCCCAGAAATAATAATAAATCCCTTCAAAGAAATAATAATAATTTGGTCATTTCAATCCACGACTGTTTGTGGGGACGTTGCTGTGTGCAATTGGTCCTCCCGACGTGAAAGGCGCTTTATAAGTGTAATTTGTTGTTGCTGTTGCCGCGTTTTGCCCACGAAATACAGTCAATTCATTTTACAATATCATCTGTGAAGCGCTTTGAGGGGTCTAGAAGACGTGATAAGAAGCTGTATCAAGTGCAAGGATTAGTATTATTATTAACAGTATATTTGAGACATATCAACAATGTGATATACGTATTAAATGCGAGGATTATTATTATTAAAAGCTTGTATTGTCACCTGCAGAAGAATTCTGATGTCGCTCTTTAAATGACCCAACTGTAGATACAGTATGACAGTCTGCAGTATAAACTCAGTTTGCATCTCAACATCCCCGCAGGCTTTAGCTTCCTCCATCCCTTCCGCACACAACTGGGACGTTTCTAGGATGGAATCTTTCTCCATTTCTAGAAAAAAACAAAGTTTTTTTTTACCCATGTATTGTTTTGGTGATGTTTCCTCCCTCAACATCACTCACACTCTTTGTAAAAACACAATTTGTTATTGTTGTTGTTCAGCTAAAGATAATTACTCTGTAACATTTACACAATATTTACAATATTTTGCTTTGTGAGTCTACGCCGATGTAAGTTGTTCTAAAGTTTTAGAAACGACAAACTATCTGCTCACAATCTGCTTTGCAAACTAGAATTGGATCATTGCAACTCAACGGAAAGGGAATATTCACTCCAACTAAGATTGGATCATAAGCTTGGTAATGTGGAGAGTTATCCTGGCACCTGCTAGAGCAGTGGTTCCCAACTTATATTTGCTGCGACCCAAATTAACCACCAACAGGTCCTTGCGACCCAAATTTGCTGCAATGCAAATCAGCCTTGGGCACTTTATTTTAGCATTAAAAAAAAGCATTTTGAACATTAAAAAAAAAAATTCTGATGACCCTTCGCAACCTAACTGAGTACCCCTGCGATCCTGATTTGGGTCAGGACCCGATATTGGGAACCACTCTGCTAGAGGGTAGTGAATTGATGGAATCCTCTACCCCGAAAGGCTGTGGGTGCTCAGTCAGTCCTTGAACATATTCAAGACTGAGGTTGATAGATTTCTTTTGGATTAAGGGATATGGAGATAAGGCAGGGCATGTGAAGTTAGATTAGAAAATCAGTCATGATCTTATTGAATGGTGGGGCAGGCTTGAGGGGCCGTATGGCCTACTCCTGCTCCTAATTCTTATGTTCTTAGGCAGGAACTGGATTATTACTATTATTATTAGTAATATTATTATGATGGAGAAAACATCAGAACTTGGGCAATGAGGCAATGAGCACATGATTTTACCTTTGTTGAGTTCTACACCATACACACGAGAAGTCAATGCAGTCATAAAAGCCAACCGACACCTTAGCCAAAGACGTATATCTAATCGTTGGTGGGCTTCTATGTTGTGGCACTGCAGCCTGGGGCTGTCCTTAGCACTCCATTCATGTTGCTGAGGAGAAAGCAAATCTTTACAGTCATAACTACAATAACATCAAAAAATGAGACCCACACCGTGCGTCTGCGGGGAGCTGGGGCAGGTCCTCCTGAACACGGGCATTTTGTCGTCATCGGCCATGGGCAAGATGCCCTCTCAACGTGAAAGGCGCTATACAAATGTAAGTTTTGATTGATTGATTAATTGATTGATTGATTGAAATGAGTGGTTTCAACTGGTACAAGCAGTTGTATCAGAAGAAAAAAAAACAGTTCATCAAACGTTGGAGCCTTTTTTTGAACAGCCATCCACCCCTTTACCTGAATGACCCCGCCCCCTTCATCTGAATGACTCCGCCCCCAACACTCACGGCTCCCCACTACTGCATCAACCATCTCCAGTAAGTTCTCGTTGTTGTATTATTTAATTGATATATTGGTACTTATTAAACATTTATTTGAATTCTCGATAGTAGTAGTGTTGTTTTTGCTCTTTATTTAATATTTGTGTATGAATATTTAGACAAGAAATGTACCGAGGGAACATTTCTCAACGTCCTCTCAACGTGAAAGTCGCTATACAAATGTAAGTTTTGATTGATTGATTGATTATAATGAGTTTAATATTTAATATTTTTTCATTATGACTATGGTAATTTGGGAGAGTTGTTATCAGTCGTTTCAATTAAAATTGCATTTCTCAAGAATAGATCCCCAACATTAACCGAGGAATAGTAGTAAATCAAATGCAAGGAATAGTATCAGCGCCCTGGGACGTCCTCCCGACGTGAAAGGCGCACTGTAAATGTCATTTTGTTGTTATTGTTGTAATATTACGTGATGGAAGCTGCTGTTGTTTTGGTGGAGTTCAGCACAGATGATGGGTTGATTGCTCGCTCGCTCAGCTTACCTGGCTTTTATGCGTTGCAGACGTTTTTGAGGATGTGGATGAATAAGTACGTTTGTGCTGCTGGTAGATTTGGCTATTTTGGAGCAGTCTGATGGCAGAGAGAGCGATGGCAGCACTGAACAGGGGAGAAAACAGTTGTCAATGGTTTGAATTAGCCACAGTGTTGTCTTGGAATCATCAACAACAAAAACAGTACATTTATAGAGAACTTTTCACTTCGGGAGGACGTCCCAAGGCGCTGATCAGTCAGGTCAAGACCTGAGCATGGGGGAGGGGGAGGGAGACAGAGTTGAGAGGGCAGCAGAAGGCACGGTCAAAGAGGAGGGTCTTGAGATGGGTCTTGAAGGAGTTCCAGAATGAGGGGGCAGAGAGGCTGAAAGCCCAGCCACCGATAGTAGGGTGGGTTGGACAGCAGATGTAGAGCAGGCAGGAGCCCGCTGAACAGAGAGTGTGGGCAGGTTGGTAGGGAGTTAGCAGTTCGGAGCGATAAGAGTGGGCAAGGCCGAAAGTGAGGACAAGGATCTTGAATTCTATCGTCTGGGGGATGGGGAGTCAATGGAGCCAAGCAAGGGTGGGAGTGATGGGAGTGAAGGGTGGGAGTGATGGGATCGCGGATCCTAGTGCGGGAGAGGACACAAGCCGCAGACATTTGATTGATCTGCAGCTTGTGATGGGAAGAGCTGAGACGACCGATGAGGACGGAGTGTCCGTAGTCAAGCCTTCATGTGACGAATGCATGGGTGAGGGTTTAGGCAGCCTGAGGGGTGCAACATTGGTGAAGTCCGGCAATGTTACGGAGGTGGTGGAAGGCAGTGCTGGTTATGGCGCGGATGAGGGGGAGAAAGGATAGTTCAGGGTCAAACAAGACTAGGTTCCTGACTGGCTTCATGAGATGGAGTTTGCAGCTGTAGATGTGGAGGCGCTGAAGCAAGCCACTCAGGAGGGCCTCAGTCTTGCTGACGAAAGTTGTCCCTGAATGACAGGCAGGCAGTCAGGACACTGGTAGTCCTGGAGTTGAGGGTGGAAGCGGAGAGATAGAGTTGTGTGTCATCCGTGTACATATGGAAATTTACCACATGTTTGCGGATGATGTCACCAAGGGTGAGCATGCAGAGAGTGAAGAGGAGGGGACCAAGGTCAGAGCCCTGAGGAACACCGCACAAGATGGTGCAGGGGCTGGAGGAAAAGCCGTTGATGGACACAAAGTGAAGATGGTGTGAAGGATAGGACCTGAACCAGTCAAGGACAGAGCCTTCAAGGTTGAGGTGGGAAGAGAGGCGGTGGAGGAGGCTCGAATGGTTCACTGTGTCGAAGGCAGCGGATAGGTTGAGGAGGACGAGGAGGCAGAGGGAGCCCTGGTCACAAATGGTCAGGGTATCATTTGTGACATTGACCAGGGCAGTTTCCGTGCTGTGGGCAGCGAGCAAACCTGATTAGAGGGGCTCGTGGAGGGAGTGGGATGAAAGGAAAGAGCGAAGTTGGGAGGCAATGACTCTTTCATGGATCTTCGACAGAAAAGGGAAGTTGGAGATGGGCCGGTAGTTTGAAAGCTGTGATATGTCAAGGGTAGGTTTCTTCAGGGTGGGGGTGATGGTGGATGTTTTCAGGCGGGTGGGAACGATGCCGGATGAAAGGGACAGGTTGATAATGCCGGCAAGTAGAGGGGCAAGGAGGTGGATCTGGGAGGTAAGGAGAGGGGTGGGGATGGGGTTAGGATCCAGGGAGCAGATGGTGGGCTTTATAGCGGATATGGTGGTGATAACAGAGGAGGGGAAGGCAAGTTCGAAAGTGTGGAAGGAGGGATGGGTAGGAGTCGGACTGTGGGAGGGGTTGGAAGTTGGAAGGGCGGTGACAACTGAGCGGATTCCTTCAATCTTGAACAGCATCTCCTCATAGTGGGAATTTAAAAGAGAAGATACGGAAGGTTTCAACAGGTTAGCTTGGTAACTGCCTTTCTTGCTCAGATAATTTCCAGCTTTTTTTTGTCTCATGTACAATAGCAGTTTCAGCAAAATAATAGTAAGTTTATAAGATGTGTTAGTTCTACATTTTACACATCAGCATGCAGAAGAAGTTAATAGTTCTGTTTTCTCTCTTCATAGGACTCACACAATTATGCGCTGCGTGTCTTTGTGTGAGCTCATCAACTCATACAAACACTTGCATTTGATATAACACCTTTTCACATTGTTGCAACATCACAAATATCTTAAATACCTGATTGCTACATGAAGCCTCTGGAGAGAGATTGCTGCATATTGAAGTTTGGCCTCAATGATGATTTCTAATGCAGCGGCAGGAAGTTGGGTGAAATCAGTGCCTCTGTATTCCTTTTTTACAGCTTCCACCAAAGCATTCAGCTGCAATTCAGCCTCACCCAACAGAATTCCCTGTGGCAAAAGATAAGTATTAAGAGAAACAAACAAGCAATATTCTTCTAACTTGTATAATACAATTAATTTGCCCACAAATATACGGTCAATTCACTTTACAGTATATTCTGTAAAGCACTTTGAGCTATCGTTAAGATGTGAAATGCACTATATCAAACGCAAGGATTATTATTATTACTGATAGTAATAATCCTTGCATTTGATATAGCACTATATGTTTTCGAGGCATCTCAAAGAGCTTCACTGCAAAAGTGAATTTACTGTAATAGTTGTGGATGAAATGTGGCAGCCAATTGCGCTCAGCCATGACAATCAGTCATGGATTGAGTGACCAAATTATTATTGTTTTTTGAGGGTGATTTTGAGGGATTATTACCCTTGGAAAAAAGATTTTCCAATCAACAACTGGGTTCCTTCTGCCTGCTGGTAAACAGAGGCGTGTGTGTGTAGAGTGAGGAAACTTGTCTAAGTTTTTCCCCTGGCCAAGAATAGAACCCAGGTCCTCTTGCTTGCGAGACAAGTGCTCTAACCATTTTGCTACAGGACTCCATACTTAAATCCACAGTGGATCAGGTATCATGATTACCTTCAGTATGTCCAGAGTCATCATGTTGTAGGCCAGGAGATCGATCTTGGAGCTGATTTGGGATATCCTTTGTGGTACAATAGTTTTTGGGGTATTTGCTAGTTCCACGATGACATTTGCCATTGCATTATCGAGATCTAAAACTACATTGCCATGATGGAATAGAAAAAGGTTATTGTGCACTCGAGGGACAATAAACAACCAAATGAAAATAACTGACAACTGGCTCCTAAAGTGACTCACAAGGCTGTGGTATGCATATCATAATAATTATGATAAAAATAATAATAATAATAATCCTTGCACTCGAAATAGAAATGACTCTGACCAGTGTTGCCAGACACATTGCTTGGTCTCATTTTGTGCTCCGTAATAAACACAAGGCTTTTTATTAATTAACAAACTAATAATTCATTGTGTAATATTCCACAGGAAGTGACCCCATCCGGGACCTTACAATATTATTACTATTACTATTAATGCTATTAATAATAATCATCATTAATAATAATCATCATTAATAATAATCCTGGCATTTGATACAGGTCTTGACGCAGGATTGTAGACCCAAAACGTTGACTCTTTTTCCTTCCTCCATGGATGCTGCTTGACCTGCTGAGTTTCCCCAGCAACTTCTGTTTGTGTTTCAGATTCCCAGCATCTGTAGTATTTTGTGTTTTGATACTATAACATGAATTAACTGTGTATTTGTGGGTAGAGGTCAACATAGAGGTCAGCCATTTGTAAAATCGAAGAAATCATTCAAAAATCAATGAAAATAATGCCAATAATCCTTGCTTTTGATATAGAGCCTTATCACATCTTTGAGAAGTCTCAAAGTGCTTCAAAGGAAATATTGTAAAGTGAATTAACTGTATATTCTGTGGGTGAAACGCAGAAGCCAATTGCGCACAGCAGCATCCACAAACAATTGTGGATTGAGTGACCACATTGTTACAATTATTTATTCATTCATTTTTTGAAGGTATTAATACTACTGATTAATACCACATGTATTATCCACATATCCACATGTGACAACTGGGTTCCTACTTACCACTAGATAAAAAGAGGCAAGTTGAGTAAGGAAACCTGCATAATGTTTTGCCCTGCCTGGGAATCAAGGTCCTTTTGCTTGCCAGGTAAGACTTCTAACCACTGAGCTACAGGACTCCAAGAAAAGTAAAATAAAGGTAGATACTATCTATTGATAGTTAATGAAAGACACCCCTGGGCATGTTTTTTAGGTGGTTCTAAGAATTAGGTAAAATATATATAAATGACTGATATCAAATTACCTTCTATATTTTGCTTGGTTAAGCTCTGACTTTTCACACTGGTAGATGTCGGGAGCTGATGTATGGTTGCAGCAAGTTTGATGAGAAGATACGATTGGGCAATTTTAAACTGATTCACAAGACTTGAACCATAAACTTTACACAATTCCGGGGACAAACTGCTGTTTAGTAATTCCTGGAGGACCTGTGGAACAAACAGTGAAAGGAAAATATTAATAATAGTCCTTACATTTAATGTAGCGCCTTATCACATCTTCAAGATGTCTCAAAGTGCTTCACTGGATACAGTTAACCCTCGTCGATCGTGAGGATTACGTTCCTGGAAAACTGCGCACTCAGTAAAATCACGTTTGGTAAGCTTAACAAATAATAGGAAAAGGGGGGTTAAGGGAAACCAGCCACCCACCTCAAGCCTCCAGACACATCCACACCCGACCAATGCAAGGTACGTACTGAGGCGGGTTACAGCCAGTTGCGCCCCCCCCCCCACCCCCGCTCTCACTGACTCACTGGAGACAATAAAACAGCAATAAAGCAATATGAAATAAAGCAATAAAACTACAACTAGGCTAAATTATTTTACCTTTGTCCTGGAAGTGTTAGTAGACTCTCTCTCTCTCTCTCTCTCTCTCTCTCTCTCTGTCTCTTCTGTTTACCATGCAATGCCATCAGGATGCTCCGAGGCTGAAGAGTCATTCGACTTTCCCAAGGGAGCATTGCACGCGGGAGCAGCCAGCCAAGGAATCATCGGATTTAGTCGGGAGCTGCCGGCGTCCTCATAAGTGCGCATGCGCGCAGGGCCAGCCAGCGCGTATATGCAAGTTTTATCCACATTACGCAAAAAAGTGATGCTTTTTCATCGTCGCGAATACTTGAATTCGCAATCGATAAAGTTGCATTCGACTAGGGTATACTGTAAAGTGAATCGATTGTATATTATGTAGGCAAAACGCACAGCCCCTTGTTCACAGAAGTGTCCCACAAACAGCCGTGGACTGAGTGACTGCATTATATATTTTTATTTATTATTACACTCGGAAAAGAGGTCCGGCGTAATGATCCAAGACTGATCACAGAATTTAATTGCGACTGGAACTACCACAAATGAATTGGAACTCAAGCAAAATCCAATGAAATGCTACCTCGACAAGAGTGATGTGAAATATTCACCTTGACATTGTTCTCAGACAGCAGTGACTTTGAATTGTTAAATATCATGTCAATCTACAAATGAGAGAGAGAGGAGTGTTAGCGAGGTGACTGGTATGTGTATCACTAATATGTCACAACTCTTAAGAAAAACAGCAACCAAAATGCAAAGCACGCCACAGCCAGAATGCCACAAGTTCACACCAGCGTTTACTCACAAGTGAGAGGCAGCAATCTGAGCCACGTCACTGTGGGAATAATACAACAATAATAATCCTGGCATTTCGACACGGTGCCTTATCACCCTTCCAGACTCTCAAAGCGCTTCACAGGATACACCTTAAAGTGTTGTGACTGTGTATTTTGTGAGCGAAACGAATCAGAAGATTGTGGGTTGCAGACTCCGATTGGAACTTGCTAACACTGCAGGGCAGGAGGAGACGCTTTCTCACACAGAAGGCAAAGACGCCAGGAGTGAATATTGTAGTGAGAACACTCTCTCACACATCAGCCAGTGGGTAGTGTTGGAGCAAAAGGACATCCCTCCATTTCTCAGCTTGACGTGGATGAAACTACAGAAATAATAATAATAACACTAATCCTTACATGTGGTATAGCACCCTTTATGTCGAGGAGACGTCACAAAGCTCTTCACAGGATACACTGTAAAGCAGTGGTTTCCAAACTATGGGGTGCGCCTCCCTTGTTGGCTGGGGGGGCGCAGAGCTTCAGAGTCTGAAGCCTCCGAGTGCGTGTGGAGCCGAGGACCCGAGTGTGCAGGGCTGAGTGTGAAGTAGGGGGGAGCAACAAAAATGTTGCTGAGTAAGTGGGGGATGCCGTTATTCAAAGTTTGGAAGCCACTGCTGCAAAGGGTCAGGACTGTGTGTCTCGTGGGCAAAATGCAGCAGCCAATTTGCACACAGCGATATCCCATGAAGTGAGTGACCCATATTATTGGAGGGGATAGATGGTCAGATCACCGCGAGAGAGAAACTCACTTCTCTGCCATGCAAATACTGCTATGGCATCTTTAACATGAACAGGCAGAGACAACCTGGGTTTAGAATCTCATCTGAAGGGAAGGCAACTCCAACAATATAGCGTCAGCTTAGACTGTGTGAATTCCACAACCCAGTGTGGGGCTTCAACCCACAACCTTCTGGTGTGACAATGTCATCACCCAAAGGCTAGAAAATATCTTATTAAACAAAACCTGAAATGAATTAATTTCATGACAAACACTGTCATGTAAATGAAATACCTTTGACTCGGAATATTTGAAACAGCCCAGAATTCTGTGCGGAATCCTTTCCCCATAAACCACAACAAAGAATTCTTTAGAAGCTTCCTTAAAGAACCCCAAGTCTATTAAAACCTTTATCTGTCAACAGAAAAATATTATCCATTCAGCAATCGTCATATAGGATACTAACAGTTCATAACACAATCAAAACATTTCAACAAAAAATATCCTCCTTGGAATATAGCAACTAATTGCATTTGTTTAACACCTACACTCTTGAGTGTGGTGACAGGATTTTGAGATGTCAGATACCCAGCTGACCAAAAAACTAAAATGAGGAATTCGCAAAAGAACTTAAATCTAACTGAATCCGAACAAAATAACAGCAATGTTACACTTTACCCAACATTTAGAATGATGAATTTCATTGTACTGTTATACAATAATCTTTGCATTTGATATAGCAGCTTATTTCTAGACAGAAAGCAGAGAGTTGTGGTGGATGGCTGCTTTTCTGACTGGAGGGAAGTGTAGAGTGGCATCCACCCAGGGATCGGTTTTGGGACCACTGCTCTTTTTAATTTATATTAATGATCTGGACTTGGGTATAGGGAGTACCATTTCGAAGTTTGCAGATGACAAATAGTGAGGAGGATAGTAGTCATCTGCAAGAAGATATGGACCAAATAGTAAGATGGGCAGACACATGGTAGATGAAGTTTAATGTAGAGAAATGTGAGGTGATGCATTTTGGGAGGAGAAATGAGGGGAACAAAATCAACAACAAAATTGCACTTATATAGCGCCTTTCACGTCGGGAGGACGTCCCAAAGCGCTGAACAGTCAGGTGCTCTACCTAGCCTGAACAATATAGACTAGGTAGTGCAATTTTAAGGGATGTGAAACAACAGAGAGATCTGGGGGTTTGTGTGAGTGATTCCTTGAAGGTGGCAGGACAGGTAGACAAAGCTATCAAAAAAGCATACGGGATACTAGGCTTTATAAATAGACTACAAAAGTCAGGAAGTTTTGACTAAACTCTATAAAACGTTTGTTAGGCCTCAGCTAGAGTACCGTGTACTGTGTCACCACACTTTAGGAAGGATGTCAAGGCATTGGAAAGGGTGCAGAGGAGATATATTAGGATGGTACCAGGAATGAGGGACTCCAGCTATGAGGAAAGGCTAGAGAGGTTAGGATTATTCTCATTGGAACAAAGAAGGTTGCGAGTAGACCCAATAGAGGTTTTTAAGATCATGAGGGAATTCGACAGAGTAGATAGGGAAAAACTGTTTCCACTGGTGGGCATATCAGTGACTTGTGATCACAGATTTAAAATAGTTTCAAAAAGAAGCAGAGGGGAGGTGAGGAGAAATTTTTTCACCTAGCGAGTTGTTCGAATCTGGAATGCATTGCCTGAAAAGGTGGTGGAGGCCGATTCGATAACAACTTTTAAAAGAGAGGTAGATATTTATTTGGGTTTAGATGGGTTTGCAAGGTTATGGGGGGGAGAGTGGGATTAAATTGCTCTTTTTAAAGAGATGGCACAGACTCGATGGGCCAAATGGCCTCCTTTTGTGCTGTAAGATTCTATGATTTTATGATTATTACGTTGAGATGTCTCAACCCTTCACTGAACATATTGTAAAGTGTAGTGACTGTATGTTTGTGGGCGAAACCCGGAAACCAATTCCATATAGTAGCATCCCCACAAACAGTCATGGATTGAGTGACCATAATTATTATTTTTTGTTTGCAGTCATATAAAATATGATCTTATTTAAGAATCAACTGTTACCTTAAGAATTCGTCCTTCAAAACTCCTCTGTTTGTCATGGCAGATTGTGTTGACAAAGTATTGAAATAGTGTGAACAAAGGCAGAGCCTGGTGGATACAATACATATACATTATTAATTATCATCAGATTGTGTATCTGAAGCAGGCTGTATTTCTTAAATAATAATAATAATCTTTCCATTTGATATCGGCCTTTTCAGGTCATCAAGACGTCTCAAAGCGCTTCACAGAATATACCGTGGAGCACATAGGATCCTATCATGACATCGACTGATAACGTTATATGAGGTTTATTGTAGTATAGAATCACATGTCACAAAGAGAGGCCATTCAGCCCATCGTGCCTATGCCTGTGCCGGGTGTTTGAGACATTGGGAGGTCCTCCTGATGTGTAAGGCACGATACAAATGCAATTCTGTTTGTTTGTCTGACTACGGAAGCTGCTCCCACCTACCCTTCCAGGCAGGGAATTCCAAACCGTAACACTTCCCTGTAAAAATCTCTCCTCGTCCGGTCTCCCCTCTGGTTCTTTTGCCAATTATCTTGAATCCGTATCCCCTGGTTACTGACCCACCCACCAGAGGAAACAGTTTCTCCCTGTCTCCTCTATCAAAACCCCTGATCATTGTTAACTTCTACCATATCTCCTCTTAATCTTCTCTGTTGTGAGAGCAATCCCAGCTTCTCCCTGTCTCTGCGCATAACCATAGTCCCTTTAGTAGCTGTAAGATCTACTTACACATAAGTGTTGCCTAGTGCGATACAGCTCATACAGCAGGAATCTCAAACTGCCCACCACTGAGCTGACATCAAGTCTGAATCGATCAGAGAATAGATCAAAACCAGGAATCAGCTCATTTGTTGGCCATCCATCACCTATTTCATACGAAGCATATTCATAATCGGTCCTGGGGTGAGGGAGAGTGACCCTGAACAGACTCTGAGGCCAGAGAGAAAGAGAAAGTCAATGTTACGGTTAGGATGTTAACTATTCATATCATACGGTTTATGATGCACATTTCAACCGCGTCTTCGGCCACTCTCCACCCCCACACCCTCCCCACCCTCCCCCCCGCAAACCACCCTCCTCCACCTGACCCTCTTTCCCCCCACCCTCCCTCTCCACCCTTCCTCTCTGCCCTCCATTCTCCCTAACTCCCCCACTCCCCACACCCTCCTGTCCGCCACCCTCCCTACACCACACCTTCCTACCCCCACCCTCCCTCCCCCACATATACCCTCCTCCCCCGACCCTCCCTCTCCAAACTCCCTCCCTGCCCTCCACTCTCCCTAACTCCCACCCCCACACACCCTCATGCCTGCTACCCTCCTACCCCCACCACTCTCCTACCCCCACCCTCCCTCCCTCATACCCTCCTACCCCCACCCTCCATCCCCCACACCTTCCTAGGATTGTTGTTCTTTAAAAAGTTACTCTACTTTAAAAAGTTACTTTAAAAAGTTACTCTACTTTAAAAAGTTACTTTAAAAAGTTACTGTACTTTAAAAAGCAGAGTTGATACAAGGCAGCAATCGTGTCTGAACTTCAAATCTGATGATGCAAAATACCTAAATAATAAACACAGCCCATTAATAACATGATACAATAGCTCAATAATAAACACAGCCCATTAATAACATGATAAAATACTTGTAATGATCAGTAAAACTACAGGATATGTCTGCAATTGAAGGGGGATAAATTCAGAACAAATCTAGGGAATCACTACTTCAGTGATTGAGTATTAAATGTGTGGAACAGGCTCCTGGGGAGTCAGGTGGTACAAGCAGAAAATGTCAATTGTTTTAAGAAAAAAAGATTGATTTCTGTTAGGGAATAATATCTGGGGATACATTGACACGACATGTCAAGTGACTGTCAGGAGGGTGAAAGGCCAACTGGATGGGTCGTCCTCACAATGTGAAAGGTACTTTACAAATGTAATTTTGTTGCTGTTGTAGATGGACCTTGGGCTTCCATTGTCCAGCAAATTCTTATGTTCTAACTGTGTATTTTAGAGAATTCTTCAATTCAGGTGGAGGAAATATTGTCAGTCAGTTTCCATTTGCTGATCGCCCTGTGTTATTGGAAAGCCTGAATCATTCAATATGGTTTAAGTGAAATTGTTTGTGAAAGAGTTTTCATAATGAAATATTCTTTTAGTTGGGGATTCATAAATGTCTTTCCATAAATAAAAAATTGTCCTTTTAGACAGACAACAGGGACTGGGGGACTTTAAGAGCTTGAAATAAGTGGATTTCATCTTAATAAACAAATAAGATTACAACATCAAGATTTAAATAAAAATTGGTATGAAATAATTGGTTGTTATAATCTGGAGCCTTCTTCCTGAAAGGGTGGAAGCAGATTCAATAACTTCCAAAAGGGAATTGGATAGATACTTAAACAGGAACAATGTGCTGGGGAGTGGGGGCTAGTTGGGGTAAGAGCGGGGGGAGTGTGGGCTAGTTGGGGTAAGAGTGGGGTGAGCGGGGCTAGTTGGTAGCTCTTTCATTGAGCCAGGCAGAAACAAGGGTTTGAATGGGCTCCTTCTGTACTGTCAGATTCTTGTACATAAATAAAGTGAGTTCAACCCCACTGTGTATTACTGTTGGATAATACTCACTGAACTACTTTAGCAATTAAGACTGCGGCGAGCAGACAGCCCCAGATCCCAGCTCGGTCTAAAAATATTTCACTGTAATCCCGAGAGGTTTTCGGTGACTTGATGCTGCTGCTCGTTCCATCTTTTTTCAAGTCCTGCCAGTGGCTGAGAAAGTCCGTCATATCCAATGCTGCATCAATAGCCTTGCACCAGCAATTGAAAGATGATCTGTAAGAATCACAAAGCCAATTTATTCTCGTGAACAGACAATGAATCCTCTCACTGGCAGAATAATCTCGATTTAAAAATAACTTGCACACGAACCTGTACAATATTTGAGTTTGTCCAATTATTATTTTGGTTTATGTGTGAAGTTCCATG
Source organism: Hydrolagus colliei (assembly GCA_035084275.1). Classification (NCBI taxonomy): domain Eukaryota; kingdom Metazoa; phylum Chordata; class Chondrichthyes; order Chimaeriformes; family Chimaeridae; genus Hydrolagus; species Hydrolagus colliei. The sequence goes on along the minus strand of CM068746.1, from coordinate 10,608,342 downwards.
TGAACAATTACGTATTAGCACAAATGGTGGGAATGGGTTAAGTTAAGTGGTTTCTGGTCTCATAAGAACATAAGAATTAGGAGCAGGAGTAGGCCATTCGGCCCTTCAAGCCTGCCCCGCCATTTGATAAGATCATGGCTGATCTTCTTACCTAACTAATTACCTGCCCTATCCCCAGATCTCCTAATCCCTCTATTTAAAAAAAATCTATCAGTCTCAGCCTTGAAAATGTTCAAGGACTGAGCATCTACAGCCTTCTGGGGTACTGAATTCCATAAATTCTCTGAGAGAAGAAATGTTTCAACTCTGTTCTAAAAGGCTGGTCCTTAATTTTAAGATTATGACCCCTGGTTATAGATTCTCCTACCAGGAGAAACAGTCCTTCACTGTCTACTTTATCCAGCCCTTTAAGAATCTTATATGTTTCAATAAGATCTCCCCTAATTCTTCTGTACTCTAGAGAATACAACCCTAGTTTATTCAACCTATCCTCATAGGTCAGTCCCCTCATCCCAGGAACTAACCTAGTGAATCTACGCTGCACCAGCTCTTTTTTAAATAAGGAGACCAAAACTGCACACAATACTCTAGGTGCAGTCTCACCAAGGCCCTATACAGTTGCAGCAAGACTTCCCTACTCTTGTACTCTAAACCTTTCGCAATGAACGCTAACATGCCGTTTGCCTTCTTAGTTGCTTGCTGCACCTGCAAACTAACTTTTTGAGAATGGTATACAAGGACACCCAAATCCTTGTAACACTATCTAACCTCTCCCCGTCTAGAAAATAATTTGTTTTTTTATTTTTGCTACCTAGGTGAATACTTTCCCACTTCCCCACATTGAATTCCAATGTAATTGGAATTCCCCACTCTTACCCCATTGAATTCATGTCAGGAGCTCAGTGGTTAGAGCACTTTACAAGTGAGAGACCTGGGTTCAATTTCAGGCAGGTCAGCGCAAAACCTTGGGCAAGTTTCCTTACTGCACACACCTGATAATAATCCCTCAAAAATAAACAATAATAAATTGGTCATTTCAGTCCATGACTGTTTGTGGGGATGCTGCTGTGTGCAATTGGCTGCCACGTTTTGCCTACAAATCCCTTTACAGAGCATCCTGAGTCAATTGCGCACAGCTGTGACTCACAAAGGCAAATAGGGGCTTGTGTGAGGAGCAAGGAAACTTGCCCAAGGTTTCGCCCTAATGGGAATCAAACCCAGGTCTCTCGCTTGTGAGGCGAGTGCTCTAATCACTGAGCTACAGGCCTCCAAACCACTGATCTACAGGAATCTAAATGTCATGAAACCAGACACTTTTTTTTTAAAAAGCAAAAAAATTAGAATGATCCTCAAATCTTTAACCAAGTGAATAAAAACTGAGAACAAAATCACCTCTTATTCCCGGCACAGTAATGTAGGTTTCCCAGTTCGTGTAGAGCCTGTGCGCTCAGCGAATTCTGTCTGTGGGCCTGAAGCAGCACTGTGCACAATCACAAGGAAAACATTTTTACATAAATTTAAAACGTGACGTCTACAAATCCCTTCATGCCCTGCACTTCGTTACCCTCTCTGACCTGATTGCTCCCCAACCCACAACCCGCTGCCTCCCCTCAACTGCTCTGATCCCTCTTGCCCTCCGGCCCATCATCAGAAGTCGGGCATTCAGCTTCTTTCCCCTCCATCCCTGGAACCCCATCCCCTAGTCTCTCTACCTCGCCCCCTCCCTTGCCTCCTTCAAGACACATCTCAAGACCCTCCTCTTCAACCAAGCCTTCAGCCACCCTCCTATCCCTACCCTCCCTGCCCTCCACCCTCCTACCCCTGCCATCCTACCCCCACCCTCCCTGCCCCTCACCCTCCCTACCCTCCACCCTCATACCCCCATCCTCCCTGCCCCCACCCTCCTACCACCATCCTCCTTGCTTTCCAACCTCCCTGCCATCCACCCTCCGTGCCCTCCACCCTATTCCCACCCTTCCTGCGCTGCACCCCTCCTGATCCCAATCCCCAGCTCAGGAGTCCAAATCCCTGACTATCCAGTGCCTTGGAATGTCCGCCCGACGTGAAAGACGTTGAGTAAATGTACTGTGTTGTTGTTGTTGTTATATAGACAGTCATATTTTCATAGACAATTTAAAATAAAACAATCAAAAATAAAAATGAATGAACTTACCAATAGTTTTATCATAAGATGAAATGAGCACTGAGAGGCTGGACTCAGGCACGGGCTTGCTTTGGATGCAGTTAAATGAAAGGAACTCTTCAGTTGACCAGTCAGGCGCTGTACAACCTTCAATGTGAGCTGTTCCTAGTTTGAACCCAATGGCTTTAGGTCTTGTGGGTTTTCCTAAAAAGTACATAAACAGAAAAAGCATTACAATTGACGATTGTTAGCTTTGCGTTTACTGTTATTATTAATATTAATAATCCTAACAATCAATATAGCGCCTTATCCCTTTGATACATTGATCATCTCAAAGACTTCAGAATAGTTACTGTTTTGTATGATGACTGGATATATAGGCGAGCACAGCAGCCACTATGTGCACTGCGATGTCCCACAAACAGCCACCAGATAAAAGAGCAATTTAAGAACATAAGAATTTGCTGACGAAAGAAGATCGAGGTCCATCCTGTTCGCTGTCCACCATCCCCGCAGTTGCTTAACATGTCGTGTCCCAAATTATTTACTGTTTCCCCAGATATCAATCACTGTATCTCCAGATATTATGTAGCTCAGTGGTTAGAGAACTCGCCTTAAAAGCGAGAGATCTGGGTTCGATTCCCGGCAGATCAGGGCGAAACCTTGACCAAGTTTCCTTACTCTACATGCCTGATAATAATTTCTCAAAATAAAACAATAATAAATTGCTCACTGTATGTTTGTGGACAAAATGCGGCAGCCAATTCCGCACGACAGTTTGTGGGGACGCTGCTGTGCACAATTGGCTGCCGCATTTTGCCTACAAATATACAGTCAATTCACCTTACAGTATATTCTGTCAATCTCTTTGAGACGTCTTGAAAAAAAAGATGTGAAAAGCGCTAATATCAAAAACAAGGATTATTATTAGTATAATTATTATTACTACTACAAGTTATTACACAAGTTACTATTAAACTCTGTATGGTTAGAACTAATTAAGGACAGTTGTAGAATTAATCACAATTTCAATATTATGATAGAATTTGCACCTACGTTGCTGTGTGGAAGCCAGGTACAAGATAAATAGTTTCCTGCTGTGCCTGAGTATACGACTGAGATAATGAGCCTTGTTCACTGACTCTCTGAAACAGCTCAATGTATCATTCACATCCAGTGGGGCTCCCACCAACGCTTTACCTCTCGCTGACCCTAAACAACAACAACAAATGACAATTACACAGAGCCTTTCAGTCAGGGACAGACAGGAATTTGGCCCTGTCTGTGGGCTGCGATCAAGAGAAGTGGCGGACAGGGAGGGTAGGGGTAGGAGGAGTGGAGGGAAGGGAGGGAGGGTGGGAATAGGAGGGTGGAGGGCAGGGAAGATGGGGGTAGGAGGGTGGAGGGCAGAGAGGGTGGTGGTAGGAGGGTGTGGGTAGAAGGGTAGAGGGCAGAGAGGGTGGAGGTAGGAGGGTGGAGGCAGGGAGGGTGGAAGGCTGGCAGGGTGGAGGGCAGGGAGGGTGAGCGTAGGAGGGTGGTCGAATGTGCGGTTGGTGTTGAGACGTGGGAAGAAAGGGAGGGAGTAAGGTGAAGCAAACTTTCCTAACACTTCGCTCTGCCTGGGAATCCAGCCTGGGTGGAGGGCAGAGAGGGTGGGGGTAGAAGGGTGGAGGCAGGGAGGATGAGAGTAGGAGGGTGGAGGGCAGGGAGAATGGGGTCAGAGGGTGGAGGCAGGGAGGGTGGAGGGCAGGGAGAGTGGAGGGCAGGGAGGGTGGAGGGGTAGGAGGGCGGAAGGCAGGGAGAGTGAGGGTAGGATGGTAGTCGAATGTGCCGTTGGTGTTGAGACATGAGAGGGAAAGGAGGGAATAAGGTGAAGCAAACTTTCCAAACACTTTTCTCTGCCTGGGAATCCAGCCTGGGATCTTTTACTTGTGAACTGAATGCACCAACCACAAAGCTACAGGACTTCAAAATCAGCTAAAACCACACAACCTGCCCTGACTGATATTAACAAGCTTCCGTCCACTACTCCAACTCTGTCCATTTGGGGATTTACTGGAAACTAACTATGTATTTTACTCAAACTCTGGGCTCCCCAACCCCACAAGATTTGGCTCTCGCAAACCTGCTCCTAATACTGCCCGGGATTAGGTAAACAAGATGCGTCCCTCCAGGGAGAGAGAGAGAGAGAGACAGAGAGAGAGAGAGAGAGAGAGAGAGAACATTCCAACCCAACAATCTATCTGTTGGGTTTCCATGAGTGGGTGGGATGTGGGGAATTCTCAGCTGGGTTTGGGAGCAAGGGGATGAGAACCTGGTTGACCACAAACAATATAATGACGATACAGTATAAACCAACTAACTAAGGCACAGAAGTGGTTGAAAATGACAATAAGGTAAGAATTCTCAAACCACAGAGCGTTGCAAATAAGTAAGTGAACTTGTAAAGCAGAGAAGGTGAGAAACTTCCCTACCCAAACATAAATCCATGGGTTCATTCAAGATTTCTATGCTCGGCTGTTGAATTTTCAACTGGACTCCAATAAATGATCTGGAATTTATCTGCAAAGAATCATCATATTATTACTTACCACAGAATAACTATTACAAAGTATTTCATCATAAACACATAATCACTCCGCTTTACAGTACATCCTAAGAAGTGTTTTGAGATATCCTCTTGATGTGAAAGGTGGTGCACCAAAAGTAGGGATTTTTATTGTTGTTGACAATAAATGTTGTTGAGACGTCTCAAAGCGCTTCACAGAATATACTGTAAAGTGCAGTGACTGTGTATTTTGTGGACGAATCGCAGCAGTCAATTGCACACAGCAGCATCCCCACAAACAGTCGTGGATTGAAAAATAAAGATTTAAAAAATGTAACAATAATAATAATCCTTGCATTTGATACAGCGGATGATCACGTCTTCGAGACGTCTCAAAACGCTTCACAGATTATACCAAGTGCAGTGACTGTGTATGTTTTACGAACAAAACGCGGTAGCCATTTGCGCACAGCAGTGTCCCCACAAACAGCTGTAGAATTGAGTGAACAAATTATTATTTTTTTGTTTGTAGCTTTTAAAAAAAAAGTTATTAAGCTCAGAATTATCATTATTATTGTCCATTAATTATAATTAGTATAACTAAAGTAGGAGCATATGGTATATGATGCTCATCAGACATGGTTGGGAAGTCAGACTGTGACAAGATGAAGGAGAGACTTACGTAGATCTCTGAAACGCTTGAGGGTTGTAACAAATGGGGCTGAGGAGCATCTGGACCATCAAATTCTTTTATCCTTTTGATCAGCTGTCTCTGAGCATACACCAGAAGAGGAGACACCTTCTCAACGAACCTTTCACTGGGAAGGAAACAAGAGACAGGGAGGGAGAAATACGTACAGCAACACACTTTCCAATCTATGCCCAATTGATTCTATAATAATAATCCCTCCCCCACCAAAAAAATAATAAAATTGGTCATCTCAATCCATGACTGTTTGTGGGGACGCTACTGTGGGCAATTGGCTGCCGCGTTTCGCCCACAAATATACAGTCAATTCACTTTACAGTATGTTCTGTGAAGCGCTTTGAGATATCTAGAAGATGCGAAAAGCGCTATATCAAATGCAAGGGTTATGATTATTATTATTACAGTATTATTATATATTGTGGGCCAAATGTGGCAGCCAATTGCACACAGCAGTGTCCCACAAACAGCCTTGGATTGAGTGATCAAACTACAGTATTATATTATTGTTTTTCTTGAAGGGATTATTACACCCTGAAAAGTGATGCACCGATCAACCCACTAACAATCGGGTTCCTCCTAACACAGAGGCGTGTGTGTGTAGTAAGGAAACTTGCCCAAGGTTTTGTCCTGCCCAGGAATCAAACCCAGGTCTCTCGCTTGCGAGGTGAGAGCTCTATCCACAGGAGCTACTGGATTCCACAGTAAGAATGAGTTACAACAAACTGCTTGTGATATTTTCCCCCATCGTTCAACCGAAAGAAACCCTAATGGCAGCTTTTACAACGAGAAAGAAGAGAGAAATATTTGAATGCTGGGGAATAAAAAACAGTACTCACTGTGTTAATGCATTGAAGTGCAAGGCCAGATGAGTTAAATGCTCCCACTGTTCATCAAAGTACAGCAACTCCAAAGTGTACAGCACAATATCACACACCAATCGTAGGTCAAACACGTTGATATCATCAAATTGTTTTTCAAATTTCAAACTAAATCCTCCTTTGTCATCTGATATGCCTCCCACAAATCCTGGGACCGTAAATATACCATCTGGGTCAACAAACTGGGTGCAAAATGAAAATGAGTTTCAGCTGGGAAATGTCGTTATATTTTTGAGGTAATTAGTACCATTTTAATAACTGAATAGAAAACTGTTAATTGATGAGTCTGACAAAAAGTATAAACCATTACACAATTCTTATATTTAACAATAATGATACTTGCATTTGAATATATGTGCCTTATCACGTCTTCAGGACATCTCAAAGCACTTCAGAGAAGGTAACATACTGCCAAGTGACCGTGTACTTTGTGGGTGAAACAAGCAGCCAATTGTACAGCAGTGTCCCACCAAGATTACAATAAATTGCCATGTTTATCTACCTTCACATTACTGTATGTTTTTTGCTGATGAACCACCATATCCAGAAGATTTTCCGAAGCCAAGTAGAATGGCAGCCATAAGATGCTCCTGAGTTGCTCTATTGTTACCAGATAGGGTTCTGGCAAAGCTTCCATTCCAGCGACATACATCCCAGCCACATGTGCACAGTTCCACAGCACCCGACAAGCATTCTGCAGCCCTGTCCACAGTTGACCACGGTGAGCAAGTACCTACAACAACAACAACAAAATGACACTTGTATAGCGACTTTCAAGTCAGGAGGACGTCCCAAAGCCCTGGACAGTTACTGCTTCACACCCGAGTTGAGGACGGAGGGAGGTGGGGGTGGGAAGGATTAGGAGTTGCCGATGAGTCCATCGAAGAGGAGTCTTGAAGCGAGACTTGAAGGAGGCCAGGCAGGGGGCAAGGCAGAGTGACTGTGGGATGGAGTTCCAGAGGTTGGGGGCAGAGTGGCTAAAGGCTCGCCCGCCAATGGTGGAATGGGTGCGTTGGGGGACGTGGAGCAGCCTCTCTGCTGACCAGAGAGGGTGGGCAGGTTGGTAAGGGGAATAATAACAATACTACTAATAATAATAAACCTTGCATTTGATGCAGCGCCTCAACTGTCCTTCCTCCCCCAAATCCGCGCCATGACCGGTATTACCTTCCACCACCTCCGCAAGATTGCCCCACTCCGCCACTGCCCCACTCCGCACGCTGCTGAAACACTTGTCCATGCATTCATCATATCTAGGCTCGACTGCGGGAACGCTCTCCTCATCGGCCTTCCCAGCTCCTCCCTTCACAGGCTGCAGATCATTCAGAACTCTGCAGCTGATTTACTCTCCCACAATCGGCTCCACGACCACATCACTCCCACCTTTGCCTCTCTTCACTGGCTCCCCATCCCCCAGAGGATCGAATTCAAGATCCTCGTCCTCACTTTCAAGGCCTTTCACCGCCTTGCCCCCGCCTATCTCTCCGACCTGCTGTCTCCCTATCAGCCTCCCGATGTGAAAGCCACTCTACAAATGTAATTTTGTTGTTGTTGTTGTTATTATCACGTCTTTTAGATGTCTCAAAGCGCTTTACAGGATACGCTGTAAAGTGGAGTGACTTTTGTGGGTCAAACGCTGAGCAATTGGCTGCCGCATTTCGCCCACAAAATATACAGTGAATTGACTTTATCCTGTGAAGCGCTTTGAGACGTCTCAAAGACATGATAAGGCGCTGGATCCAATGCAAGGCTTATTAATATTATTATTATTAAAGAAATTACCACTGCTTTTTTGAAGTAGAAGAACGATGTTTTAAGTTGATTATGAATTTCAGAACCAGTCACAATGCCTTCTTCTTGTTCTGAAAGCATTTCCTCCACCTTATCATCTTCACTGGATCCTATACATTCTGAATCGTTGCTTTCGCTTTCATCAGAGACCTTGCTTGAAGTTGCTTTGTTACAATACAAGGCAATAAATCATATAAATATTATACACAAATACTATAAAACTCTACACTGACAACAACTTGCATTTATAGCATAATTGGATGCATGTGAATTCACCTCCTTAATTCACCCCCAGAATACGGTGAAAATTATCATGATTCATTCCAGTGATTTAATTAAAAAAAAGTGAATGAACTGTATATTTGTGGGTGAAATGTTAGCACAAATTGTGCATAGCCGTGTCCCACAAACAGTAATTAAGTGACCAAATTATAATTTTTTGGGGGAAGGGATTATTACTCCCAGAAAAGTGATTTGCCAACCGACCAACACCTAGGTTCCTACTCACTGCTGGGGCACCAGAGGTGTGTGGAGGAGAGAAAACTTGTCTAAAAGACACCTTACAAATAAAGCAATCTCGCCTATGTTTCTACAGTAGGTCTAGGTTTGATCATGCACAACATACAGTTTCACCTCAATTCTACACTGAAATGTATGCATCAACTGAATAATAATAATAGTCCTTGCATTTGATATAGCGCTTTTCACATTTATCAATGTCTCAAAGCGCTTCACAAAATATACGAGGAACATGAATTGACTGTTTGTGGGCAAAATGAGGTAGTCAATTGCACACAGCAGTATCTCCACAAACAGTCGTGGATTGATAGGACTAATTTGTATTATTGTGGGGGTTTTTGGAAGGATTATTATTAGGCATGTGTGTGTGGAGTAACTTGTCCAAGGTTTCACCCTGATCTGCCTGGATTCGAACACGGGTCTCACACTTGTAAGGCTCTAACCACTGAGCTACAGGACTCCATGGTGGATGTTCATTCAGACTTCATATTTTCCAGTGGTGCATGGCCCTAATCAGATTTAAAGACAGATTTATGCTACAAGTAGTGTTATTTTCTACAAGACAAAGTGCACATCAAACTGTACAGACTACTGTTGCACAAACTGCCACTGTACTTCACACTAAACCTCTACCAGTTACCTTGTCCCATCACAAAAAACGCAACAAAAAATGGAACCAACAACAGATTAGACAGTCATCCGGCACCTGGGGAAGATGGGGCCATTGAGAACCTGAGAGCATTGAAAGCCTCGAGTTGCATCTTCCTCATTATATCTGTTGCAATGCGAGGAAAGTGCTCTACACTACAGGACTCCACACACATAAAAATAGAATAATCCTTGAATTTGATATAGTGCTTTTCATGTCTTCTAAACATCTCAAAGCGCTTCATACAGTATACTGTAAAGTGAATTAACTGTATACTTGTGGGTGAAATGCAGCAGTGTATAGCAGTGACCCACAAACAGCCGTGGTTTGAAATGACCAATTTTATTATTTGTTTTGGAGGGATTATTATTATTAGGTGTGTATGTGTGTGTCAGTATGTGTGTGTGTGTGTGTGTGTGTGTGTCAGTGTGTGCGTGTGTGTGGAGTAAGGAAACTTGCCCAAGGTTTCGCCCTGACCTACCTGGATTCGAACACAGTTCTCACGCTTGTAAGGCAAGTGCTCTAACCACTGAGCTACAGGAGCTCCACCCACATTGCATTTTTAGATGCTCATATTTTGTGCATTTTTGGAGCTGATTATAACATACCACTGAATTTTCTTTTTATCGATGGTAAATTAGGGTGTTGTGGAGTCGTGACTTGCATGGTTTTATCCTCCTGGTCCATGAGCAGCAGAGTGCCACAGTTATACATGCAGAAAATGCCAGGATCCATAAATGAATATCTAGACACAAACACAAAATAAAACCCTGGATTCAAACTAAACTGATTCCTTTGGACCAGGATAACAAAACAATAAAAAGCTTTTTTGCCCTCGTTTATTATTAATGACTTGATCATGATTCCTTACATTTCATAGGCATTTAATTCACTTGATTAAAACTAAATATAAAAACTGTAAACCAATAAACCAATTCTAGTTGTAAAAATTGTAAAAATGTCATTTACATATTTATTCAACCAATCGACCGATCAGTCAGGTGTCTGTCTGACACGCACAGAAACCCGTCACCGTGATCAGTCGGATGTCTGTCTGACACACACGTAAACATCATCGTTGCTTAAGAATCTACAAACCAAACTGAGAATTCCCCACATCTCACCTACACATGGCAATCCCAGAGATAGATTGTTGGAATGGAATGCGCTCTCTCCCCCCGGACACATCTACTTGACTAACCGTGTGCTGTTTGGCTGTACCTCTTTAGGACAGTTGGGATGGAGTCTCCTGGTTTGTGACGTTGGTTCATGGACTTGATGAACAAACTGAAGAATGTGGAACCAAATAGCAGGTTCATATGGCTCCGGAACGGCATCTGGTCTGTAAACCTCTGCCGCACCTTCCTCCGTTTGGCGTGTTCCCGCAGGATAGGCCCCAGCATGATCGACAAGGCTTGCGTGGCTTTCCTTTCCAACTTCTCCCTCGACTTTCTACAAGAAACACCAGTACAGTATGGTTGACTGGGGAGGACACCTCAAACAAGATGTTGTCATTGTTTCTGTGTTTGGGGAAGCTCATCAATGCCCTTAGGGATCTCCAAACTAATTCCACCCACACATGGGAGCCCCCAGAGATAGATCGCTGGAATCGGACATGCTCTCTCTCCTCAGCCAATTGTGTACAGCAGAGCAGTGTCTCACGCTTTAGCCATGAGTTGAGCAACCGAGTTATTATTATTTTATAGGCAACTCTCTCTCTTCCTGTAGGATTGCATCTTGAAGCTTTACCGCACAGAGGTAATGGTAATTGGATCCCAGAAAGGTGATCGATTACCTCAGTTCATCAATGCCTTTCATAGAGGTGGTTTTGGCTTCCTTCTGAAGGAGGAGTTTGCTTTCATACAGTTCCTTGGCTTCTTTCAGTTTGGTCACTGCTTTCTTCACTTTCTTGCTACCAAGAGTGTGGTCAGATTTCTGTACAATATAATAATATAACTGCTATTAGTATAATAATAATCCTTGCATTTGTGATTTTGGTAATTGCTAACCATTGGTAATTACCGTTGGTAATTTTCAATCCACGACTGTTTGTGGGGACACTGCTGTGCACAATTGGCTGCCGCATTTTGCCCACAAGTATACAGTCAATTCCTTTATCCTGAGAAACACTTTGAGACATCTAGAAGACGTGAAAAGCGCTATATCAAATGCAAGGATTATTATTATAATATAGCACATTATCAGGTATTCGAGATGCCTCACAGAATACACTGTAAAATGAATTGACTGTATATTTTGTAGGCAAAATGCGGAAGCCAATTGTGCACAGCAGCGTTCCCACGAACAGTCGTGGATTGAGTGACTAAATTTATTATTGTTATTATTACCCATGTGCAAAGTAGGCATCAGGTTCGATCCCCAGTTATCCTTCCTCCGCCACATCCAGTCCCTTACCTGCACCGCCTTTTTGCATCTCCGCCACATTGTCCATCTCTGTCAATATCTCACCCCAACACCTGCACCAAACCCTGGTCTATGCCTTTGTCACCTCTCGGCTGGACTACTCGTTGGTCTCCCCTCCTCCACCATTCACAAAATCCAGCTCATCCAAAACTCCACCACCCACATTCTCACCTGAACCAAACTCCGCTCCCCGATATCCCCAGTTCTTGCCAGACTTCATTGGCTCCCTGTCATAGATTGACTTCAAGATCCTCAATCTTGTGTTTAAATCCCTCCATTCCTCTCTTCTCACAGCAGTAACTGCACTATTGGGTCTGACCTCCTCCTTGTCCCCCGAATCCTCCACTCCACCATCGGCAGCCATGCCTTCAGCCACTAGGCTCAGAAACTTTGGAACTCCCTCCCTCACCCCCTCCACTGCACCCCCTCCTTCCCCATCTACAGGTCGCGCCTGAAGATGTTTCCCTTTGACCGACCAAGCTTACTGTCACCTTCCCCTTCCCCCTGGCTTGGCCTTGGGGTCCGCCATTGTGAAGCACTGACTCTGAGACGCCATCCAGCGTGGAGCGAGGGTGCTGTATAAATGCAAGTTGTATTTTTTTGAAGGGATTATTACCCAAGAGAATCTATCGGCCAATTGATTAACAAGTGGGTTCCTACTTATTGCCGGGTAAACAGAGATGTGTGGAGTAAGCAAACTGGCCTAATGTTTCGCACCACCTGGGAATGGAACCCAGGTCCTCTTGCTTGTGAGGCGAGCGCTCTAAACACTGAACCACAGAACTCCCCACAGCCCGCCTGCCCACCCGCTGGAGTCAGTGGGTTACTTACGTGCATATATTCCACCACCGCTACTGAGAGTTTATTGGTTTGAATTTGGGAAGTGTGCGGTTTTTTCTGACTTTTCTTATTACAAATGGTTTCCTGATGACTGTGAAGTGAAAGAAAACCTGGTAAATACCACAATAAATAATCATAATCCTCACATTTGACGAGTTGTTGGGAGGACATCCCAAAGCACTTTATAATCACTGGGGGAATGGAATCCTTCCACTACAGCTCCTGTTAAACCTCCAGCTAGACAAGCAGTGGGAAAACCTGGCCAGACAGTGATATATGGTTTGTCTCCAGCAGTTACCCCAACACACACTCTGGGCTCCCCCCACAGACTCAGCTCTCATCAACCTGCGCCTCATACTCTCCTGAATTAGGTAAATAGGATGTGTCCCTCCAGGGAGAGAAAGAGAGAGTCAGACAGAGAAAGAGAGAGAGAGCATATGCTATCCAACAATCTATATCTGGGATTTCCATGTGTCGGTGGAATTCGAGGAATTCCCAGTTTGGTTTGGAGACTCTTAAGCCACGGTGATGGGTTTCCACAAGTGTCGGGACACCCGGCCAAGCAACAAACACTGTGACTTTTGGTAATTATGATGTTCCTTTTGGCAAATCTCGCAATCTGCAATTTAGCAAATGGAAACTCCCCAAACAGAAAATCTCACCTGGTTGGTAAATATTCCATGTTAAGGCCCATTTCCCATATCTGGCTGGATTGTAAACGGATAACAACACTCACTGCGTTAATTCCGCTTCAGCCAGAGGCATCCAGTCCAACACCAAGCTGAGCTGATCCAGGTGAATCGCTCTCTCTATCAACTTGTTAAAGAACTCCAGGAAACGAGGCGATTTCTTAAATTTGATCACTGGAACAGATTGACATTACCCCAATATTAATGTTCATCATAATCATCCTGGAACTGATACAGCGCCTTATTGCATCTTCTAGACAGACGTCTATTTGTGGGATATTAAAACAAACAGCAGTTTCTCTCTACCATAGAATAATAATAATCATTGCATTTGATTTAGCGCTTTTCACATCTTATCGACATCTCAAAGCGCTTCACAAAATATACTGTAATATGAATTGACTGTATATATCTGTGGGCAAAACGCGGCAGCCAATTATGCACAGCAGCGTCCCCACAAATAGTCGTGGATTGAAAATGACCAATTTTTAATATAACCTCTGAGCAAATCCAATTGAATTTATACTTAATAATAATAATAATCGGTGCATTTGATCCAGCGCTTTCATCAAAGCGCTTCACATGACACGCCTTGTGGCCTGTGTATTTTGTGGGTGAAACGCGGCAGCAAGATGTGGCACAGCAGCATCCCCACAAACAGATGTGGAGTGAGGGACCCGTTTTATTTGGGGGATTGTAGGCCAGGATACTAAAATTCATTTCTCTTTTCGAATCACGCCACAAGATCTTTAACATCCACCTGAACAGGCAGGCGGGAGAGACAGACTTAATACCTCAGCTCAATTTCAGAGGTTTACTTCACACATTTCAATTGGAAACTGATACCAACAAATCATTCAGTATTTTGAAGTTTCCCCCCCTTAACATTTTATATAGAAATTAGGAAAAGAACATTCATAAATAAATTCAAAGCATTTCAGCTGCAGCATGTATAAACACTCCAACCTTCCTCGTATGCGGAATCTAACGGGGAGAATAAGATGATGCTGAATAGCACATTCGGATCTTCATCTCCAGTCAGCTTGGTGATAACTGATGAAAATACATAAAAATATACATTGATGTTAACCTATCCTGTGGTGTTCCATCTGAAACTGCTTTTGTAGCCAACATGCCTCCATTTAAATAATAATAATCCCTGTATTTGATTCAGCGCCTTATCACATCTGCGAGACATCTCAAAGCACTTCTAAGAATATACTGTAAAGTGAATTGACTGTGTATTTATTATATGGCTGAAACGCGGTAGCCAATTGCTCACAGCAGTGTCCCCACACACAGTCGTGGATTGAGTGACCAAATTATTTTTATTTTCTATGGGATTATTACCACCAGAAAAGCAATTCACCAATTGACTAACAACTAGGTTCCTACTGACTGTTAGGAACACAAGAGGTGTGTGTGTGTGAGTGTGTGTGTGTGTGGAGAAAGGAAACTTGGGAATCAAACCTGGGTCCACCCATTTGCATACGGTGTAGATGCGCTACAGGATTCCACAATGTTAAAGTCTCTATATTTCCTACCATCCTTGGTCATTTGTAACAATCCTGCTTCCATTGTCTCCACTTGTTGATTTAAAGTTTTCTCAAGCAGTGTTGACTCCTGTTTAGCGTGTACATCCCAAGTATCCTAAATTAACAACAAAATATACACAGCAGTATTCAGAAAAGCTCCTAACTGCAAGCCTGTCCAGCTCTTAAGACAGGAGAATCATAAAGTCCTATCATAATAATCCTGGCATTTGATATAGCCTTTTCACATCTTATCGACATCTCAAAGCACAGAATGCACTTTAAAGTGAATTGACTGTATATTTGTGGGCAAAACACGGCAGCCAATTGTGCACAGCAGCATCCCAATAAATAATAATCCTATTTATTACCCCTGGAAAAGCCAACCGACTAATCAACAATACAGTCCCCCCAACAAATAGCTGTTCAGATAGGTACCTGTGGCACAGCTTCAGTGTCCTCATCAACTTTGATTTCATCACCATTAATTTTCAACTTCAATATCTTCTTCCCAATGTTGATTACAGTGAAAGCCAAGTCAAACTCCTTCCAAGAACGAAGCACCTGTAAGTAATCACAATACTCGCTCCTGCATAAAGTTTTAGGTTTGTGTTTCACATTCACCACTGGATAAGGGAGGAAGGGAGGGAGGGAGGGAGGAAGGGATCGATCGATAAGGTAGATCGATAAGATAGATCGATAGATAATCCACGCATTTGATATAGCGCTTTTTACATCTTATCGACGTCTTAAAGCACTTCACAGAATATATTGTAAAGTGCATTGACTATTATTGTGGGTAAAACGCTGCAGCCGAGCATACATAGCAGAGTCCCCACAAACAGTTGTGGATTGAATTGGCCAATTTTTATTATGGTTTTTTTTGGACAGATTATTATTAGGCGTGTGTGTGTGGAGTAAGGAAACTTCCCCAAGTGTTTCGTCTTGATTTGCGAACACAGGTCTCACGCTTGTAAGGCGAGTGCTCTAACCACTTTACAGGAGCTCCACAAATAATATAATAATAATCCTTGCATATGATATAGCTCTTTACATGTCTTCTAGATGTCTCAATTATAAATAAAGCAACCAACCCTAATGTTTAGCAATGCTATGCTGGCAGTGAGGAGATCTGTTACTTATAATAATCCTTGCATTTGATATGACTCTTTTTGTGTCAACGCACTTCACAGTTTTGACTATTTTGCAGGTGGGCTCCACCTGCCTCCAATTTTCTCTCATCATTCCTTTCTGGAAGTCATTCACTCTTTGTTGTTCCAAGGGCAGATGGTGACTCTCTCAGTATCTCATCCCATCATCATTCCTTCATTTCACCCACAAATAAAATACAAAGGCAATTCACATTACAGTGTATCCTGTGAAGCTCTTTGAGACATCTTGAAGACACGATAAGGCGGTGTGTCGAATGCAAGGATTATTAATAATACAGTAAAAGCTTGTTTATCCGTGACCCGATCAACCGGATTGCACGACCCCCCCTCCCGGGGCAATTCCAGCAATCACAAGTATGCTCACATTGCGTGCATGCGCACTTATTAAACTTCCGAACTCTGGGTTTTCACTGATTGGTAAAAATGCTTTTTTACCGATCATTTTATCGAGTGTGCTGGAATCTTGATTGGTAAGTAGCCATACGATATTCTGTTACTATTTACAATATTATTAATACGGTTTTAAAATAAGTACATTTTTTGTGTTGGGTTTTCGGCAACTTGCCGCCCGATTATCCAACACAGTCAATTAGTTGACCCCCCCAAAGGGTGCCAGATAAACGGGCTTTTACTGTGGTAATCCTTGCACTTGATTCAGTGCCTTATCATGTCTTTGCGACGGCTCAAAGTGCGTCCCAGGATATACTCTAAATATTAATATTACTATGACTGCAAATAGCACACACATTCTAAAACCAATCATAAAAACCGGCGCATACATACCTTTGCCATGTGACAAGTCATACAAGCGGTCATATGTTGTAAACTGTTGATTATTCCAAATTGTTTCTTGAGCTTGCAAGAGGTGATCACTTCTTGTAAAACAATCATGCATTTGATGAGAATCTGGGACATGCAATTAAATTGGAAACTAACAATTAGAATTTTACTAACATAAAGGAAATGTTGCTATACAGTGACATTTAATAGTATAGTAGCCATAACAATATAATAATATTGCATTGGAGTTGGCTCCTTATCATGCCTTTGAGGTGTCTCAAAGCGCTTCACAGAATATACTGTAAAGTGTAGTGCATGTGTGTTTTGTAGGCAAAACACGGCAGACAATTGTGCACAGCAGCGTTCCCACAAACATTTGTGGATTGATCAACCTAATTATTATTATTATTAATTTATTTTTGAAGGGATTATTACCCCAGTGAAATTGATCCGCCAATCAACACACAACAAAGTTCCTGCTGACTGCTTGGTAAACAGAGGTGTTTGCAGGAAGGATACTTGCCTCTGGTTTGGCAACATTTCGGCCATACCAGGAATCAAACCAAGGTTAGGCAACTGACCACTGAGCTGGAAGAATGCCACACACATTTTGTTAGGATCACTGACCTGGATAACTGGCACCAAAGGAATCATGTGGCAGATCAAAGGTGCAAGAAGTCCATAACACTGGACCACAGCCTGCAATGCCTGATTGCTGTCATTGACCCAGCCGGCCAGGTCGATCGCCACCAGCATCTTCTCACATTCAGCCAAACGACGATGCTGTAAATCAGAGCACATTGCAGTCGCCTGGGGAGCAATATTGCTTACAAGTAGTAATAATAACAATAATAATAATCATCCAGGAATTTGATATAGCGCTTTATCAACTCTTTTTGAGATGTCTCACAGCGCTTCGCATGATAAAATGAATATACCGTATATTTTGTGGGTGAAATGAGGCAGTCAATTGTGCACAGCAGGGTCGTGGATTGAGTGACTAAATTATTTTTATTTTCTATGGGATTATTACCCCTGGAAAAGTGATCCATCAATTGACTAACAACCAGGCTCCTATTCACTTTTCGGAAAACAAGAGGTATGTGTGGGTGGGGTAAGGAAACATGGCTAAGGCTTTTGCCCTGCCAGGGATTGAGTGAATAATAAATAAATTATTATTCATTTATTTTTGACGGGAATTAAACCCAGGTCCTCCGCGCAAAGCAAGTGCTTTAACCACTAAAATACAGGACTCCGCAATGATCAATAGTTCAATGTGATTCCAGAACTTACTTGTCCTTTGTAGAGTGGTCCATAGTTACACAGGGAATCACAATAGAGCTGCTCCTCCTTCACGCTAACGTCACAACTGATAAAGATGCTTTCCAGAAAAAGCCGTAACAGAATGGGAGATGCTTTCTGCAAAGTCATACAGCATAAACTGAGGGGCAGAATATTCATGGCAACAGTTAAAGGACAACATCATCTATCGATTATGAATTGTAACATTAGATCAACAAGCTTGTTTTTCATAGAACCATAGAATTTTACAGCACAGAAGGAGGCCATTTGCCAGCTCTTTGAAAAGAGCTATTTCAAAGTCAATCCCACTCTCTGGCTCTCTCTCCTCATAACCCCGCAAACCCATCCGCCCCAATAATCATCCATAAACCATTATATTTCATAATAATCCTTGAATTTGATACAGTGTCTTCAAAAGCGCTTTACAGAAGATACTGTATATCTGTATATTTTGTATACAGTACATTTTTGTGGGTGAAACGCGGCAGCCAATTTGCTTAGCAGTGTCCCCACAAAAAGTTGTGAATTGAGTGATGAAATTATTATTTATTTGTTTTAAAGGGATTATTACCCCAAAATGTGATCCACCAATCGACTAATAAGTAAGAAGGATTACTTACTTACTGCTCGATAAACAGAGGTGTGTGGAGTAAGGAAACGTGCCAAAAATGTCACCCTGTGCGGGAATCAAACCCAGATCCTTTCGCTAGTGGGTCGAGTGCTCTAACCACCTCTAGCAACATGACTCCACTCCTCTATTTTATCATTTACTGTTGGATACTTCAACATAATATTTTATGCTTCTTCCAGAGGGTTTTGGAACATGGAAAGCTTTGACACAGTAGGTATTGAAGTTAAACCTGACTGTTCAGCACCTTGGGATGTCCTCCCGATGTGAAACGTGCTCTATAGATGTAATTTTGTACGTTGTTGCTGCTGTTGTTGTTGTTAAACCATTAAAACACAATTGAATCAATACTATTAAAGGTGATGAGGAAAGAGAAATAAGGAACAATGGTACCTTTTGGTAGATATGCTCCAATCTTCCTTTAAAGAAGTGGTTTGATCCTGGGTGTTCCCTGGAGTACCCACAAAGTGCTGCCATAGCACGGAGAAAGCCAACTTTGTTACTGGATAATATCCCAACTGATAGGAATACTAGGAAACAACAACAACTAATATTAGATTAGAGCATGATATATTTACTCTCGGTTTGTCCGGAGGTAGGTTTATGTAACCATGGCATAACAAATGTACAAAAATCACTGTCGCACATTTTGGTGCGAGTAAGCTCGCCGGAGGTTTCGGTCAAGAGGACTTGACGCACCTGACAAAGGTAAGCCCAGGTTGTAAGGATGGGAAGAGGATGACAGGCAAGGATTGGTTTTGTCGTCTCGCCTATGGCATTTCCAATTATCTTTCCAGCCTCTGAATAGGCAACAACAGCAAAGATGTATTTCTCATTGGGTTCCAATCCCCCTACCTTCAGCAAACATTTCCCCAGCCCTGGTACCTACAATCAGAGGCAAAGTCACACTACAACAACAACAACAACAGCTTGGATTTATATAGTGTCCTCCCTCACTCCAAGCATGATGGTATCTCAGAGCACTTCACTATAACGGACCCGGGGCAGAGCCAGGAACTAGCGTGCCACACAAAAATTTACACAGAAGTTTTCAATTGGGGAAACATTATTAACAAAAAAAGTAACAATAATAATAATTGCATTTGTTATAGCGCCTTATCACATAATTGAGTTAACTCAAAGTGCTCCACAGAATATAGTGTAAAACATAGTATATGACTACATTTTCTGCCAACTGTATTCTGCAGTGTCCCACAAAAAGTCAAAGATTGAAAGATCAAATAATAATAATTTTTATTTATTTATTTTTGAAGGGATTATTAACCCTGAAAAGCAATCCACCAATTCACTAATGATTTACTGCTGGGTAATAATAATAATAATAATAATATAATAATAAATAGGTAAACAGAGATGCCTGTTGTAAGGAAACTTGCCCACTGTTGCGCACTGCCCGGGAATCAAACCCGGGTCCTCTCGTCTGCGAGGAGAATGCTCTAAACACTGAGCTACAGCAGTCCACATAATTAACATAAAAGTTAATAGCAACATATGATAAAAAGCATGAAATTCCGATGATACCACCTGATAACACTATCTAACGAGCTAGGGTTCAGTTATATATAATCCAGCTTCACTTTATCTGTCCAAACCTCTTGTCCTGTTCCTGGAAACAGACAATCGTTCATCCTGACTTTGGGATTATATCCTGTTGCAATACGGCCAAATATCTGGTACCAGTAAACCTGACAGAAACAAGTATTTCATTAGATTTTAAACAGCTATTCATACATGTGCCAAATCCCTCCCTTTTCCTCCACACCTCCTGTCTCCAGCTCATGTCTGAAACAATGACTATCCAGCACCTTGTGACATACTGCACTACCCTGTGTGGGAGTGGGAGTGGGACGGGGGGCACTCTATAAATACAAGTTGTTGGTGGTTGTGGTGTTTGTGTGGAACAACAACAACAGCAAAATGACACTTGTCGTTCTTGTTGTTCCACACAAACACCACTGCCGCCAATAACTTGCATTTATATAGCGCACCCCCCCACCCCCCACACAGGGTAGTGTCCCAGAGTGCTGCCATAACATGCATGGAACTCACACTGATGAGGACCTAGCTCAGTCTGTTGACACTAAAGCCTGTTGAGGTTATGTGTTTGTATGTGTGCGAGGTATGCAAGCTGATAAAATAGGGTTTGATGGATGGTTGGCTGATCAATAATACATATCGCAATCCTGGCATTTGACACAGAGCCATATCCTGTCATTGAGACGCCTCAAAGCTCTTCGCAGAATGTATGTTAAAGTGAATTGACTGCGTATATTGTGGGCGAAATGCAGCAGCCAATTGAGCACAGCAAGGAAACGTCCAGGTCCTCTTGCTTGTAAGGCGAGTGCTCTGACCACTGAGCTGCAGAGCAGGGCAAAAGGAGCAATCGCCTACCTTCTCAGATGAAGCAAATGGAGCTGGTTTGAATATCATGCAGTTATGTGCTCTGTAAAGCAGAATAGGAGCTGGAACAACATATGTGTTCTCTGTGGAGTTACTTTCCCGTTCTTTATTGGAATTATAGAGATTGTTTTCTTCAGCATCCACTTTCCGAAGCACAGACACAACTTCCTGCAAAAATAATAATCTTTAATAACAATTTAGCCTTTAACCTCTGCTCTATAGCTCAGTGATTAGAGCACTCGCCTTACAAATGAGAGGACCTGAGCATTTCCTTGCTGTGCACAATTGGCTGCCGCGTTTCACCCACAAAATACACATATTATTATTGTATGTAAACACGCTTTGATGGTTAGAAATACCTTGAAAAAAATCAACGCTTTACAATTCATATCAATTTATGTCTGTAGATTTGGGAGAATTTTATTTCAGTTGTGACTATTTGTCAGGTCAGGGAATCAAGGGATTATAGAGCAAGGGCGGGTAACTAGAGTTGAGGTACAGATCAGCCATGATGTGATGGAATGGCAGAACAGACTGGAGAGGCTGAATGGCCTCCTCCTGTTCCCATGAATCTTGATGGAACATATACATTGGATGCTAAATCAGTTAACGACCATCTATCCGTGTTGGTATAAATGGTGCTCACTCACACTGCGTGCTGCATTGAATTATAATTATATTACAGTATTATTATAACTAGTTTAAATGAATAACATATTAGCCAAGTAGGGTCCGTCGATATGGAAATTTTCTGATTTAGATATATCGATGGGCTCATATTGAGATAAACCGAAATATCGATATTTTTGGCTTTTTTGTACTGCGCATACATGCGCGTCGCGAGATGTGCGCGCATTCTGGGCCTATCGCCGTCTCTCTCCAACCCCCCCGCCCTCTCTCTCCCTCCCCCCCCTCCCACACAGCCATCTCTCTCCTCTTGCATACCTGTATATTGTATTCTAGGACTATGAATACAATATGGCGGCTTTGCACCTCGGTCTGTGCATTGTGTATAGAGATGAGCATTCTGGGTCTTGTAGTTCAGTGTGCGCGTATTCTGATTTTTTCCCTCGATGTATCGATTTTTCGATATATCGATATTTTTAAAATGTCTATATCGGCATATCGATATGAAAATTATATCGGGTATAACCGATATATCGATATATCGCCAGACCCTACAGCCAAGTAATAATCCCTAGCACTGAACCAGACTGCCAACCGCACTCAATTTATATAGCAGATCTTTACATTCAAACATTTGTTCCCTTGCTTTATCCAACAGTTTCAACAACAACTAGGATTTATCTAGCGCCCTCCACACCGGGCAGCGTCTCAGAACGTTTAAACCAGATCCTGGGGATGTGCAAATCACTGCCAAACAACATGTTGAAACATGGAACAAACAAACAACAACAAAACTACACTTGTATAGCGCCTTTCACGTCAGGAGGACATCCCACAGAGGTGAAGCAAAGAGCACATTATCAGCCTGGCTCTGTGTCCTGGCCAACCATCCCCCAAATTAAAATTCATGTCTTTTCGTGGGCCAGTCCTGTGACCTTCCTCTGTGTATTATTTCACCCTCAGCTTTTCTTTAAGCCTCTCATCTGCCACTTGACCAAATCCGCTTTCTTCAATCTCTGAATCATTGATCAGCTCAGTCCCCGTCTCACCCCTAAACAAAACCACATCTCTCATGAATCTGTCACCTTCAGGATTTCTCCACATGGTGACCTTACTGACCTGCCCAGCTCCACGTTACCGCTGCTTGGCCCAATGATCTGCTACACAGGTGTTAGTGAGAGTATTGTGTTATGCTGTCCAGCGTTTTGGGACATTCTCCTGACGTGAAAGATGCTATACAAGTGTAATTTTGTTGTTGTGCTGTTTCCTAATCCTTTTTTTTCATTGTATTAAATGGTACTGTATTTTGCTTTTCCCACTGTTTATGGATGAAACCCTTTTGTTCCTCTTGTTATTACAGACGTTTACCTCAAACATGAGTCTCTGATCTTAGAAACCGTACTCTTTACAGCCAGAATAATTTTTGTCATCATAGGAACAGGAGGAGGCCATTCAGCTCCTCCAGCCTGTTCCTGCCATTCAATACGATCATGATCGTTCTGTACTTCAACTCCAATTACCAGCCTTTGCCCTGAATTCCCCAATATCCTGACCTAACAAATACTACCTGTAGCAAAGCTGCTGAAGGTTCCGTTTGTTTGAAAGGCACAATAAAAGTGTTTAATTAGTGATATTTTATTCCTCTGTGTGAGAGTGGGTTACCTGAAGAAGTTGGATTTGGGAGCTGCTGCTTTGTCCTTTGTTGGGCAATGACAAGGCTTTCTGCATGAGAAACAGAGCCTTGGATATTTTGTTCTCCTTGATGTTAGTAACAATGTCCTCCTCTGGCCGAGACACAAATGAAAAGGGAATCGGTCATGTAAAAAATAGTGACCTATAATAAATTGGTCATTTTCAATCCACGACTGTTTGTGGGGACACTGCTGTGCGCAATTGGCTGCTGCGTTTCACCCCACAAATATATAGTCAATTCACTTTACACTATATTCTGTGAAGCGCTTTGAGATGTCTAGATGATGTGAAAAGCGCTACATCAAATGCAAGGATTATTATTATTATTATTACAGGACTCCACAAAGTCCTAATCCCGAGAATAGTATTTCGCCCACAGTCCACTTTACAGTGAAGTGAAGCGCTTTGAGACATCTAGAAGATATGATCAGGCACTGTATCAAATGTAAGGCTCATTATTATTATGGTTTATTTTGTCATACATGATTTATTCCTTATATAGTCACACATGGGAAATTCTTGACAAGATTATATTTGTATTTTACCTGTGGAGAATATGAAGGGTTTTTCATCAGCAGCAGCATGTGATGTCGATCGTGTCCCAGATGACTTGCACTTGGGAACGCTCGGCTCTGGGTTCAGTTGGACTTAAGTGGAAAAAGTACAACGTAAACCCTTTATTACTTTATCATAAACATTTTGCCATTTTTTAAAATGGGTGGGTTGTTACCAGCTCACTGAGAAGGACCACTTATTAAGCTAAATGGTGACAGTATGTTGGAACATAACATGTGGAGCAACTGTGGCTCAGTGGTTAGAGCACTCGCCTTACAAGCGTGAGACCTGTCCGCAACCTTGGCATCAGGTCTGACCCCCAACTGTCCTTCCTTCCCCACATCCGGTCCATCACCAGCACTGCCTTCTATCACTTCCGACGGATCGCCCATCTCTGGCAATACCTCACCTTAAAAGCTGCTGAAACCTTGGTCCACGCCTTTGTCACCTCTCGGCTGGACTATTGCAACGCCCCTCTCTCCGGTCTCCCCTCCACCACGATCCACAAAATCCAGCTTATCCAAAACTCTGCCGCTCGCATACTCACGCGCTCTAAGCTTCGCTCCCCCATTACCCCAGTCCTTGCCAGACTTCACTGGCTCCCTATCTCAGAGAGGATCGACTTCAAAATCCTCACCCTTGTTTTCAAATCTCTCCACTCCTCTGCACCCCCCTACCTCTCCGATCTCCTCTCCCCCCAAACCAGCACCCGCTGCCTTCGCTCCTCTGGGTCTGGCCTCCTCCATGTCCCCCGAATCCTCTGCTCCACCCTCAGCGGCCGTGCGTTCAGCCACTACGCCCCGAGGCTCTGGAACTCCCTTCCTCACTCCCTTCGCCTCGCCCCCTCTCTTTCCAGTTTCAGGTCACTGTTGAAGACCTTTCTCTTTGACTGAGCTTTTGGTCACCTTTCTGCCCCTACCCCTGGCTCGGTCCCGGGATCCGCTATTGTGAAGCCCTCTGAACGCCGTCCGGCGTGGAGGGCGCTATATAAATCAATGTTGTTGTTGTTGTTTTTGTTGTTGACCTGTGTTCGAATCCAGGAAGATTAGGGCGAAACATTGGGCAAGTTTCCTTACTCCACACACCTAATAATAATCCCTCCAAAAAGAAACAATAATAAAAATTGGTCATTTCAATCCATGACTGTTTGTGCGGACGCTGCTGCATGCAATTAGCTGCCGCATTTCACTCACAAATATACAGTCAATTCACTTTACAGTATATTCTGTGAGGCACTTTGAGACGTCGATAATATGTGAAAAGCACTATATCAAATGCAAGTATTATTATTATTAACATGGAATAGAAGAGCATGGGATGATGGTACATTCATCATATCAGACACACTGAAGGGTAGAAGGATGGAAGGAGATGTCTAGCTACCACCCCCCCACCCCCCCCACTCTGTGGGCTTTCATTCTCTTTAAGTACAGGAACTGTTGGGTTGAAATAACAACATTGTTCACAAGCCGTTAAACAAGGAGTGAGAGAAGAGAGCAGATGTAAACCTCACCAGGGTTTAGCTTGATGTATTTGAGTGCTAGTCTGTGATAGGCCTGGATGAGTTCCAGATGCAAGTCCATGATAAAGCTGTGGATAGTTGTCGGTTTCTGGAAACTCTCGAGTTCTGTTCTATGCATTTCACAACCCGTGGCCTTGAGAGGTGTCTCACCCATAAAGGTACACTGAGAGAGAGAGAATAAACTGAATTCAGGAGCAAACCTCACAGTAGTCCGTTTGAACTCATACTTTCAGGACACCTATAGCTCAGTGGTTAGAGCACGCACCTTACAAGCGTGAGACCTGAATCCAGGCAGGTCAGAGGGAAACCTCGGGCAAGTTTCCTTATTCCACACACGCCTAATAATAAACCCTCCCAAAAAAAACACATTTATAAAATTTGGCCATTTGGATCCACGGCTGTTTGTGGGGACACTGCTGTGTGCAATTGGCTCCCGTGTTTTGCCCACAAATATACACTCAATTCACTTTACAGTAAGTAAAGCGCTGTGAAGCACTTTCTGACGTTTAGAAGATGTGAAAAGCACTATATCAATGCAAAGATTATTATTATTACTATTATTATTATTATAAAGGGATCCCGTTACAGCATGACGCTGTTTCTCGGCTGAGTTCAGTCACCAGAGAATCATTAGTACGTGTAGACCCAGGTGAAATGTCTCTCTCTTGGCCACCAATACCCTTTCTGCTAACACAATTACCAATTCATAGGAGAGAAAACAAGTCTGTAGCTTAGTGTTGAAAGCAGTCAGTCAAGGCAAAACCTAAGGCAAGTTTCCTTACTCTACATGTCTCTGATTACCTAGCAGTAAGTAGGAATCGTTTGGCGGATCGCTTTTCCAAGTGCAATAATCCTTCCAAAAAAATTAATAGATAAAACTAATAATTTTTTTACTCAACACACAATTGTGTGTTGGACACTGCTGTGCGCAATTGGCTGATGTGTTTCACCCTCAAAATGTACAGTCAATTCACTTTGCAGTGCCAAGGCAGTACATAAAATGTAAAGTTGATTATTATTAACTTGCTTATAAACTTATTGTCAAACTTAGCCAAGTACTGTACTTCCCTTACCTTTAGACGACTAATGTCTACCACTGAGGATTCATTAGGTGAGACGTTTAAACGAGCAGCATCTATGCTATCGATCGCTTTCTTAACCATTTTACAGGCTACAAGAATCTTTTCAAATGGCTTTTTCTGAAATGAACAATAACAAAATTACACTTGTATAGCATCTTTCATGTCAGGTGGATGCCCCAAAGTGCTGAACAGTCACTGCTTCTGCCGAGCTGGGGTCAGGGACGGGGAGAGTGGAGGGAAAGGGGGGAATTTGGGGTGACCGATGGGACCGTCGAAGAGGAGGGCCTTGAGGTATGACTTGAAGGAGGCCAGGGAGGGGGCGTGGAGGAGGACTGCGGGATGGAGTTCTAGGGGTTGGAGGAGAGTGGCTGAAGGCTTGCCGGCCGGCTGCTGAGCGGAGGGGACGGGCGGGTTGGTAAGAAGTTTTGCAACTGTTTGTGGGACACTGCTGTGCGCAATTTTTGGCTGCCCCGTTTCGCCCACAAATATACAGTCGGCTTTCCTGTACTCCTTCCCCCTACCCCGACCCCTCCCCTTGCCATCTTTCCCTTTCTCCCCTCACCCCACTTCCATGACTGTTTGTGGGACACTTCTGTGTGCAATTTGGCTGCTGCGTTTTGCCCACAAATATACAGTCAATATTCCTACTCTCCTTCATCCTGCCCCGACCCCTCTCCCCCTGCTCTTGTCCCTACCTAACTGTACAGCGCCTTGGGACATCCTCTCGACGTGAAAGGCATTATATAACTTTTGATATTGATTGATTGATTGATAAGGCGCTGCTTCAAATGCCAGGACTATTATACTCTTGACATTGCTCTATTGTGAAGGTGAATGTGTGACCCACTGTGAAGATGTTTGATGGGAGGCACTGATCAGTTCCCAGCATTTGGTTCTCATCCAGCAATTGTAAACCTGCAAAGATAAATAGGTGTAGAGAATTAATACTGATATTTCAAGTCAAAACATGGTAACCACCCACCCATCCAACCAACCAACCAACCAACCGATGGTAAGAATTATTATCCATTGCCACTGTATAAAATAACAATAATAATAATCCTGGCATTTGATATAGCGCTTTTTGTATCTAGACGTCTCAAAGCGCTTCACAGAATGTACTGTAAAGTGAATTGACTATATTTGTGGGTGAAACTCACAAGCATGCGTGTGGAGTAAGGAAACTTGCCCAAAATGTCAGTGACTTCAAGAATATAACAACATCCACCTGTTTCTAGCTTTGCTTATCTGTCACTACAATTTACACTAGATTCTATGAAGGCACTTTGAGATGTCTCAACGATGCGATAATGGGTTATAACTGGTTATTCTGATGTTTGATCTTGGCTTTGACATGAGTTTAGGTGCCAGGATTAATAAATTGGCCACTTGATCCAGGACTGTTTGTGCGACACTATTGTGTGCAATTGGCTGCCGCATTTCACCAACAAAATATACAGTATATTTACAGTGTACAGTAAAAGCTCATTTATCCGGCACCCAACCCACCGGAACGCTCAACAAACCAAATTCAATTCACCATTCAAGCAACCAGATCTCATACAGGAGCCATCTGGCACACTCTCAGTGGCGCATTTAGTGAGTCAGTTGTCTCATGAGGTACAGTACGAGTAGTTCTGAATGCTGTCAGGAGTGGCTTAAAGTGGCACTGCCGGTTTTTGCTCTCGTCGCGTCCGCCATTGTAGAAGTTATATACTGTACACCTGTACCCAGCATCGTTTCAAACTAGTATTTAAACCCAGCATATTTAATTAACCTTGGTCAGGTCCCGAGGGTGCCAGATAAACAAGCTTTTACTGTATTTTGTGAAGCTCTCTGAGATGTCTGGATGTGATAATATGCAACATCAAATGCAAGGATTAATATTATTGCTAGTAATGCAAGCTTTTGTTTATTAAAAAAGGACATATTCAAAGAGGGGAGTCTGCTTTTTAAAGCTGTAGATTGTGATTCCTTACTTACCAATGACACCTTCTGTCATGCTTGGTTCCATGCCTACTGCTTTCGACAACAAAGAAGCCCCATCTGCCTGTTAAGGTGGACGTACATTAACGGATCCCATGACTGCTTAAAAACTCAAAGGAGTTTCTCTCTCTCTCCTATTTGCCCTGGCCAACAATCTCCCAGATATTATTCATTGCTCACCTTGTGGCTGATTCACTGGTGTAAATATGTTCTGCGTTTGCCAATGAAAGCAGGCACTACACCTGACAGTAATTACCTGCAAATTGCTTTTACTTTTTTTATTGTTTCATGAAGTGGCCGGAGAGGTCAAAATTGTCACCCTATCCCACTGCTGTATCCCTTGTTGAATTTATGGGTCGCCAATCATTGAAGTGTGGCGTTTATCAATTACTTACAGCTTTCCCAGCGCCTTGGGATGTCCTCCCAATGTGAAAGGCAGGCTATAAATGTAATTTTGTTATTGGTTGTTGTTCTCTGGAATTGGCATTTAATCCTGTGTCAAAAGGTTCAATCTCTTTTCAGAGTCTTTAGTTACAAAACTTTGCTTCACGTCTTACTGACAAACTACAAGTCAAGTGTCAGTCACGGAGCAATATGCCCATAAAAAGGAGAATTGAAGGTTTAACTGTTGGTGAGTAACTAATCGACAGGTACTTCTTAAAACTATAATAATTTGCTCACTCAACCCATGACTCATTGTGGGGACGCTGCTGTGCGCAATTGGCTGCCGAGTTTCGCCCACAAATATACAGGATTGCAACTATTATTTATTATAATTATAATTGGATGAAACAGTTATATTCAAGAGGAGAGCCTGTTGTTTGTTTTGATGTCCCAGTAATGCCATTTTTGTTTTTAACCTAAAAATTATTTGACTTTTTAAATTAATTAAAATCATATCACATAATCAACAAGAAAATATACATTTGTCTTCATTAGAGTTGTTGATCTGAGAGGAGATTGGATTTATACCTGATTTCTTCCTCACTTTCAGATTAGTATCCACCAGGTTCTCCAGCACCGCTATTAAATACAGGGTCACTTCTGCCACCACTGCTGGGTCAATCTCCCCAATGTTACACCAGCAGATCACCTCTTCAATCAAACACAGGATATGAATCCACTGAAAGACACCAACACAAAGCATCATCAGCCAAGTGGCAAGATTACCCACTGACAGCACCGAAAAGCAAAACAGATAAATGAGTAGGGGCTAGATTGAGTTGGTTGATGTCCTGTAGCTCAGCGGTTAGAGTATTTGCCTCATAACCAAGAGGACCTGAGTTTGAATCTCGGACAAGGCAAAACCTTAGGCAAGTTTCCTTACTCCTCCACACACCTCTCTTTAACCAACAGTCAGTAGCAACCCGGTTGATAGTCGATTGGCGGATCGCTTTCCGGGGGTAATAATCACTTCAATAATAATAATAATAATTTGATCACTCAATCCACGACAGGTTGTGGGACATTGCCATGCACAACTGGCTTCTGTGTTTCATGCACAAAGAATGCAGTCAATTCACTTTACAGGATATTCTGTGAAGAGCTTTGAGACATCTAGCTGATGGCGTTTTATCAAATTTAAGGATTATGATTACAATACACATGTAAACCACTAGGTGGCAGCACACACCACTGCCCAGCTCTGTGGTTGCTAATTCGGGACCTGACTTGGTTTGCCAGACAGTGCTTTCTCTCTCTCTCTCTCGCTGGCCGATCTATTGTGCATTTAGCTGGCTAGACTCCACCAAAATACACTCTGGGCTCCAACACCCCTACCCCCCACCAAGCTTTGGCTAATATTCTCCAGAATTAGGTAAACAGGATGTCTCCCTCCAGGGAGAGAGAGAGTGCGTTCCATCCGAACAATCTATGGGATTTCCATGTATGGGTGGGATGCATGAAATTCTCAATTTTCACTCACATACAATATATAGTCACCACACTTTACAGCACATCCCGTGAAGCTCTTTGAACAGACGTCATACAACACTCTAATCAAACGCAAACGTTATCATTGTCGTAAACAAACGTTATTATTTCCTTACCTTTCCAAAGTGATCGATCTTCTGGATGTATTTGATGGAGTCTGTCATCCCGATCTGAGTTCTCTGCAAAATAATCTTACATTTCTGCCAGAGAAACAGGACAGAGTCCACCACCATGTCCTTGTCTGGCACTGTGCTCTGCAATCAATCAAATAAAATAAAATACAATAGCGCCCATCAAATACTCCACACGCCTTCTGCAAGGAAAATGGCCACATCAATAATACACAATCCTCTCTTCCAGGGGTGGACTGGTCAGATTTCTCCTTTGTTTGGCTTTCCATAAGCTTCTTAGGACCTACGTCTTGTGTGGGTTAGCAGAATGATCAATTGGGAGCTCTCGCCTCTACCAAATCCACACACCTATCTGAAACTCCAATGACCTTTCCCGTTTCCTCTGTGATGTTCAGTGCTTTGCCTCACTTTAGCTCCACAACGTTCCATCACAGCTGCTCGATGAGAGTGAGGAGCAAAGCCACAGAGCAGGAAAGTGAATGTACAGGAGTAGGAGTTTTTAATTATTTAGTGGAGTTGGGAGGAGGGCATTAGAACAGTCGAATCAGGAGCTGAAGAAAGTCTGGAGGTGGGTCTGGGCTGTGTTAGGGGTGAGGTGTGGTCAGAGCCGGGCGATGAGATGGAGGTGAAGGACAGCTTTGCTGATCGGAGACTGGATAATAATAATAATAATAATAATAATAATCCTTGCATTTTGATAAAGCGCTTTTCACATCTTCTAAATGTCTCAAAGCGCTTCACAGAATATACTGTAAAATGAATTGAGTGTATTCGCAGTCAATGGGCAAAACGCGGCAGTCAATTGCGCAAAACAGTGTGCCCACAAACAGCCATGGGTTGAAAAGACCAATTTTTATTTTTGGATGGATTATTATTAGGTGCGTGTTTGTGGAGTAAGGTTTCATCCTGACCTGCCTGGATTCGAAACACAGGTAAGGCAAGTGCTCTAACCACTGAGCTACAGGAGCTCCACAAATATGGACTGCAGGATGTGGGGTAGGAAGGGATGGTGGGATCAAACCTGGAAATGTCCATACGTCCGTAAATACCTTTGAAGGAGTGCAGGTGTACACAAACAGCGTCTCCGCGAGCGTCACATAATCATCACACCAGTGACTGGACCTTCCACTTCGAGCATGCGCAACTAAATAAAAGCAATAGCACAGTATATCAGTTTATAATTCTAGGTTAGAGCAGTGAAGGTACTATAGCAATAAATTACTGACTTATGCAGCTACTTCTAATTCACTAAACTGTTCAAATATAACCTGAAGCCAGAAAATGTTCAATAATAATCCTTGCATTTGTTACAGCGCCTTATCCCATCTTCGAGAAGTCTCAAAGCGCTTCACAGAATAAGACACAGTAAAGTGAATTGGCTGTATATTTTGTGGGTGAAACATAACAGCCAATCAGAACATAAGAACTTAAGAACATAAGAATTAGGAGCAGGAGTAGAGGTCATTCAGCCAATCGAGCCTGCCCCGCCATTCAATAAAATCATGGCTGATCTTCTAATCTAACTCCATCTACCCCGCCTTATCCCCATATCACTTAATCCCTTTATCCATAAAAAAAATCTTATCAATCTCAGTCTTGAATATATTCAAGGACTGCCTGAGCATCTAAAACCCTTTGGGGTAGAGAATTCCATAAATTCACTACTCACTGAGTGAAGAAGTTTTTCCTCAACTCAGTGCAAAAAGGCTGACCCCAAATCTTAAAACCATAACCCCTAATTATACGTTTGAGTGACAAAATTATTATTACTATTCTGGAGAAAAAACAGTCAATCAACCAACTAGTCAGTCAATGAATCAGGGAAGGATTGGAAAAACTAAATATTTCACTAAATATTCCATGCGTTCAATAAACCCGTACCTACCCCCTAAACATTTTTCTCTGAGGACCAGACCATGCTTGGGTTTACGATTTGATAATAAAGGTTCCATCGCGAGCAGCAGTTCCAAATCCAGTTCATGTTTCTTCCATGGTCTATGTTCATCCATCTAACACACCCACATGCACACACGCGCACACACATGCACGCATGCACGCAAGCACATGCACACACACACACACAGGAGAAAATGCACATTGTAAAACATTGACTGACTGATGTGGTTTCACTGATATTAATAATAATCCTGGCATTTGATATAGCGCTTTTCATGTCTGTTAGACTGTATCTCAAAGCGCTTCACAGGGTATACTGTAAAGTTAATTGACTGTATATTTGTGGGCGAAACGCAGCAGCCAATTGCGCACAGCGGCATTCCCACAAACAGTCGTGGATTGAAATGACCAATTTTATTATTGTGGGGTTTTTTTTTGGAAGGATTATTATTAGGCATGTGTGTGGAGTAAGGAAACTTGCCCAGGGTTTCGCCCTGACCTGCCTGGATTCAAAACACAGGTCTCACGCTTGTAAGGCGAGCGCTCTAACCACTGAGCTACAGGAGCTCCACATATATCGGGAATGTTAGGGTTGATTTGTCAGCCAGTCAATTCCTCCCCTCACTTTCCCTCCCTCCACCCTCCCCGTCCCCGCGAACCCCAGTTCGGGTCTAAAACAGTGACTGTCCAGCGCCTTGGGACGTCCCACTGACGTGAAAGGCCATATCTATATCTATACAAATGTAATTTTGTTGTGGTTGTAAAGTGCACTTACAGTTAGGAAATTGAAAATGGGGACGACAATACTGTCAAATATATCCCAATGCTCGAAGGAAAATACAGCCTTTGCAAACTTAATTGCACCCTCCACTGACACCCCATCTGCTCCTACAGGGAAAGGTCAGGACAGGGTCAACCTTTGCCGTATCCTGATCACAGAAACTCTCAAATCATTAACAATAATCCTTGCATTTGATATAGAGTGCTCTATTATGTCTTCAAGGCGTCTCAAAAGGATACATACAGTTAACCCTCGCCGAACGCGACTTTCTCGATTGCGAATTCAACTATACGCAAAGAAAAAAAGCATCACCTTTTTTGCGTAGCATTTTGCGTGTACGCGCTGGCGTATACCCGCGAGCAAGCGCAATTGCAAGATCGTCGACACCGCGCAATGCACACCTGGGAAGCTTCGACTGTTCTCTGCCCTCTCCCCTCCCCTCCCTTCCCCAGTGGCTCTCTGCCGCTCTCCTGTCCCCTCCCCGCCTGCCCTCTCCCATCCCCTCCCCGCCTGCTCCCTCCCTTGTTGCGCTCTCCCCGGCTGCCCTCTCCCCTCTTCAGCTGTTCTCTCCCTGGTTGCTCTCTGCCTCCCTCTCGGGCTCCGCCTGATTTGCCCACTTCCCGGGTGGTAGGGGAGACGAGAGGGGGGAGAGCAGGCCAACCGGCTGTAGCTGCCTCAGTACATAGTGTACCTTGCATTGCTAGGGTGTGGATGTGCCTGGAGGCTTGAGATGGGTAGCCTGTGGCTGGACGCCCCTAACCCCCCTTTTCCCATTAGTTGTTAATCTTACCCAACGCAATTTTATTGAGTGCGCAGTTTTCCAGGAATAAGAACATAAGAATTAGGAGCAGGAGTAGGCCATTCGGCCTTTCGAGCCTGCTCCACCATTCAATCATGGCTGATCTTCTCACCTAACTCTAATTACCTGCCCTATCCCCATATCCCCTAATCCCTCTATTTTTCAAAAATCTATCAGTCTCAGCCCTGAAAATGTTCAAGGACTGAGCATCTTCAGCCTTCTGGGGTAGTGAATTCCATAAATTCACTACCCTCTGAGTGTCGTACCCCCTCCTTTTCACCCTTTACACGCTCCCTCTGGGCGATGTCATCCGCAAACATGGGGTAAATTTCCACATGTATGCGGACGACACCCAGCTGTACCTTTCTGCCTCATCCCTCAACCCCCAGACCATCGATGTTCTGACAGCATGTCTGTCCGACATTGAGTCCTGGACGAGGGACAACTTCCTCCAATTGAACGTGAGCAAGACCGAGGCCCTCCTGATTGGCTCAAGCTAGTGCCTCCGCACATCGGGCGCTGCCAGCCTCAACATCCAAGGCTGTACTCTCCACCTCACAAAGCCAGTCAGGAACCTCGGCATCACGTTCGACCATAAACGCTCCGTCCTCCCCCACATCCGTGCCTTGACCGGCACCGCTTATTTCCACCTACGCAACATTGCCAGGCTCCGCAACTATCTCACCCCCCGCGCTGCCGAAACACTCGTGCACGCATACATCACCTCACGGTTGGACTACAGAAACTCTCTCCTCGTCGGCCTCCCCAGCTCCTCCATTCACAGGCTGCAGGTCATCCAATTCACAGGCTGCAGGTCTCTGCAGCCCGTGTACTATCCCGCACCCGCCTCACGACCACATAACCCCCACCCTCGCCCATCTCCACTGGCTCCCCATCCTCCAGAGGATCAAGTTCAAGATCCTCGTCCTCACCTTCAAGGCCTTACACGGCCTTGCCCCGCCCTATTTAACCGATTTACTCTCCCCCTATAAGCCCACCCGGACCCTCCGTTCAGCAGGAATTGGCCTGCTCCAAGCCCCCCGCCCGAACCGCCCCACCATCGGAGGCCGGGCCTTCAGTTTCTCCGTTCCCACCCTGTGGAATTCCATCCCCCAATCCCGCCGCCTTGTTTCTTCCCTTTCCTCTTTCAAGGCCGGTTTGAAGACTTTCCTCTTCGACCGTGCCTTTTGTTCCCCCCCGAATTTTTCGACCTCCCCTACGTGTTTCACCCCTGCCCGAACACCCCCCTCCCAGCTCGGGTCACACGCCTGCTGTGCAGCGCCTTGGGACGTCCTCCCGACGTGAAAGGCGCTTTATAAGTTTAAGTTGTTGTTGTTGTTGAAGAAATGTTTCCTCAACTCTGTTCTAAAAGGCTGACCCTTCATTTTAAGACTGTGACCCCTGGTTAAGATTCTCCCACCAGGGGAAACAGTCCCTCATTGTCTACTTTGTCCAGCCCTTTAAGAATCTTATATGTTTCAATAAGATCTCCCCTAATTCTTCTGTACTCTAGAGAATACAGCCCTAGTTTATTCAACCTATCCTCATAGGTCAATCCCCTCATCCCAGGAACTAACCTAGTGAATCTACGCCGCATCCCTTCTAAGGCAAGTATGTCCTTTTTTAAATAAGGAGACCAAAACGGCACACAATACTCTAGGTGCGATCTCACCAGAGCCCTATAAAGTTGCAGCAAGACTTCCCTGCTCTTATACTCTAAACCTTTTGAAATGAACGCTAGCATGCCGTTCGCCTTCTTAGTTTCTTGCTGCACCTGCAAACTAACTTTTTGCGACTGGTGTACAAGGACACCCAAATCCCTTTGAACACTAACACTATCTAACTTCTCCCCCTCTAGAAAATAATCTATTCTTTTATTCTTGCTACCTAGGTGAATAATTTCACACTTGCTAACATTGAATTCCATCTGCCACCTACTTGCCCACTCCCCTAGCCTATCTATATCTTGTTGCAATCTTTTTGCATCATCCTCAGAGCTCACTCTGCTGCCTAGTTTAGTGTCATCCGCGAATTTAGACACATTACATTCAATGGCCTCGTCCAGATTAAATAGCTGAGGCCCAAGCACTGATCCTTGTGGCACTCCACCAGTTACATCCTGCCAATTCGAGAATGTTCCGTTTATCACTACTCTCTGCTTTCTACCCGATAGCCACTCTTCTATCCACTGTAAAACCTGCAATCGACGAGGGTTAACTATATAGTATAGTGTAAATTTACTGCATGTTTTGTGTGCAAAACCTGGCAGCCAATTGCCTACAGAAGTGTCCACTTCCCACTGCCCCCCCACCCCGTCCCACACACACACTGCACCCCCCTCTCACACACATACATTGCCCCCATCAAACACACACACAGCCCACCCACCCACACACACAACACCCCCTCAAATACACACACTGCCCCCACACAAACACAAAGTCCCCTCCCCCACACCCCCATACACTGCACCCCCATCACACACATACACTACCCCCATCATACACACACACAGCCCCCCACCTCACACAAATCCTGCCCCCATCACACACTGCACCCCCATCAAACCCTCACATCACGCCTCCCCTCACACACACACACACACTAAACTCTGTTGTTACAGATGAAAATCCCAATCCAAACATACTTTCTTACCTGAAGACGCAAGCTCTATCAGTGACTTGATTTCAACGATCCCAGCAATAGGATTTGTGGAGGCATTTACTAAATATTGAGTATTACCACCACCACCTAAAATAGCAACACAATTTACAACTAAGTTTAATTATTCTGTAGTGTCTGCAGTGTAAGTAACATATAATAATGATAATAATTCTACCATTAGATGTAGACTTTATAACTGTGTGACGTCTTTGAGATGCTTTACAAAATATACTGTAAAATTAATTGACTGTATGTTTATGGGTGAAATGGGGGAGCCAATTGCACACAGTAGTGTCCCACAAACAGTCATGGATTGAGAGACCAAATTATTATTAGATTTTATTATTTTTTAAGGGATTATTACACTCAGAAAATGATTTGCCAATTGACGCACAATGGATTGCTTTCTGTTGGGTAAACAGAGGCAGAGTGTGGAGTAAGGAAGCTTGGCCAACATTTTTCCCCGGCTGGGAATCAAACTCAAGTCTCTCGCTTTGGAGGCTAATGCTCTAACCACTATGTATTATATTTACAATTTATATTATATTATACATTATTATATTATGGAGCTACTGTAGTTCAGTGGTTAGAGCACTTGCCTTACAAGCGTGAGACCTGTGTTCGAATCCAGGCAAATCAGGGAGAAACGTTGGGCAAGTTTCCTTACATACGCCTTACAAATAATCCCTCCAAAATAATAATCCCTCAAAAAAAACACAATAATAAAATTGGTAATTTCAACCCACGATGTTTGTGGGGATGCTGTTATGCACAATTGCCTGACGCATCTTGCCCACAAATATACAGTCAATTCACTTTACAGTATATTCTGTGAAGCGCTTTGAGATGTCGATAAGATGTGAAAAGCGCTATATCAAATGCAAGGATTATTATTATATTATTATTATTACATTATACAAGTTGTGGAGCAGAGTATGTGATAGGGTACCTGCCAGGATCTCCATACCAGCAAGGATCAGCTCCATCACCACATCATACACCTCGGTCTCAGATGGGAGAGGAGGGCCTGTATGTAACACACGCCGGAAGCTGTTTGTCATGGCTTCGAGTATAGCAAGGAACTGGGCTGCACTGCCGTCAAACATCTCCGCTAATAGCGACTCCGTGTTGTTGTGGGGCCATGGTGACTGCATTCAATAATAACCCGACATCCATTTAGGGAGAACAGATACAACAAGTTTCCTTACCCGACACACACGACTAATAATAATCCCCCTAAACAAAATTGATAATTTCAATCCGCAACTGTTTGTGGGGATGCTTGCTGTGCGCAATTGGCTGTCGCGTTTCGCGCACAAATACACAGTCAATCCACTTAGTATTATTATTATTCTTAACAACAACAACAGCACTGGGTCCCAAAGCACTTGATAATGGTGGAGCACAAGTTCGAGTCAGGAGGAGGGGACAGGTCTAAGAGGAAGATCTTCGATAAGAATGATCCTTGCATTTGATACTTTTTTTGGTGAGCCGTGCATCTGATGCATACGGAAGCCCGTCACCATTGCTCAAGAGTCTCCAAACCCAACTGAGAATTCCATACCTCCCACCTACACATGGAAATCCCAGTGATAGATAATCGGAATGGAATGCGCTCTCTCTCTCTCTCTCTCTCAGTCCCTGGAATACCTCCTGTAGAGCACTCGCGTTACAAGCGAGAGACCTGTGTTCGAATCCAGGCAGATCAGGGTGAAACCTTAGGCAAGTTTCCTTACTCAACACACATGCCTAATAATAATCCCTCCCCCCAAAAAACAATAATAAAAGTTGGTCATTTTCAATCCAGGACTGTTTGTGGGAATGCTGCTGTCCGCAATTGGCTGCAGCATTTCGCCCACAAATATACAGTCAATTCACTTTACGGTATATTCTGTGAAACGCTTTAAGACATCGATAAGATGTGCAAAGCACTATATCAAATGCAACGATTATTATTATATTAATAGTATTTCAGACACAAAAGCCACCGGAGATGAAAGAATACAGAACTCACATTGGCAGTATCTTTGAAAATAATCCTCTGTTTGGGCCTGAGAAGTCCTTTAGGCTTTCTCCTGGTCTCAATCACTGCTCTTTTAAAGATAATCGTGGACATCTTCCAAAAAAAGTAAACACAAGCATTCTCAGTCCCATTACATGGTGCGTTGAAAGTAATATTGCAGGTTGCTTAACAATTTGTATGAGGATAGGTGGCATAAACTTGGGTTTCAATTATGTTGAGTTTAGAAGGTTGAGGGCTGACCTAATGGAGATTTTTAAAATAATACAAGGATTTGATAGGGTAGCTAGGGAGAAACTATTCCATCTGCTTGTGAATTGAAAACAATGCCCATTGCCTTAATGTTAGAGCCAGGCCATTCAGGAGTGATATCAGGAGCAGTTTTTCACCCAAAGGCCAGTGGGAATCTGGGACTCTCTCTCCTTCCCTCCCCCAAAAGGCTGTGGTTTATGGCTGGATCCATTCCCATTGTCCAGGCTGAGGTGCATAGATGTTTGTCAGGTCAGGGGATCAAGGGATATGTGGCAAGGGCAGGGAATTGGAGTGGAGGTACAGGCGGAACAGGCTTGAGGTGCTGAATGGCCTCCTCCTGTTCCTATGCAAAACACTTCATCTGATGGTTTTATTGCTGTCCTTCGTACCTTGACAACACATTCTTTAAAGATATTGAGATCTTCAGGGTTTACAGTTGAGGAGCTCATGTTTTCTAGCTGACTTATTTCTTGAATTTTAGTTAAAGCACGACGAGCAAATATCTAATTTAAAATAAGGAAATGGTAGTATTTAATATTCAGTACTACAGAACAATACAGCAAAACAGTGTTCAGCATGACAAAACAAAGGTTTAATAAAAGGTTAGTTGTAAATGCATTCAGTATCATTTATTTTGCTTCCATTAAGAAATGAACTTCATAAATTCATGCATTTTACATTTGGAAGTATGTATCTACTGAAACATTTATTTTTACATGAACAGTACTATATAAATACAAGTTACCAATATTATTAAGTATTAGTTTTGATTAGGGCAGATATTTACAAGCCTTTTTGAACTTGTATGTTATGTAAAAACAATAACTTGACATTATACAGTATCTTTCATGTGTACTGATAAAAGCGCTTTAGGGTAAAGGGTAACAGACAAAAGTGCTTTGCAAAGATGGACTAAAGCCCTGACTGAGATGAGAAGAGGTAAGAGGTAAGACATGGCAATGAGGGACCTGTGTATCAAGAATTGATTTAATGTATGGATGCTTTATCTCTATATCATTACTAAAGTACAATACCTCTGCCTGCAAGTCAATCTGACAGTCACAGTAACACTGACACACGGCAGCGTACAGAGTTGTTCTCCATTTCAGATACCGAACAGTCAATAGTGGGACGGATGTTTCCATGCAAATGCTCGCCCACAGTAAATACTCAAAGGCCTGTGCAAACAAAACAGTTGTGTGGTTTAGTCACATGTTGTTCCGTACCCGTTGTGCGCATTAACAGTAACTGGAAAATATCAGTTGATTTTTACCGGTTCTAACTGATGATGATGATGATACTAATAATAAATTATTACAATTAAAATATCATGTCTTTGTAAAAACTAATTATTTGATAGTGATTTAGTTTGCCTTTGACTTGATAAACAGTAAACCCTAGCTAATAATCCTTGCATTTCAAATAGCATTTTTCACGTCTTCTAGACGTCGCAAAGGGCTTCACCAAATATACTGTAAAGTGAATTGACTATATTTGTGGGTGAAACGCGGTAGCCAATTGTGCACAGCAGCATCCCCACAAACAGTTGTGGATTGACTGAAGTGACCAATTTTATTATTGTTTTTACCTGTGGTAGCTGTGTTCTGCTATAATTTCCCAAATTTCTCAGTGAAAATGTCATTTGTGGTCATTTGTTGCTTATACCTGTACATCATCTCCCGTAGCTCAGTGGTTAGAGCACTCGCCTTACAAGCGTGAGACCTATATTCGAATCCAGGCAGATTTGGGCAAATTTCCTTACTCCACATGCCTAATAATAATGCCTCCAAAAAAACCATAATAAAAATCGGTCATTTCAATCCACAACTGTTTGTGAGGACGCTGCTGTGCGCAATTGGCTGCCGCATTTCGCCCACAAATATACAGTTAATTCACTTTACAGTATATTCTGTGAAGTGCTTTGATACGTTGATAAGATGTGAAAAGCGCCATATCAAATGCAAGGATTATCATTATATCATCTAACTAAGGCCTAAACCACCACTGTGTCTACCTCAAACTGATATCATTGTCCACATTGTATAGAAACAGTGAGACACAATCCAGCACTTTATATATGTGCACTGCAAACTACATTATCCTATACTCTCCCCACTCTTTTGGAACGCCACACCTCACCCCACCGTTCTTTCCCCCCCGCCCACTTTGTTAATTCCTTCAAGGTTCATCTGAAGATCCTCCTCTTCTACCACGCCTTCGACCATCCTCCTACCCAGCGCCTTGGGATGTCCTCCCAACGTGAAGGACGCTCTATAAATGTAATTTTGTTGTTGTTGTACCTCTACCTTCCCTGGCCTCCACCCCTCTTGATCCCAACCCCCAGCTCCGGTCCAAATTCCTGACTGTCCAGTGCTTTGGGACTGTCCTTCCGTCTGACATGAATGGTTCTGTCTAAATAGCATGTGTTGTTGTTCTTGTATATCCTTTGTATCCCTCCCACTTTCCTGCTCTTTCCCCACATCGCCAAGACTAGACAGACTCACTGGAAGACTATTTCAGTATTGCCTTACCTTAGCAGAATGTCCCACAATCATCAAGTGTCTACAGATAGTGTAAATGTGAATAGTACCTAAGAAAGACACAGAGACACATCAGCACTTTACTAATTACAATTTTAAAAACATTACATCTTAATTCAAAACAAGTTCTCAGATTGTACTCAGTTGGAAAACTGCTTTTCTTAGAATTATAGAATCTTGTAGCACAAAAGGAGGCCATTCGGCCCATCATGTCTGTGCCGGCTCTTTGAAAAAAGCTACCAACTAGCCCCACTCCCCCCGCTCTTACCCCAACTAGCTCCACTCCCCCCGCTCCTACCCCATCTAGCCCCCACTCCCCCGCTCTTACCCCATAACCATGTCATTAGAAAAGTCATAAGAAACTGCAGTATTGATTGTTGAGAAATTCTGAGCACTATTTTGTCTTTGTAAGTTATACATTAGGTGTTAAATGGTTTAAACATTTAAAAATTATGTTAAACAAAAAGATAAAATACATGTTTTCACAACATGGCAGCTAAATTCAAGTACATATTGAGAGTATGCAATGCAACATATAAGGGATCATTTTGACAGCCCATTTTGTCTAATTCCACTATATTTTATAGAATATATGTAGGATAAATGTCAACATATTATAGTACAATTTTGTATGGTGGATGGTAGTAATAATAGCAAAACATCAGAAAATGTACTTCATCTGTGATTATCATATCTGGACATGGCATCTCAGAGTATCATTTTGTGGATAAACTCAGCAGTCAGTGGATTCAGTACCCAAATTGTTATTATTATTTTTTATTGTCGGGAAAGCAAAGAAGCGAGAAAGGGATTCGCCAATCAACTAACAACCGGGTTCTTGCTTACTGCTGGGTAAATAGAGGCATGTGCAGTAAGGAAATTTGTCTAAGATCTCACTCTGCAAGGGAATCAAACCCAGGTCCTCTTGCTTGTGCTAACTACTAAGCTACAGACCACATAATAGATTTACATTGGTCAAAAGTAATGGTATAGATTTGATGGAAATAAATATAACAGAATCAACGAGTACACAAGGTAAAACTGTACCATTGTAAACTAGCCAGCAGAGGCGTTCCTGAGGCAAAGCCACTCGCATAATCAGCCGCAGAAACATAAGAACATTCAGGCACTTTTTCATGGATTCCGGATTCAGCAAGTTTCCATCGGCATCGATTACCATTTGATAACAGCAAATGGTCTTTCCTTGCAAAGCATGAAACTACAAATCGGCAAATAAAAATAAGTTGCATTAATTTTTCGGAAAACACGAAACTATAGGTTTTCTGACTAAGCTTAAAAATGGCTGTTCTGATCTTGTAATAAAATGCAACACATAATTATATTTATATTTGTATAGTGCCTTTTACATCAGAAGGATGTCCGAAAGCGCTGGATAGTCAGGAATAATCCTTGCATTTGAAATGCAGCAATAATAATCCTTGCGTTTGATAAAGCGCTTTTCACATCTTTTAGATGTCTCAAAGCGCTTCACAGAATATACTGTAAAGTGAAAAGTAATTGACGAGACAATTTTTTTTTGAGGGATTATTACCAGACGTGCGGAAT
Organism: Hydrolagus colliei; assembly: GCA_035084275.1. Classification (NCBI taxonomy): domain Eukaryota; kingdom Metazoa; phylum Chordata; class Chondrichthyes; order Chimaeriformes; family Chimaeridae; genus Hydrolagus; species Hydrolagus colliei. The sequence continues at coordinate 10,565,272 of CM068746.1, read as the reverse complement.
AAGGAAACTTGCCCAAGATTTCGCCCTGAGATGAAATCGAACTCAGCAAGGCAAGTGCTCCAACCGCTGAGCTACAGGACTACAAAATATGGCATCATATTGTGTCATCAAGCAATGTCAAAGCACTTCACACAGTATACTGTGAAGTAGATTGATTGTATATATTGTGGGCAAAACACAGGAGCCAATTGTACACAGCAGTGTCCCACAGTCATGTATTGAGTGGCCACAGTTTTTTTCAAAAGGATTAATTGGTGGAAGGAGGAGCGGTCAGAGGAAATAAACCTGAATGGACATGAAATCAAAAGAAAACAAGGAAAGGGAAAATGAGAAACAATCCAGCAAAAGGGAGAAACTGGTGTATTCAGCGGCTTCAAATTTTAACAAATATTTTTTATATTATTAAATACATTGTGCCAATGCCGCTGTGGAGACTATAGGTGTGGAAAAGGAAATATGAAGGGCATTCACTAATTTGAATGATTTCCAGCAATATGAATACGGAAAAAAACACATTATAGCCTTTTTATTTTGATTTTGCTATGATCTGCAAACATGGTCATTTATGTGGTCATTTCATATACCTGTACCACATTTTCCCTACTTATTTTCAAGCCATAATTTCAATGATTCCTTCTTTGCTTGTTTTGACCATTTGCTAAAGACACAGGACATTGTTAGACCTACCCAAGTCTATTTTGGTTCAAGGTGAATCCATGATCTTATATGTGGAAAGAGGAACAAATTTGAGGGGCTGAATGGCCTCCTCCTGTTCCTATGTTTCTGTGTCCCTGTAACCCTTTAAGCCCTGGTATCAATCTGTTGAACATCATCCTGCTTATTTAGAACATTGAATCAAAAACAAAAAATAATAATGATAATCCTTGCATTTGATACAGTGCTTTTCACATCTTATCGACGTCTCAAAGTGCTTCACAGAATATACAGTTCTGTAAAGTGAATTGACTGTATATTTGTGGGCGAAAGGTAGCAGCCAATTGGGCACAGCAGGGTTCCACAAACAGTCGTGGGTTGAAAATGACCAAAAGACAAAAACTAAAGAAAATATATTCATCTGTGACCAATTAAACTTTAGATCACAGAATATAAGGATTAATTCATCATTTTTCATCATTAAAACATTAAAGTGTTTGCACATACCGTTAAACCAGTGTTCTCCGCGTCAACTCCATGTGGAAAGAAGATGCTCTTAAACTGGTCTGTTTCTGTGATCTCGTGAATGGAGAAAGTGCTGAACTGCTGCAAGTATCTGCCATAACACTGCCACAAGGCCAGCTTATATTCCTGAGAGCAAACAGAAACACTCACTACACAACTGTTCTGAAAAATAACTTGTGTCAACAATGATTGCTTCTCCTCTTTTCTCTCTTGAAAGCAGTACTCATGCTGCAGTCTGATTTCACAGGCTGCTCATTGTGTGAATCTGAATTATTGCCAAGCATTTATTTGACTGCTGTGGGGGGCATAATACAGCCTTACCCCAATCTTGGTCACCAGGCATCAATACATGAGCAGAGGGAGATTTGTAAAACAATCTAGGGAGGAATGCTGTGTGGTTTATTTCATTTCCTAGCCCAACAGCATTAAGACCTGAGTGGATATCAACTAATTCAATGCCTTAGTTATAATAATAATACTGGCATTTGATATACCACCTTATCACGTCTTCGAGGCGGCTCAAACACTTCAAATATACTATAAAGTGATTTGAATATAGTAAAAGCCCGTTTATCCGTGACCCGATCAACCGTAACTTCCATATAACCGGCACTGCAAAAAAAAAAGGTCCGCATTCGATTAACCAGAATTTATCCGGAAAAATGCTTTTTTATTGCATTTTCGGCCGAATATCAATAGAGCTTGCACTTTAACCCGCATTGGCCAGGTCCCGAGGGTACCGGGTAAACTGACTTTTACTGTATATATTTTGTGGGCAAAACATGGCAGTCAGTTGCCCACAGCAAGTGTCCCACAAACAGTTGTGCATTGAGTGACAAAATTATTAATTTTTTTGAAAAAACCCTTCTTTTGAAAAGCGATTCAACAAGCCAGTATACCTTAATCTGAAGGATATATAATTATTGAAAAAATAATAAGGTTTCACTGATGTCCAGCTGAATGATTCTACTGGAAGCAAAACTTGTAAACAATTGCTCCAGAGTTTGAGAATCAGATTGTGGCTTTCTCCTGGGGATGTGTAAGCAGGGATAGGAAACTGACTGCACCCACTTCCTGCCTTGGGAACAGTCATCCCAATCCTGCATGAGTTTCAAGTATTGTCGCTGTACAGTTTCCTCAATGGAGGAAATCATTCTGACAAGACTTCCTCTGCCAGAGGTGTGTGACCAACTAAAACTCTGGGAATAGTTCAATCGAGCACTTCGTGAACAAATGCGTTCCACTCAGACAGAAGCTTAGGTTTACTTGATTAAAGTTAAATCCATCCAGCTAAAATGCAAAGAGCACTGACGTTTTCCATGAAATGTTAAAAAAAATTAAAGAAATGTGATAAATTCAAATGTTTGATTTGTTGTTTGCAGGAGAAATATTTTCTTCCTCGAAGAGGTTCTGTTCCTTCCTTGATGATCAGAGGGAGACAGACCTTCAGCCTCTCTGTTGCCTCCCTGAGGAATTCCATCCAACAATCCCTCCCTTGCCTTCTTCAAAGCCCATCACAAGATACTCCTCATCAACCCTGCCTTCAGCTACCCTACCCCCACTCTCCCTGTCCTCCACCCCATCCTGATCCGAATCCCCAGTTCGGGTTCAAATCCCTGACTGTCCAGCGCCTTGGACGTTCTCCCAACATGAAGGTGCTGAGTAAATGTCATTTGGTGTTGTTGTCCTCCTCCCAAGGCACTAACATTGTGTATTATGTGTCTCCATCCAATAGTTTTTATCCATTATCTCATCCAAGTGATGTTGGCCTTGACAGGTCATATCGAGGTCTTGACTGTAGGAGGCCTAGACCTCTAACCTGACACTTTTCAGAAAGAGTCACAGGAACAGAGCTTTGAATTTCCCCCCACTCTATCTCAACGGCAACCACAACAACAACTTGTATTCATATATTATTATATTATATGATAATAGTAGCATCCCAGAGCACTTGACAGACGCCTACACAAGGGGGAGATGACTGGAGGTAAAAATAACATTGAAACTCAAGCCAGTTCCACCATTCAATAAGATCATGGCTGATCTGTACCTTAAGTCCAATTACCCCGATTTTGATACCCCTCATATCACTTAATACTCTGACCTACAAAAAATAAAAGTAGTAGGTACGGTCAAAGAGGAAAGTCTTTATGTGTGAGCTACACATGGGGAAACAGGGGTAAGGCAATTCATTCATTAATTTAAAAAATCAAAATGACAGAAAAATAACACAGAATTGTAGTAACCCCATGGCTGAGTCAACTGAGATAAGATGATTAAACCCAGACTAAGGATATAACTTTACTAGTCTAGTGATTTGGTTTCACACTTGGTAACGACAACATAAAATCCTAGTTGTGATCCACTCAGAGGTAAGGAGAAAGCAGCCTATTATATAATGGCAAGTTATGTGTCGATTAGTTGGTTAGACTCCAGCAGTTACCCCAACGCACACTCTGAGGTCCCCCCAAGACTTGGCTTTTGTTAACCTGCACCTTATTCTCTCCAGAATTAGGTAAGCAACAACAACAAAATAACATTAGTGTCTTTCACTGGAGTCCTGTAGCTCAATGTTAGAGTACTCGCCTCACAAGTGGGAGACCTGGGTTCAATTGCAGCCAGGTCAGGGCGAAACCTTGGGAAAGTTTCCTTACTCCACACAACTAATAAGAATCCCTCAAAATAAAATAATAAATTGGTCATTTCAATCCAAGATTGTTTGTGGAACACTGCTGTGCGCAATTGTCTGCCACGTTTCGCCCACATCCATACAGTCAATTCACTTGACAGTAGGGTCCGCCATATGCAAGGATTATTATTATTATTCATATAGGAGGATGTCCCAATGTGCTGGACTGAAGCAGGATGAGAGAGTGCATTCCATTCCAACAATCTATCTCTGGAATTTCCATGTTTAGGTGGGATGTGTGGAAATCTCTGCTTGGTTTGGATACTCTCAAGCATGGTCATGGGTTTCTGCATAAAAATAAGAGAAAGCAATCAGAGATATGTAAAGATAAGATAATGGACCATGCCTGGAGATGAAAGCAGTGTTCACAAGGTTGATTTATTCAGTGATGTTACCAGTCTTCAGATGTAGAGAAGAGTTTTTATGTAGGGCTGTAGGAATGAATGAATTGTGTAATCCTGGATGCAATGATAAGATAAAAAGAGAATTTGCCTCAAATTCTGCTCCCAGCCCGTCACTCTGAATCAGTTCTCGCCTGCTGCCTTGTCTTGTTTACATTCTGTTCATCTGAACATGTCTCTGTGAACTATCAGGACTGCTGGAGTAATACATATCAGATTTATAAGTAGAGGCTGATCATCTTTAGAAAGACAAAAAAGCTAAAGATCTTTAGCCACAATGGCTGTCGTGTTTGTCGTGTCATATTATCGTGTGTCAACCCGACATTGTCACATTCACCTACTGAAGACCAAAAGCACATAACACCTTCGCCTTGCCCACTCTTTTCCCAGTTTCAGGTCCCAGCTGAAGATCTTTCTCTTTGGTCACCTTTCTACCCCTGCCCTTGGCTTGGTCCCGGGATCCGCTATTGAGAAGCGCTCTGAGACGCATGGAGGGTATATATACAGCAAAGTTGTTGTTGTTATTAACACATAGGTATTAGTCAACATGCGAGACGCCAACTGATGTTCTTGAATGAACTGATTCAAATTGATTTACCTTTAGCTCTGCAAGAAAATCTCCTACCATCAGCAATTGTTCATAGTAAAAATGAAGAGGCAATCGATGTTTATACTTGTTCCATATGTTGAATAGCATGCTTGCGCTGATAAAGGACAAACAAATGATGGTTACATCACAAATTTCTATTAATGAATAGAGGACTTACTACTGCTCAGTGGTTAGAGCGTGAGACCTGTGTTCGAATCCAGGTAGATCAGGGCGAAATCTTGGGCAAGTTTGCTTACTACACACACACACCTAATAATAATCCGTCCAACAAATATATAATAAAAATTGGTCATTTCCAATCCACGGCTGTTTTTGGGGATACTGCTGCGCACGATGGGCTGCTGCGTTTCACCCACAAAATGCAATCAATTCACTTTACAGTAAATTCTGTGAAGCGCTTTAATAAGATGTGAAAAGCGCTGTATCCAATGCAAGGATTATTATTACTGAAATGTTACTGTCAATCTTTGTTTTATTATCAACGCCTGCAAGTAATCCACCAATCGACTAACAACTGGGTTCCTACTTACTGCTGAGTAAACAGAGACGTTTGGTAGAAGGAAATTTGTAAGGTTTCTCCTTGCCCGGGATGTGGAGGCTCTGCTTCTAAAACCACCCTAAAGGTCACACTTTAATCGAAGACTTAATAAAATATTATTACTATGATTATTATTATTAATCGAAAGTAAAACTGAATAGGATGATCATGAAAGACAGAGAACTACAATATAGGGACTCTTACTCTGAAATTCTGCAGTAACTCTGATTGTTTATGTTGTCAATGGAAACCTTTTGTCGGAAAAGGGTGGGATGTTTCTGCCTATAGTTTACCTCCTAATGTAGGCGCCGTGATCTGGGCCGATGGAATGGAAGGGACCATTTCTGCTTTTATTGATCCTCTTCATAAACAGCATGAACTCCTTGAGCTCCTGCTCGAAGTGGAACTTGTTGAGGTTTTTCTTGCCATAGTATTTGGAGAGGTCGATTAATGGCTCTGCTTGGGGCTCCATCCACCCACTCAGCTGCTCTCTGCTGTACTGAAAGCTGTGTGTTGGGAGTAGCTGTTGCTAGGATACTGCCCCTGATCAGAACCGCAGCACTCATTGTTCCAGTTCTCCGTAATCTTTGCCTCTATTGGCTGTCTGTGGATGAGTCACCGCCCACGCCTGTCTTTGAGCACTATGATTGGCTGAATGCCGCTTGTTCTGAGGCTGATTGGCAGTATGGGCAACATCATTATACAGGTAGACCGCTCTAAACGAAGGGGTTAGGGACCTTAAGCGAAAATTTCGTTAAGCGAGTGGTAACCCGCTATTGTATTTCTGTATGGAAAAAAAGTTTAGTTCCAAGCGCTAACATTTTTGGTGTACAGGTTGAACGTCCAAAATCCGGAGTTCCGGAATCCGGGACAATTGGTTGCAGGGTCATCTGGTGTTGGGGGCTGTTGCATTGTCGGAAGTGCCATCCTTCGGATGAGACATTAGACCAAGGTCCTATCTGCCTGTTCAGGTGGATCTTAACGATTCCACGGAATGATTCGAAAAGAAAAAAGTTTCAGAATCACAGGCTTATTTAATCGCTGATTCTTGCACAGCAAAAACTGTGAAGCTGCTGAGACGAACTTTTTTTCAATTTTTACCTTTAGAATTGTGAAAAAAATAATATGTTGAGTATATTGAAAGTAATCATAAAGTGGTCAGCCTTCTGATCTTTGGTGCGTGTCCTGACCTGAATGTTCAGCGCCTTGGGATGTCCTCCCACCATGGAAAGGCACGCAATAAGTGTAATTTTGTTGTTGTCTGAAGCCCATTGTCTGATCAGGTTCAGATCCAAATGACTGATGTATTGAAATATATCAATATATTGCGCTTTCGAGAGAGGATTTTGTAACCTGTTAGATCTCTCTTTCCTTTTTTTTATTTCCAACTCAGAATTTGTCGTACATTTGGTCGTAAATCTCTTCATTCAAATATTAAAATTACTGTTTGGTGATACTTTGAGCCACAGGTAATAATTCAACTTTACAGCTGCTTTAAACTATTTTCAGTTAGTGCAAGATAAATTTAATATCTGTGGACTGGCAGAAGGGCAGGATTAGGCAGTTCATTTAGGGGAATAAGAGAGGGAATAAAATATTTAAGTAATCTTTAAGGATTACTTAAAGACACGTGGTATGTAAATGCTGTATCTTGGCTTTGGCCAATGCAATTAAGCTGTGTTCAGCCTCACAGACAAGATCAACCAAATGGGAACACCTGCCTCTGTAAAATAGTTCTAATCCTACATATAAATTGGGATGCTTACAGGAAAGGAAGGTATAGCCTGTATTTTCCATTCTTAGCCAGCCACAATAATAATCTCTTCAAATCTTTATTCATAATTTCCACCACTTTTTAAAATCTTGATGTTTTATTCATATTTGAGGGAAATACATTAGCACATACCTGCATTCTTAATCAGTTAGAATTAAATGTTGAACGCATATTAAGAGGACAAAGAGTTTTGCATCAATGTACTGTACATATAAGTTTTCATCAATATTCATGTTGCTTTGTATCAATGGACATTGAAATCCATAAATATATATGTAAAGAGAAGCATGCACATACATTGAACATCTACTCAATGTAGAGCTTTGTTTCCAGTACAGTAAAGTATTGTATCAATGACATCGAGCTGCAGACCAATATTTACCCAAATATTTATAGGGCCATTTCTCAATATTTATTGAGGTTTGTATCAATATAATGTTTTATCTTAATGGTTATACAATGTAACATCAAATGCATGCCTTATCTCAATGCAAATATAATTTGCCTCAAATAAGCCAACGGCTGATTACAATAATACATAAATCATTGCCTATATTATTTGTTCAGTACTGTACTGTAATAATTTACATTATTTGTGCAGTACTGTATTTTGTAAACATTGAGGATAATAACAACCCTTGACACAAATGCACAGATTCTTATAATTGATATATTACAATATATTAATAATATATTATGATAATTACTCAATAGTAATACATTATCATTGTCAAAATATCAAAAATGTCACAGTTGTCATGAAAAAATACCCGCACTCAACAGCATATGGATCCGAAACGTTGACTCACTTTCCTTTCTCCATAGATGCTGCCTGACCTGCTGAGTATTCCCAGCAACTTCTGCTTTAGCATAGAGACTGGCATTTTAAAAATACAAATTCACTTTGAACATTAATGTTGTTCTTCAGGTGAGATGTTAAACCAGGGTCCCATCTGTTCATCCTGTGCCACTATTCGAGAAGACAATGGAGTTTCTCTTTCCCAGTGTGGTGGCCGACAATCCGCCAAATAAAACGGCTCACTCACTCACTCCACGACTGTGAGTCACCGCTGCTGTGTGCAATCGGTGGACGCTTTTCGCTCACAAAAGACGGTCAATTCACTTTACAGTGTATTCCGCGAAGCTCTTTGAGACGTCTTGATGAGGTGATAAACCGCTAGCTCAAATGGAAATCAGATGGAAGTTGCATTTAGAAGCACCAGCTCACATTTACACAGCGCCCCTCCCTCCCTCACACAGGGCAGAGTTCCAGAGCGCTTGAATGAGTGAATGAGTACCACACGGAGCCAGGGGGAGTGGGGGGAGGTGACCATAGCCACGGTCGAAGAGGAAGGTCTTCAGGTGCCACCTGAAGATGGGGAAGCAAAGGGGGGGCAAAGGCAGAGGGAGGGACAGAGATTTGGGGGTTGAGTAGTGACTGACAGTGCTCCCACTGATGGCACCAGGGACAACTTTCATCGGTCACAAGGGGGAGCTGCTTCTAGTGTTTGTATGTGGGTCTGTCTGTGACTTTCCCAACAATAACCTACAGTACAGGCGGGAGGGGCCAGCCGTGAGGAAAGCTGTGCCGCGGAGCGGGTTGTGTTATTGTTGTCCTCTCCTTTTTCTCTCCTCTCTCCCCGGCGGCGGGAGGGGCCACTGCTGCCTGTGTCTGACTGTCTGTCTGACGGGCGGCGTATGTGTGTGGGCGTGTATGATTCATACCTCGGCCGCTCGTTCGAGTGAATCCTGCCTGCCTGCCTTGCCTGCGGAGGTGGCGTCTATCCTTCATTTTCCTCCTGAGAGAGTCTCTCGCTCTCCCGCTCGCCGGCGTCCGTCTGACTGACTGACTGCAGCCGTCGCGCACGAAAGGCGGGCGACTCCAGCGCGAGAAGGACTGAGAGCAACCTTCAAATTGAAAAATAACCATCAACTGCCCCCCCACCCCCGTCACCTGGGAGACGGCGCGAGGCTACGGAGCGCCCCGAGGGCCCTTGCCTGGGCCTGGCCTGGCGCCGGGCGGACAGACATACAGTCCGCGGCAGAGAGAGTGAGCTTCATCGAGGCTGACAATTAACTCAGCTTCTCTCCAACATTCATCACATCATTGTGTGACAAGACGTTGTATAACCAAGCACCGGTAAGTGTTTATCCCTCCCTCTCTTATTATTATTGTTCTTATATGATGACCCCCCCCCCCCCTCCCCCATATACAATTCGTATTAATTAAAGCCCGCTGGGTGGGGGGGAGTTGTAAGGCCGGTGTGTTTGTGTGAGGTGTTTGTCTCCGAGGTGATTTCTGGGGGAATGATAATCCTTGTCTTTTGATATCGAACTTTATCATGTCGTCCAGACGCCTCAAATCGCTTCACGGGATAGCGGTAAAGTGTACCGATTGTGTGTTTTGTGGGCGAAACGCAGCAGCCCACAAACAGTGGATTGAGTGAGGGGCTGAGCTGTGCGTGTGTGAACATCGGGCTGATCTGTGTGTGTGTGTGTGAACATTGGGCTGAGGTGTGTGTTAACATCGGTGTGTGTATCCTGACGGGAAAGGTGCTATATAAGTGTAATTATTTTGTGTGAACATGGGGCTGTATGTATGACTTTGGGGCTCAGCTGTGTGTGTGCCTGTGAATATAGGACTGAGCTGTGTGTGTGTGTGTGTGTGGACATGGAACTGAGCTGCCTTGCTGGTCGGCCTCCCCAATTCCTCCCTCCACAGGCTGCAGTTAATCCCAAACTCTCCAGCCCGTGTCCTCTACCGTTCCAAACTTCGTGACCCCATCTCTCCCATCCTTGCCCAACTCCATTGGCTCCCCATCACCCAGAGGATCCAATTCAAGATCCTGATCCTCACATATAAAGTCCTCCACAAACTCGCCCTAACTTACATCTGTGACCTCGTATCCCCTTACCAACCTGCCCGCCTCCCTCGGCTCAGCAGAGTCTGGCCTGCTCCATGTCCCCCGACCCACCCGCCCAAACATTGGCTGGCGAGCCTTCAGCCACTCTGCCCCCAACCTCTGGAACTCCATCCCGAAATGCCTCCGCCTTACACCCTCCCTGGCCTCCTTCAAGCCTCGCCTCAAGACTCTCCTCTTCGATGGACCAATCGGGGACTCCTGCCCCCCACCCTCCCTCCTGTCCTTGTCTCGGGTCTGAATCAGTAACCTGTCCAGCGCCTTGGGACGACCTCCTGACGTGAAAGGCGCCATACAAATGTAATTTTGTTGTTGAGCTGTGTGTATGTGCGCGCGTGTGAACATGGGACTGAGCTGTGTGTGTGAACATGGGACTGAGCTGTGTGTGTGAACATGGGACTGAGCTGTGTGTGTGAACATGGGACTGAGCTGTGTGTGTGAACATGGGACTGAGCTGTGTGTGTGAACATGGGACTGAGCTGTGTGTGTGAACATGGGACTGAGCTGTGTGTGTGAACATGGGACTGAGCTGTGTGTGTGAACATGGGACTGAGCTGTGTGTGTGAACATGGGACTGAGCTGTGTGTGTGAACATGGGACTGAGCTGTGTGTGTGAACATGGGACTGAGCTGTGTGTGAACATGGGACTGAGCTGTGCGTGTGTGTACATGCCCTCAAATATAGTCAATTCACTTCACTGTATATTCTGTGAAGCACTTTGAGACGCTGATAAGATGTGGAAAGCGCTATATAAATATAAGGATTATTATTATAACATGGGGCTGAGCTCAGTATGTGTGAACATGGGGTTGAGATGTGTGTAAACTTGGGACTGAGCTTTGTGTGTGTGTGAACATGAGACTGAGCTGTATGTGTACATGGAGTTGAGCTCTATGTGAACATGGGGCTGTGCTAGCCCTCCCCGCCCCCCCCCCCCCCCCCGCCCCACGAGGGCTTGGTTCACAGGAAATGGAAGTTTCTATGAATAACGAGTGGAAGCTATGAGGAAGTGTTGTGTAAGACGGATGTTGGTGTGTCATGGAAACGCAGTTGTCTAATACCAGAGGAGGGAAGGTGCAATAAAGGGAAATAACTGATTGAGAGGAAAGAGTTCAGCAAAGGCGTTTATCACAGTATTGATAATAATCCTTGCATTTGTTATAGCACCTTATCACATCATTGAGACATCAAAGCACTTCACAGAATATGCTGTAAAACTTAGTTAATGTGTATTTTGTGGGTGAAATGTGGCAGCCAATTGCACAAATCCAATCCCACAAACAGTCGTAGATTGAGTGACCAAATTCTTCTTCTTGTTTTTCTTAAGGATTATTATCCCCGGAAAACGATCCACCAACCTAGTTCCTAATTACTGCTAGGTAAACAGGCACATGGAGTAAGGAAACTTGCCCAATGGTTCATAATAATAATCCATTTCATATATTTTTGTTATAATAGTTTTTTTTTAAATAGTCAATTTTACTGTTGATGTGGCTTTTTACCACAGTGCACTAAATAATGTAAGTTTGAAGAGAGTATGACAGCTTACTATTTCTAGATTTGCAGTAAAACAACTTGTGCAAATGTGCCCCAATGTGACAATATCCTCTTTCAATTCCATAAACGACAAAGAGATCTTTTCAGTACTCAGGACCGAAAAAGTTTAAAAAATTCCCTGATTCACAGATGTTGCATTGATATTGCAGAACAGTTTTGACTGGAAGCAACTCTTCAATTCTTGATACAGTGAAATTCACCCTGTTTACACTGTACAGTGAATTTCACAACATAGAGAAACAGTTGTATACATGTGTTCATTTACTCATGTGACATTATTTGAAAGGCATCAATCCTAACAATATTCTATTCTCTGGAGAAAGTTATAACGGCCAAGAATTGGAAAAAAAATACTTGAGTCACTTGCGATGGTAAGAGTGAGAGCAACCTGCCAGTGACGAGAACAAAAGTGGCTAATGTTGCAGGAAGTGGTAGTATCACTGCCTTTAGCTTGCAGAGCTGTAAAGGTGGCTTTGTTTGTGAGGTAGCTTTAAAAGGTAGTTGCGAAAGCCGTCTCATCACATTGAAGCCTTGGCCTCCTGTTTCTGGAATCAAAATAGTGTGTAATAATCCCTGTTTCAATTTATCTTTATGAAAGCTGTAATGCAACTCTTCATCCACAAAATATACAGTCCATTCACTTTATGGTATATCCTTTTGAACGCTTTTAGATGCCTCAAAGACATGAGGCGCTATGTCAAATACAAGAATTTAAGCTCCGTCGATATGGAATTTTTCCAATACCTGTATATTGGTGGGCTCATATCAATATATACCGATATATCGATATCACCAGTTTTTTTTTTACTCAGGTTTTACTGGCTGCTGCATTGTGGGTGAAATGCAGCAGCCAGTTATACACAGCATTGTCCCACCTAGTCCCAAATCCTTCCCTCTACCACCCTGGCTCATCCCTCCCCCCTCATCCATTCAATTAATGTTTTAATTGAATCGACAAACTTTTTTTTAAAGGGGGTTTTGAGGGGATGGGAAGATGGGGGGATTTTGTGTCCTTCGGAGATTTAAAGTTGGAGAAAGGAGCTCTAAATGAACAAACTGAAAACTTGCCAAACTCTCTCTCTCACACAATAAAACGGTTCGTATGTGTACACACCTTTACCTCGATTTGTTGATAATATACCGATGTTTTGTGAATATACCAATTTTTTTTCATACCGAATTTTTCGGTATAACGATATATTCATATTTCCAATATTGGTATATCAATATGAAAAATTATACCGATATAACCAATATATCGCCAGAGCTTACAAGAATTATAATTATTATTATTTAATTGATTTGTGTTGCTGTTGCGCAAGCTGTCGGACAGCTTGGGTAACCATATGGGTGCACAGGGCTCACTAATGTCATCAGCTAATTGGAAGATTAGCCTGGATTGGTTAGAGGTATGCTAGAGTAATTTATTTTGCTGGACTATTTTCTTTGGAGTAACACAGGGATATTCAATTATAATTGATTTCATATGTAAATAAACGCCTCAGTTACAGGTGTTTATTTACAGGTTTAAGCTTTTTAGTATCTCCTTAACAGCTGTTCCTGTACTGTTCCTGTACGCAGCTCCCCCTCCTTTGCCCACTGCTGGCTGATATCATCAACCAGTCCCTCTCCACAGGATCAGTCCCTGCCCCCTTCAAAACTGCTGCTATCAGCCCCCTCCTTAAGAAACCCTCCCTAGATCCCTCAAGCCACTATCATCCTATTTCTAACCTACCCTTCCTTTCAAAAGCACTGGAACGCGTTGTTGCCAACTAACTCCGCGCCCACCTCTACTCCCACTCCCTCTTCGAACCCCTCCAGTCCAGTTTCCGCCCTGCCCACAGTAGTCTGTTGGACTGCCCACAGTAGTCTCTGGACTGCGCTTGTGAAAGTCACAAACAACGTTCTCTCTATCTGCGACCAGGGCTCCCTCTACCTCCTTATTTTCCTGGACCTGTCTGCTGCATTCGACAAAGTCGACCACACCGTCCTCCTCCACCACCTGTCCTCCGTCATCCACCTCAGTGGGACCGCACTCGCCTGGTTCGAGTCCTACCTCACAAACCGCCAGCAGTACATCTCCACAACCGGCTTTTCCTCCCGCTCTTACACATTTACCTTTGGGGTACCCCAGGGATCCATCCTTGGCCCCCTCCTCTTCCTCATCTATATGCTCCCTCCTGGGGATGTCATCCATAGACATGGGGCACACTTCCACATGACACGCAGTTCTATTTCTCCACTTCACTTTGCGAGCCCCAGTCCCTGATGTTCTGTCAGCCTGCCTGTCAGACATTAGGAGCTGGATGAGCGCAAATTTCTTGCAGCTGAATGTTAACAAGACGGAGGCCATACTCTTTGGCTCTCGTCAACGTAGGATCCGTCGATATGGAAATTTTCCGATATCGATATATCGGCGGGCTCATATTGATATATACTGAAATATCGATATTTCTGAGTTTTTTATACTGCGCATGCATGCGCATTCGGAGGTGCGCGCGCATTCAGAGCACTGAACTAAAAGACCTTTTAGTTCAAACTGCGAAAGTCAATTCTAATATATTAGACTTTTTTTTAGAAAAACAGTCTCTTAATTGCAAGCTTACAATGAAAGCAATCAGGTTAGAATTGCATCTTTATCTTATTAATAGATGTACTTGAGCCCATATGTTATTTTTTCAAACATTAAAACGTTCAAAATAAGGCTTGCTTTAAAAGGACGACACGGTTATTTAGGTATTTTAATCAAGCACCTTGATTTCAATATAGAAACAAAATATTTTAGAAATTTGTTTAGGTGTTGAACACTTTATTACCAACCCATATTATATGCTACTGGCAAAAGTGTGCTTCTTTTATTTTTTTTTAAAAAGAAAAAAAGTGTTTTATTATGCATTTGCTCTTGCAAAGGACAACTAACATTCCTTACATTTAAGAATAATTCACACGTTCCCTCAACTCACTCACTCTCACTCACTCACTGCCTAAAATAGATAAATGCTTAACACATATAATATTGCAATCTAGCTCCTCTAAATTCCCAGATTCCCAATGTATAGGATGCAGTGGATGTAATAGTGTTGGCGGTGAAATAATGTAAATGATTGCAACTCGCCATTTTTTCTCTCCCCCCCCTCACACCCCCCCCCCCCCTCCACTACCCTCCCCCCCTCCATTACTCTCCCCAACCCCCCACTCCCCAAACCCCCACTCCCCTCCCCCTGGCTCCCTAATCCTATCACCCACTGTTAAGAGAAGAGACAAAGAGACAAAGCTAGTTTTTTAATTCAGTGATTCAGAGGTACGCACACATTCGGGGGGGTGCACGCGCATTCCGATATGCGGCGCATTCCGTGCTCTAGGCCCAGGAGGTTTGCAATGCCGGCGACAAGGTAAGCTGGAAAAGATCGCATTATACCGATTATATCGATATATCGTGGGACACGATATACCGATATTTTCGATATATCGATTTTTTAAAAATATCGAATTTTTCGATATACCGATATTTTTGAATTTCCAATATCAGCATATTGATATGAAAATGTATATCGATTTAACCGATATATCGATATATCGCCGGACCCTACGTCAACGTCTCCCATTTACATGGCTCTCACCTCCTCCACCTTCCCGATCTCCCCCTGAAACTCTCCGAACCCGTGTGCAACCTTGGTGTCAGGTTCGACCCCCAACTGTCCTTCCTCTCCAACATCCGGTCCCTCACCAGCACCGCCTTCCACCTCCGACAGATCGCCCGTCTCCAGCAATATCTCACCCCAAAAGCCGCTGAAACCCTGATCATGCCTTCGTCACCTCATGGCTGGACTATTCAAATACCCTCCTCGCCGGTCTCCTCTCCACCACAATCCATAAAATCGAACTCATCCGCACCAAACTTCGCTCACCCTTACCCCAGTCCTTGCCAGTCTTCACTGGCTCCCTATCCCCAAGAGGATCGACTTCAAGATCCTCACCTTTGTTTTCAAATCCCTCCACTCTGCACCCCCCTACCTCTCTGACCTCTCTCATCAAACCAGCTCCAGTTGCCTTAGCTCCACCGGGTCTCGTCTCCTCCATGTCCCCCGAATCCTCTGCTCCACCCTCGGCAGCCGGTTCAGCCACTATGCCCCAAGGCTCTGGAATTCCCTTCCTCACTACCTTCGTCTTGCCCCCTTTTTTCTCAGTTTCAGGTCCCAGCTGAAGACCTTTCTCTTCGACCGCGCTTTGGTCACCTTTCTACCCCTGCCCCTGGCTCGGTCCCGGGATCCGCTAATGTGAAGCGCTCTGAGACGCCGTCCGGCGTGGAGGGCGCTATATAAATCAAAGTTGTTGTTGTAAACAGCCATAGAGTTGGAAAATATACCCAAAAGCTAACAATTACCTGCTTGCAGTAACGCCTTACTATTATTCTATTTACCAATAGCAATATAAAA
Source organism: Hydrolagus colliei (assembly GCA_035084275.1). Lineage (NCBI taxonomy): Eukaryota > Metazoa > Chordata > Chondrichthyes > Chimaeriformes > Chimaeridae > Hydrolagus > Hydrolagus colliei. The sequence continues at coordinate 10,549,167 of CM068746.1, read as the reverse complement.
CATAATAGTAAGTAGATACCAGAACATAATATATACACTCGTGAAAAAGTCTGAAATGGGTCAAATTATCCTCAGTAAAAATAGCTATTGATTTAGCTTTAGTATCAAATCAATCTGTTGACAAACAACAGTTACCTCTGTCTGACTCTCACTGCCCAACAAGGGCTCATTTGGCTGCTCTTTTAGTCTCTAGTCAAAAAGAGACTTGCTTGTTAGAGATGATACTGATTTATGCTCTACTTTAACTAGAACTTTCTTAAGACTTGTTACAATTATTTTAGGAATGCAATCTATTTCTGTTTACACATTGGACAACATACATATTAAAAAATTATTTCTCTTTACCCGTACCTATCAAAAGAATTAACATATTTAACTACAAAAAGCTAGTACAGTAATACAGTATGTGTAAAAACTGCAGTGCATAAAATGAGTAGGAGATCTAAAACAGTAGCTCTTGACTTCATAACATTCAACAACAACAACAAAATTATACTTGTGTGGAGCCTTTCATGTCAGGAGGATGTCCCAAGGCGCTTGTACGGTCATTGTTTCAGACCTGAGCTGGCGATAGGGAGGGTGGAGGGAAAGGGAGGGATTTGGTGTGACAGATTGAGGAGAGGGTCTACCGGTGGACTTGAAGGAGGCTAGGGAGGGGATGAGGCAGAGGGACTGCGGGAAGGTGTTCCAGAGGTTGGGGGCAGAATGGCTGAAGGCTCGCCCACCAATGGTGAGGCAGGTGAGTTGGGGGACATGGAGCAGGCCAGAGCCTGCTGAGAGGAGGGGAAGGGTAAGTTGGTAGGGGGTAAGGAGGATGCAGAGGTAGAATGGGACAAGGCCATGAAGGGTTTTAAAGGTGAGGACCAGAATCCTGGTCCAGGATCTGGATGATCCTATGGAGGGAGGAGTTGGGAAGGCTGACAAGCAGGACATTGGAATAGTCGATGATGAAGGCATGAATGAGAGTTTCAGTAGCCTGAGGGGTGAGATAGTTGTGGAGGTGAGGGAAGGCCGGTCATGGTGTGGATGTGAGGGAAGAAAGAAAGTTGAGGATTGAACAAGACACCTAGGTTCTTGACTGGCTTTGTAAGGTGGGGTGTGCAACCATGGAGGTTGATCGGGCGCTGCTAGCCTCAACATCCAAGGCTGTACTCTCCACCTCACAAAGCCAGTCAGGAACCTCGGCATCACGTTCGACCAAAAACTCTCCTTCCTCCCCCACATCCGTGCCTTGACCGGCACCACTTACTTCCACCTGCGCAACATTGCCAGGCTCCGCAATTATCTTACCCCCCACGCTGCTGAAACACTCGTGCACGTGTACATCACCTCAAGGCTGGACTACGGAAACTCTCTCGTCGTCGGCCTCCCCAGCTCCTCCATTCACAGGCTGCAGGTCATCCAAAACTCTGCAGCCCGTGAATTATCCCGCACCCGCCTCCGCGACCATATTACCCCCACCCTCGCCCATCTCCACTGGCTCCCCATCCTCCAGAGGATCGAGTTCAAGATCCTCGTCCTCACCTGCAAGGCCTTACATGGCCTTGCCCCGCCCTATTTAACCAATTTACTCTCCCCCTACAAGCCCACCCGGACCCTCCGTTCAGCAGGACTTGGCCTGCTCCAAGCCCCCCGCCCGAACCGCCCCACCATCGGAGGCCGGGTCTTCAGTTTTTCTGCTCCGACCCTATGCAATTCCATCCCCCAATCCCTCCGTCTCGTTTCTTCCCTTTCCTCTTTCAGGGCCGGTTTGAAGACTTTCCTCTTCGACCGTGCCTTTTGTTTCCACCCCGAATTTTTCGATCTCCCCTACTTGTTTCACCCCTTCCCGTACACTCCCCTCCCAGCTCGGGTCACACACCTACTGTGCAGCACCTTGAGACGTCCTCCCGACGTGAAAGGCGCTTTATAAGTGTAAATTGTTGTTGTTGTTGTTGATCCTGTCTGTCCTCAAGGAAGGCCTTGGTCTTGTTGACATTCAGCTGTAGAAAGTTAGCTCTCATCCAGGACTTGATGTCTGACAGGCTGTTAGGACAGCAGTGGTCCTGGAATCGAGGGTGGTTAATGTTTTTAAATGAAGGTTATGCTTAATACTAGAAAGGCTAATACTGGTAAGCCTCGATTTACGATGCCTCTATTTAGGACATTTGGATTGAAGGGCCATCATTTTTTAACACCTTTTGATCGATATACGACACTTGGATTTGTTTTAAGAACCAAAACTTTTTGGGCACATGACATATTTTGAATATCGCGGTCGCATTTTGCGCGTCCTTTTTGTCCATACGCACAGTCCGTAGTATTCCTGGGTAAATCCAAGCATTTGAACTGGCCAATAGCATGTCATCACATAATTGTTTAAAAGCCAGCTGATTCTGAAGTGACACTGCGCCACGTCAGTATTACAGTAATTTCCGAACATTCCCGAGCCATTTACAGCCTCTATTGCGCTTCTAGCAAGTCGGGGAGAGATAGCACTAAGTGAAATGAGCAGCGGTAATACCGCTAGCGTCCAGAAACCCCGCAAAGTCATCACTTTAAATATCAAATTGAAGGTGATAAAGTGCATCAATCCTGGTGAAAAAGGTACGGACATTGGGAGGGCTTTAGGGCTAGCTAGATTGACGGTGGCTTCTATAAAACAGAATAAGAACAATATACTGGCAAATTCAAGTTGTGTTACAGCTACAGGTGCAAGCAGATTAGCAAAACATAAGAGTGATGTGATGGAAAATATGGAAAGAATGCTGAGTGTCTGGATTGAGGATCAGAACCAGCGTTAAATACCATATAGTTACCCCAAGTACCCCTTCTTGCCTATGTGTATTAATTTGTGTGTTATGTTGTGTGGTTTTGTGTGTTATTTCATGGGTTTAAGGTCCAAAAATGTTGTGACAGGAACACATCTCTGGTTATATAATGGGACTGCATGGGAAATCACGTTTCGCTTTAGGATGTTTTGATATACATACGGTTTTTCAGAAATGCAACCCCATCGTAAATAGAGGTTTACCTGTATGTAAAAAGTGTACATGGAAAATTTCCAGAAAATTAATGGTGGCCTCTAAACTTGTTTGCCTCCTATTCAATTATAACCAGGCCTTCAACCTCTTGCCACCACCCGTTGGAACTCCATCCCATAGACCCTTTCCATTGTTTCCTCCCTTGCCTCTTTCAAGACGTGTCTCAAGACCCTCCTCCTCTTTGACCGTGCCTTAGGCCACTCTCGTGCTGTAACCTCCCTGCCCTCCTGATCCCATCCCCCTGCTTGGGTCCAAAGCCCTGACAGTACTGAGCCTTTATAGGTCCTCCCGATGTGAAAAGCACTATATACATGTAATTTGTTGAAGTTGTTGTATCCTATATATTTGTGTAATTTCCATGTCAAACATCCTTAACCCCAAGAAACAGAAAAATTGTATCAACAAATTCACAAACAAGAAAGCTACTAGAGGAATTCCAGATCGTCATGCAAAGATTATTTGTAAGAATTGCAGTAGCTCTACATAGTTAATGACCAATGTGTGGTGTATTGAATGGATGCACACAACACAATTGGCCATAGAAGTCAGCCACAGGAACACAAGAGCAGGTTTTATAAATGATTTTCAGGTTCCAGCTGCAGGAAAAGTCATATTTGCTTCTCTTTGATTATTGGAATATTTAAGTTCTAGATGAAGAAGAACAAAGCATTATAAAGATATGACTGAGTTTCGCTATAGGCACTGCCTATATTTTTAACCAATCCAATAATTCCTCTCACATGTTGGTGATGTTTTATTCAATTCCATCACATCCTGGTAAATCTTGGTTGGTTGCCAAAGGAAACAAGCCAAAACAGTGCTCATGTGCCGAAAACCCAACGCAAAAAAAATTAACTTTATTTAAAAAAAAGTAATTGCAATTTTTTAAATATACCACATTAATAATAGACTAAATAATAACAGAATATTGTATGGATACTTACCAATAAGCAATAAATATTGATTACAGTCTATAAACACAGCACACAATCACAAAGCAAACTTCTACAACAATGGACTGTAATGGCTTAAAGCGGTACTACTGTTTTTACCTCTTTTCTTTCTCTCCCTCCTTCCCTCTCTTTCACACACACTCAGTCAGTCTGGCATCTCAATGGGTCCAAACCCACACCCCCTCCACTCCTCTCATTTTCCATCTAAATTAATCAACTCACCCCCCCTCCTTTTTCTCCCCTCCTCTCCCTCACCTCTCTCTCCCCCTCCCACTCCTCTCTCTTTCTCCCCCCTTATTTTTCTCTCTTTCTCCCCCCACTTCCCCTCTCTCCCCCCCCCCCCCCCCCCTTCTCTCTCTCTCCCCGCCTCTCTCCATCTCCCTCCCCACCCCCCACCAAAATAAGTGTATAAGCGCATGATACCGTCAGGCTACACAGACAACACGTAGTATCCGTCAGAGAGAGGGAAAGAAAGAGGGAGAGATAGAGAGAAAGGAGAGGGAGAGAGAGAAATAGAGAGGGAGAGAAAAAACAGTGTACTTTTAAGATGAAAACCAGGAAGTGCCGCATTCAGAGCTAATCGTACAGTACTCTCCTACGACAATCGACTCATGAAATGCACCACGGCGATTGTGCCGGATAAGATCCAGTTATTGAAATGGGGACTTTTTTTTGAGGTGCCGGTTATACGGAAGTTATGATTGATCGGGTCATGGATAAACAGCAGTTTTCTGATTGATGATATATATTATGGAACATGATACAAAGCCGCTGTCCCTGCTATCAATGTTCATGAAATATGAGGATTTACTTTCGGTTTAAAGAAAATTCCTGCAGAACTCAGGATATCTCAAAATATCATCCAGCCTTGCTAATGTGTAAATGCGTCCACTGGCAAAATGCCCAGGATTTAAACAATGAGTAGGTTTCAAAACTATGCCAACGGAGCTACTGTAGGCAGTTTATCTCCTTTGGTCAATTAATACAATTCAAAATCCACCACACATAACATTTACAATATCAGTGTGTTACGTTAGAGATTGTTGGGGAAATAGAAAACTATTATGGCATCTCAAAAAATAAAATGTTGTACAGTATTGGAAATGTTAATATTTGAATACAAAGAAAGACGATTTCTTAGAAAAAGACCATTGTTGATCCTATTTTAAAAAAGTATCTAAATCCCCAACTGCGGTTTTACTAATTGCGGAGGTTTTCAGGAACGTATCCCCCGCAGTTGGGGAGTGATACCTGTAGATATATATGCAGCACTTTGTGCTTGCCACCAAATTCATTTTGTCTTTGTGTCTTCATTCGAGGCCTGCTTTTTCAACCTCCCCAAACCATTCAACAGCAATCTGCGTTATCAACCGATTTACAGTCTATTGCACTTTCATTATATGCTTCTGACCTGTGGAGATTAAACAAAATAGCAACAGGAAATAGATAAATGGTACATAGTTAGCAACCATAACACAAGTCGATTCTCATCTCATTCTACCAGTGTTTAAGTATTTTTGGTTCTTTAAATATCTTGACAGAACATTTTGTTTTAGGTAAAAGACCAGGCTATCAAGGTCTAAAATGCTATAAAATGTTTTGAGACATCCTCCCAATGTGAAAAACGCTATATCAAATGCAAAGATTATCATGATTATTATTAAGTTTTTTGTGATCTGCTTACAAATCAATGTTAGTTTGGAATTGATACTGTAACTGCTTCCCTTGTCTTGTAGCTGCCACATTGTATTTGCATAATTGGGAAAAGTGTGTCAAACTGAAACTTTTGAACTGTAACACTCCTGATTGTTAATTTATATCTCTATGACATTGAAGCACTTGCCACAATAGCAACATTTGTTTTCTATTAGTCCCAATTAAATGTCCTTCCAATGTGGTTTTAATAACTGGGCTAGATTTACAAACTAAGCCTATTAATTTTTTCTTGCTTTTTATCCTGTTACCAAAAGCAATCAGTAAGTATGTTAATCATAATGACTAATGACACTAGGTCAATTCCTTGGCAGAGAAATGCGGATTATCCTGTAGGAATCTGTAGATTTATTTTCAACACCCAGGGCACCTTGCAGATTGAGTAGCATGCACTTATTGCTGGTAATCCATAATATGAATGTATTCCAGGAGTATTTCTGTTATGCAATTAATTGTAAATAGTTGTTCGTTATAGTAGCAGACAGAGAAGCTCGTACACTATTTCTCCTGAAACCTTTTATAGTAGACGTGTGAACTAGAAAACAGTCAAAAGTCAAATTTTTAATTAGTGAAAATAAATATTCCTTGCATTTGATATAGCCTTGTTTTGTAAGGATACCTCAAAACTCTTCACACAATTTACGGTAAAGTGTAGTGACTGTATGTATTTTGACACTGAACACGACAGTCAGTTTGTGCACTCGACAGGTCAGGCAACATCCATAGAGGAAAGTTGGTTAACATTTCAGTTCAATGATCTTTCGTCAGAACGTTCATTAGTGCACTAATAATAATAAACCTTGCATTTGATATAGCGCTTTTCATGCGCTAGATGTCTTCTAGACGTCTCAAAGCACTTCACAGAAGATACTGTAAAGTTAATTCACTACAGTATGTGGGCATTGTAATGAAAATAGAAGGTCGTTTAAATAGTGTCTAGTGAGTGGTGTTCTAAGAATATTTCTAAAATGGAGCAATTGAAATGTGGTAGCTGTGCCATTGTAATGCCCTGAGCCAATGGCAAAACATTTTTTTAAAAATTCAATAGCAACAGCAGGAAAGTGCATTTTTGGCAGCATACTGGGTCATATTAAGATATTAAAGTTAAGATATTAATTTAAACTTATTTTTGGCAGTTTCAGGCCACTTCATATTGATGATGCTGATAATACAGTAATAAGCATTGCATATGATATATTGCCTTACCCCATTCTTGAGAAGTCTCAAAACACTTCACAGAATATACTGTAGAGTGAATACTGTATATTTTGTGAGCAAAAAATGGCAGCCAATTATATACAGCTGTGTCCCATACACAGTTGTACATTGAATGCCAAAAAAATGAGTGAAGGGATTATTACTCCAGTAAATGTGATCCGTCAATCAACTAACAACTGGGTTCCTATTTCCAGTTAAAAAGAGGCATGCAGAGTAACAAAACTTGCCTAAAGTTTCACCCTGCCCGGTAATCGAGTAGGTCCTCTTGCTTGCAACATGAATGCTCTAACCATTGAACTCCACTTTGAGAGCTTTCTGGCTATATTGTTCACAAGGTAGTCACCAGCACATTCTCAATTACCACACCAAGTCATAATTGAACAGGAGGCTTCAGTCACAAACCTACCGGTAATTGATTCTTAGTGGATTACAATTGCAAACAGCTCCACATCTCTCACCCTAGTGACAAATTCCTGCCTAGTGATGGAGAGAAGTACTTATAGGAGCATTGAATTTAGAGAAAGTGCCCTATACAACTTGCATCTGGTATATACTGTACAAGGCTTCAACTTTGTGAAGAGTCTTTCTGCATTCTGATCATCAAAGAAGACATCTGTAACAATTTAGTGAGAGTATAGAGTAATTTGGAGTAGTTAAAAAGCGCTCTGAGGCGTCCAGCATCACGGGGGCTTTGGGACATCCTCCCGACATGAAAGGCGCTATATAAGTGCAATTTTGCTGTTGTTGTATATAAATGCAACTTGTTACAATAGTACTGTTTTACAGATCAACACAAAATGCCTTCAATTTTCAATGACTATCTGTACTTATCAAAGGAGATAAACCCAATTTGCTATAGTTAATTGTGAATAAAAGTGTTCATTCATAAGAGTACTTAAACTGTCTGTCATGTAGAATTAATTGCTACAATTCATTCAACTAGCCACAGTATTGCACTATAATGTATCAAACAAAATGAGTAGCCAGAAAACTTTATTTAATCTATACAACTAATGAAATGTATATTTCCAAAAAAATTGATTTTACTTTTGGTGCATCTTATTCCTTAACTAAATTAGGCATTTTTGAGTGTCTTTATTGAACCTTAGGACTTATTGTTTTATACCTCAAGTTTGCAGTTGTGGCTTTGGCATTTCCTCGAGTGGCCAGAAGGACAAGCAATCAGAGGATACTAAATAATAAAGAAAGGGTTCAATTCCAGGTCTTCACTCAGTTTACTGGTCTCAGGTTGTTGTTTTTGTGTGGGGGTGGTTCTCCCCACCCAGGAATTGAATCCCGGTCCTCTTGCTTGTGAGGCAGATGCTCTAACTCTAACCAATACAGTACAGAATTCCAGGGATGGAGTTCCAGAGGGTGAGGATAGAAAAGCTGATTGCATGACCAATTAACGTCAACACCCATTAGAAACAAGGGGGAAAATCAACTACGTTTCCCCTAATCACAAGCACTGTTGGAAAGCACTTATGTGTGAACACAGTGATACACAGTGATACATGCTGGAATAGCTTGCTGACATTTATTCGTAGGATTACAGATTAAAAATGATCACCTTGGCAAGATAATGAAGGGCCACAGCACTACTAGAAGTGTTACTTCAACAATAGTAAGTTCCCTCAGGGGAAGAGGTGAAAATTGATCCAAATAAATTAGTCTTCTGATTCTTACATATTTTCAGCACAGTTTTTCCTCACTCCTACACACTCCCCTTCTCCCACACACAACCTAGTTAAATTTACTGAGGGTGAGATTCGATTTTCAATAGGAATCCACAAATATTTGCTTGTTTTAGCCAATCAGATCTTTGTTTGAACCCCTGCACATTCCAAATCACCTGCCCTCTTATCAATTTTATACACTGCCTGAAAAGATGACTCGTTTTTCCCCTCCTATCCCTCCCTCTCACTTCCCTTCCTACCTTTTCTGGTTGTGTTATTTCATAGATAAGAATATCTGAGATCATGGAACAAGTCACAAATGTGACTGATGGAGCCAGTTGTGACTTGATTTGGTAGCTTGCTTGGATTTTAACTTTATGTTCTTGTTTCTGTAATATGTGCCATCCACATGTGCCATCTATAATATGTTTTATCCACATGAACTTCCTCTTCCACTGTACTATCAGAAGTGCTGCAGTTCAGTGGTGAAACCAAATGTTGGGAAAGTTGCCTTATTCCATACATCTTTGTTTACCTCGTAGTAAGTAGGAACCTGGTTGTTAATGGATTGGCGGATTGCTTTTCCAGCAATAATAATCACCTAAAATATCCAATAAAAATTTGGTCACTCAATCCACAGCTGATTGTGCAACATTGCTGTATGCTATTAATTGGCTCAGCATTTTGCCCATAATTTATACAGTTAATTTTGCTGTACAGTATGTTCTGTGACGCACTTTGAGACATCTAAAAGACGTGAAAAGCGCTATATCAAATGCAAGGATTATTATTACTTTGATGTAGGGTCCGTCGATTTGGAAATTTTCCGATTTAGATATATCGATGGGCTCATATTGAGATATACCGAAATATCAATATTTTCGGGTTTTTCGTATTGCGCATGCGCACGCGGCGCACGCATACCGAGTGCGCTCGCATTCGGGGCCTATCTCCTCAGGAGGTAAATATCTCTCTCTCTGTTTTTCTGTCTGTGTCTCTGCGTCTCTTTCACATCCCCCCCCATCTCTATCTATCTGTATATTATCACATCCACCCGTCTCTCCCCACACCCCACCCGCCGTCTCTCCCTCCCCCCCCAGCCGTCTCTCTCCCCCCCAAACCCCCGCTAGCCGTCTCTCTCCCCCTCACCCCCCCACAGCCGTCTCTCCCCCCCTCACCCCCCCACAGCCGTCTCTCCCCCCCCACCCCCCCAGCCGTCTCTCTCCCCCTCCCCACCCCCCCCCCCCAGCCGTCTCTCTCCCGCTTCCCCCGCAGCCGTCTCTCTCCCACGCCCCCCCCATCCGTCTCTCTACCCCTCATTTCCCCAGCCATCTCTCTCCCCCTCACTCCCCCTCAGCCATCTCTCCCCCTCACCCCCCTCCAGCCGTCTCTCCCCCCCCCAACCCCCAGCCGTCTCTCTCCCCCTCACCCCCCCACAGCCGTCTCTCCCCCCCCCCACCCCCCCAGCCGTCTCTCTCCCCCTTCCCACCCCCCCCCCAGCCGTCTCTCTCCCGCTTCCCCCGCAGCCGTCTCTCTCCCACGCGCCCCCCATCCGTCTCTCTACCCCTCACCTCCCCAGCCATCTCTCTCCCCCTCACTCCCCCCCAGCCATCTCTCCCCCTCACCCCCCTCCAGCCGTCTCTCCCCCCCCCCAACCCCCAGCCGTCTCTCTCCCCCTCCCCAACCCCCAGCCGTCTCTCTCCCCCTCCCAACCCCCAGCCGTCTCTCTCCCCCTCCCCCCCCCCAGACGTCTCTCTCCCCCTCACCCCCCAGACGTCTCTCTCCCCCTCCCCCGCCCCCCCAGCCGTCTCTCTCCCCCTCACTCCACCCCAGTCGTCTCTCTCCCCCTCATCCCCACACCCCCCCCTAGCCGTCTCTCTCCCCCACAACCCCTTGCATATCTGTATATTGTATTCGAGGACTACGAATACAATATGGCGGCTTTGCACCTCGGTCTGTGCATTGTGTATAGAGATGAGCATTCTGGGTCTTGTAGTTCAGTGTGTGGCATTCCGATTTTTTACCTCGATATATCATTTTTTCAATATATCGATATTTTTAAAATGCCTATATCGGCGTATCGATATGAAAATTATATCGGGTTTTAGCGATATATCGATATATCGCCGGACCCTACTTTGATGCTTTATTGCATTTTGCAACCTCCATGAGAACATCTAAAGCAGCTTATTATATATGATTAACCTTGTTAGACTGCAAAGGATTTTGGAGTATTAGCTGATTCTGGTCTTCAATTGAAATGAATTCAAGTCACTTCTGCAAAAAAATTTAAATAATAATAAGCATTGCATTTGATATAGCGCCTTTCACTTTGGGAGGATGTCTCAAAGCACTTCCTGGGGTTTATTGTGAAGGGTAGACTATTTTGTAGGTGGTGAACAAAGCAAAGTACTTTTCTTTCCACATTGGAAAAAACATATATTTTCAATAAACATAAGACTTAAGTGTTCCTTTTTCTCATTGCATATTTTCTAAAACTAGAGATATTCTCATACTAATTTTTATTTTTTTATTAAGATGGTTTGAAAAAACATTGCATGTCATTCCATGTGTATCAAAGCAGCTATTTTGTCTTTGCATTTCAAAGATGAAATGTGCTGACATTGTTGACTATGTTGCTAGCTACAGCACATTCTGAGAATCACATATCCAGTATTGTAGAGAAACCTGTTTTTTCCTGTGATGCTCCAATTCTGCATTATTTACATCATTGATGGGTCACTAGGTATTAGATAGAGACAAACGTCAATGCATTAAGCAACAGTAATCTTGTCAACTCTTGCCAATTTGTTAGTTATTTGAAGCCTGAGATTAAATCGCTTTTCCTTAGATCTTATTTTCTTAAGATCTTGTAAACTTTACGTGTTCTGCAGCTTTTCTTCTGTTATTGGGTGATCAATAAAATGCTCTCATGCACTTTCTAGTGCTGATTTGGTTATAACTCTTTGATGGTGTTGACCTCATTCACTGCAAATGCACACAGCAGCCCACTTGCTTACCAGTGCATTGGCTTCTAACCAGCTACAGTGGCCTTGTTGTTACAAGGCTCCTTTGTATTATGTTCAGTGAAATTGTCGCCAAGAAACTCCGTAAGTTTGATTGTGCACATTGCCCTACTAACCTCCAGTTTTTCTGGTACTATAATTTAAGTTTGCTCTGAAAGGCACATCATCAACTGACTGTACTGCTATGTTCCTTTTACAGAAAATACTGCAAGAAAATTACAGTTACTCAATTGCATTCCGAATGTCACTGTTTTGCTAATTTCCCACTGTGATTGGAAAAGTGGAAAGCAAGCTGTATTGCGGAAATAAAGGATAATATTTGGAATCCCGAAACAGAAAGCATAAAAGATGGCAAAACGTACAAACAGAAAACTGTGACTGATTATGTGAGTAAACTTTATTTTCAACGTTAGATGTGTTTCAGGCCTCAATATTGCTCCACTGAATATGAAAACAACGCTTTGTGGGAGGAATACCAACTCTATTGTTTCCCCATTATAGCGTTAAACATGTTCTTAAATGAGTCTTGTGTCCTAGCCTAAACCACCCTTCCTGGAAACCAAATCTAACAACTAATTACCCTTATGTAGGTAAAACATTGTCCTGATAATTGTTCTTCATGAGGCTGAATCAATGCTGTGATGCCCTACCATGTATTTAGTTCCAAATGGAAATCTAAATAATTAATCATTAAATAATTAATGATGGTATGCTTTGTTAATTTTCAATGATTTTTCCAATCATTGCAATCTTACTCAGGATACATTTTAGGCTTATTTAATATAAACATTGGTTTGTTACTACAAATGAGCTTTTTCTGTATGAAGCATATGTGAGTAGTTTAATGCAAAGCATATTTCAATATATGATGCATCTTCAGTGCCTTTTTTTTAAACAACAGTTTGTAGGACGCCGTTGTGCGTAATCGGCTGCCACGTTTCGCCCACAAAATATACAGTCAATTCACTTTACAGTACATTCTGTGAAGCGCTTTAGGAAGTCTCAACGGCATAATAACCACAACAATAACAAAATGACATTTACACAGGGCCTTTCACGTCGGGAGGACGTTCCAAGGCATTATATCAAATTCAAGTATTGTTATTGAAACTAATTTGTCCCTACAAATTGTGTACATTCACTTCGAATTTTTCACCATTATCACCACTTGCATATTTTGCAATCATCTCGCTCCTATCCTGAAGGTATTTTGTCCTTTTGCCCCTTCTACGGGTGTATCATTCCAATTAGCCATTGTTTATAGCTGAGCCTTGACAGCTAGTGTTTTCAGGCTATCTATGAAAGAGTATGACAGGACAGCTGCCTTGATAATGTCGACACCAATGACCAACACCTCCACATTTCAGCATATTCCTCTGGATTACAGTTGTTCACATATGAATCTGGATGAGAGTGAATGTTGGCAGGAGATGGAGGGGGGCAGAGCGGGTTGGGGGCTAGGATTACAAGATAACAAAGACCAGCAGAACCAAAATGCATCACTGATTGTAATCACAAGCAGTTTCTGGAAACAGCGATACATTATGGTTTTTTAAAATGACAGTCTAAAAGCCTGCAAATATACTCCAATATTTAAATAGCTTTTATTCTCCAATTTTTTTTAAGGAAACAAGATGGTTTATTTTTATCCTATCTGAAATTCCGTGCAATATGAGAGTAGGTGAATGATCTTCTGGCCTAGTCTATCAGTATGGTCTAAATCCATTTGAAAGAGGCTTTCCCTTCCTTTCTGTTGAGAAATACCTGGCTTACTATGTGCAGCCTGCCAGAGCAGCATAATTAACTCAGGAATTTAGCATGCAGTCGATCAGATCTTTGAACCAGATTCCTACCACTCTTATGTTTTAGCATTTAAGTTCAGTGTGCTATACTTTTTTCTGCAAAATATTATCTAGTATGTCATAGGGAACGGCGATATGGGAATTTTCCGTATATGGATATATCGGTTGGCTCATATCGAGATATACCGAAATACCGATATTTTCAGTTTGTCGTACTGCGCATGCGCGCGCGCGCATCGGAGTGCGCGCGCATTCCGGGTGCGCGCGCATTCGGGGCCTATCTTCTCTCTCACCCTCTCCCCCCCAGCCATCTCTCTCCCCCTCTCCCCCACAGCCATCTCTCTCCCCCTCTCCCCCACAGCCGTCTCTCTCCCCCTCCCCCCCCCCCCAGCCATCTCTCTCCCCCTCTCCCCCCCCCCCCAGCCATCTCTCTCCCCCTCTCCCCCCCCCAGCCGTCTCTCTCCCCTCTCTCCCCCCCCCAGCCGTCTATCTCCCCCTCCCCCCAGCCGTCTCTCTCCCCCTCTCCTCCCCCCCCCCCCCCGCCGTCTCTCTCTCCCTCCCCCCCCAGCCGTCTCTCTCCCCCTCCCCCCAGCCGTCTCTCTCCCCCTCTCCTCCCCCCCCAGCCGTCTCTCTCCCCCTCTCCTCCCCCCCCAGCCGTCTATCTCCCCCTCCCACCAGCCGTCTCTCTCCTCCTCCCCCCAGCCATCTCTCTCCCCCTCTCCTCCCCCCCCCAGCCGTCTCTCCCCCTCTCCTCCACCCCCAGTCGTCTCTCTCCCCCTCTCCCCCTCCACAGCCGTCTCTCTCCCCCTCTCCCCCCCCCCAGCCGTCTATCTCCCCCTCCCCCCAGCCGTCTATCTCCCCCTCCCCCCAGCCGTCTATCTCCCCCTCTCCCCCCCCTCTCCCCCCCCCCCCCAGCCGTCTATCTCCCCCTCCCACCAGCCGTCTCTCTGCCCCTCTCCTCCTCCCCCCAGCCATCTCTCTCCCCCTCTCCTCCCCCCCACAGCCGTCTCTCTCCCCCTCTCCCCCCCCAGCCGTCTATCTCCCCCTCCCCCCAGCCGTCTCTCTCCCCCTCACCCCCCCCCCCCCCCCCCCAGCAGTCTCTCTCCCCCTCACCCCCCCCCCCCACCCACAGCCGTCTCTCTCCCCCCACCCCTTGCATACCTGTATATTGTATTCGAGGACTATGAATACAAGATGGCGGCTTTGCACCTCGGTCTGTGCATTGTGTATAGAGATGAGCATTCTGGGTCTTGTAGTTGATTGTGCTCGCATCCCGATTTTGTACCTCGATATATCGTTTTTCGATATATCTGTATTTTTTAAATGTCTATATCGGCATACCGATATGAAAATCATATCGGGTTTTAGCGATATACCGATATATCGCCGTTCCCTAGTATGTCATATAATCCTTGCATTTGATATAATGCCATGGGACGTCCTCTACAAATATAATTTTGTTGTTGTTGTAGTGCCTTATCACATCATCGCGACGTCTCGCAGAATACAGGTATCCCAACCGCGGGGGATACATTCCTGAAAACCCCCGCAGTTAGTAAAACCGCGGTTGGGAAATACAAGGCCCTATGGGAAACATGGGGATAGGGGGAGTAAGTTGCTTGTTCTTTAACTAAACACAAAAAAATCATGTTATTTACCTTAATCCTAATGATGATGATGGAGGTGGTTGTTATGTGCTGTTCCATGGAAGAGGGGCCCTACACACCCTCTTCCTCTGCCTCCTCCTCTGGATCATAAATCACCGACAAGTGTGAGGAGGATGGATGTGGAGAAGGCAGTGTGGTGGGTGACACCGAGGGGGTTGGATGCAGAGAACGACATCATGGCTGGTTGATGCAACTGGGTCATCAGTGGTGGGCGGTTTCTTAAAGAATCTTGAGATGGGTGGTTGACTCATTTTTTTCTAAATATCTTTCTGGACCTGCTTGTATGGTCTCATTAAATCCTCCAAACCTTGCTTAAATTTTAAGCTACGCTACATGAATGGGTCAATCTCCATAAAGAGGTCCGAGAGATTAGTAGCAAGGAGCATTGTCTTGCTAAGGTTGGCACTTGTCATCCTCGGCTTCTCCACCATATCCTCATCCTCTGCCTCACTAGAATGCTGTACCCAGCTCATCAAGGTCCTCCTCCATCAACTCCTCACTGTGCGACTCAAGGAGCCCCTCAACGTCATCAGGCTGCATGTCGGACAGCCTCTCGCCTCCCAAACGTCGAGCAACCTCCACAATGCGCTGAACTTCAGCGTCAAATGTAGGGACGCCTTGGAAGTCTTTCACTGCCTCCTTCCAAAGTTTACCCCAGCAGGCGTTGAGTGTTGTCTTCTTCAGTTCATCCATTGATTCTTTTATGTTGGTGATGCTGTCAGCGATGATGTAATCCTTCCAACAAGTTTTCACCATCAGTGTTGCCTCATCCTCCGTAGCCTCCATCATGCGGTCAAAGTTGCGTCATATGCCTTGAAGGTGGCTATCACACCTTGATCCATGGGTTGAAGGAGTTGAAGGAGTGAAGTCGTGTAGGAAGGAAGTAGGCAGGAAGACGACTTCAATGTTAGGGTGGGCGAATTGGAGTGCTGGCGGGTTGCCGTGTGCATTGTCGAGGATGAGTAGGAATTTGAAGTCCAGATTTTTTTTCGCGAGGTACCATTCCACGTCATGAACAAAACAGTTATGAAACCAGTCCATGAAGACTGCAGCCGTAACCCATGCCGTGCGGTTAGAACGCCAAAAGACAGGGAGATAGTTTTTGTTTTTGCCCTTCAGAGCACAGGGATTCAGAGAGCGGTAGAGAAGCATCAGCTTCACTACACAGCCCCCGTCGGCGTTAGCACCAAGGAGAAGGGTCAGATCCTTAGCCACCTTGAATCCCGAAGCTTGCTTCTCAGCCTTCGCGATGAAAGTTCGGGAAGGCATCCCCTTCCAGAAGAGACCAGTCTCATTGGTATTAAATACCTGCTCCAACAGGTAACCTTTCTCGGCGATCAAATTCTTCAGCTCTTCCAGGAACTTGGCAGCGGCCTCGTGATCGGCTGAGGCCGATTCCCCCAGAACCTTGAGTCTAGTCAAGGAGAATCTCTTCTTAAAATTTTCCACCCAGCCCTTACTCGCTTTAAACTTTATGTCATCTACACTTTCTCCGACAGCCACAGTAAGATTCTTGTAAATACTAAGGGCCTTCTTATGTAATAACCATATGTAATTAACATTCATCTTTTTCTGGTTCTGGTCTTCCATCCAGATATTAAGTGCCTTCTCCATTTTTTCAAGCTAGGGTCACGCGGCATAAACGACACTTTAGCACTTTTTGAAGAGCCACCCGCAATACTAGCCCTTATCTACACTTCACTTTTTTTTTGGTTCTAATGGTGGACTCGTTAACCCCCATTAGTCGTCCAACCAATGATGCACTTTCACAACGGGCAAGTCTATCAATGACATCTAATTTCTTATTCTAACGTAAGTACATTCCTTGCCCTTTTCGCAATTAATTCACTTTTACCACTGAGAATATGCTTAGGGGCCATAATTAAGTGCTAAAGAGAAGAATAATTAAAGGCAGAATGTGTAGCAACGAGACCATGTTCGCACACACACAGTACCTGTATATCCACGAGTGCACTAGACCACGTGTGATAGTAACGATGCTGAGAGACGGGAAACGCGGAGTGGATGAATACACACTAACACGCGGATTAATGCAGTCCCGTGTTTGGAAGAGTGAAACTTGAAAATTTAAACCTGTGGATATGCAAAATTCACTGCCGCAGTTGCAAAGGTTGTCGCAGAGAGGCAATCGTGGATAAGTGAAATTTGCAGTAGAAAAAAACGCTGTTGGGGCAGGGTACCTGTATATTGTAAAGTGAATTGACTCTATTTTGTGTGTGAAATGTAGCAGCCAATTCCGCACAGCTGTGTCCCACAAAGAGTCGTGAGTGATCAAAATTGCATTTATTCATTTACAGGTAAACCCCACTTAAAGTTGCCTAGGTTAACATTCTTTCATTATTACGTTGTTGGTACATAGGGAACATATACAGTTAACCCTTGCCGAACGCGACTTTCTCTATTGTGAATTCAACTATACGCAAAGAAGAAAAATGCGTCACTTTTTTCGTAATGCGCGTAAAACTTGCATGTACGCTCTGGCGTATACCAGTATGCATGCGCACTTGCGAGGACGTCGGCCCCACGTGATGCACACTTGGGAAGTCAAGCTTGGAAATCACTTTCTTCTTTCAACCTGCCAGTTTGTCAGCAGTCATCCACTGAAAACTTACCTGCTGCTGCATCTTCTCGGCCACCCACTTTTGCCTCTCCCCAAGCATCCACTTCGATGGAGTTTGAGGCCTGAAGATTTCTCGGTCTTGGATTGCTCGCTCTTTCTTATGAGAGCGAGGAGAGCGACAAGAGCAGGGAGAGAGACAAGAGCGGGGTGAGCGACGAGAGCAGGGAGAGGATGGCAGAGCAGGGGATGCGGCTATAGCCCACCTCAGTACATACCTTGCATTGGTCGGGTGTGGATGTGCCTGGAGGCTTGAGGTGGGTAGCCTATGGCTGGATTCCCCTAAACCCCCTTTTCCCATTACTTGTTAAGCTTACCGAATGAAATTTTACTGAGTGCGCAGTTTTCCAGGAACATAACCTCCGTGTTCGGCAATGGTTAACTGTATTCACTTAGTGTTGCTATTATGTCGTTCGCTAGCAGATGGAAAGGGGGCACGCCAGCACTAGGGCCTGCCCATCAAGAGAGTGACAGGCAGGCTGGGAGTGCGCCAGACCGGCAGCGAGAGAGTGAGGCAGGTTGGCAATGAGTGAGACTGGCCACTCGGCAGTGAGTGAGACCAGCCAACCGGCAGCGAGTGAGTGAACTAGGCAAGCAGTCAGGGAACGAGTGAATGAGCCGGGCAGGCAGTCATGGAGCGAGTATAATTTTTTGAAAGAAAATTTTTACGAAAAATGTCCAAAAGAACCGAACAGTATACATTAATTCTTATGGGGAAAATGTGCTTGCTTAATGTTGTTTCGCTTAAAGTCACACTTTTCAAGAACCAAGCTACGATGTTAAGTGAGGAATATCTGTATTTATTGTGGGGATTATTATTTCTGGAAAATAATCCGCCATCGACTGGCAGGTTCCTACTTACTGCTAGATAAACAGATGTGTGTAAAGTAAGGAAACTTGCCTAAAGTAAAACATGAAAGAAATATGGATTGAAATGACTTGGAAGGTGGGGAAGGAGTCTTTGGCACACATATGGGGAGAAGAGGAAGTTTGTCATTTTCAATGAAACATTGGGGAAATGATTCAAGAGAATTTCGCAACATAATTTGGCATCAAATGTGCCTAAAACCTGCTCTTTTGAAGATGTTGGTTGTGCTCAGTGGTTAGAGAACATGCCTTACAAGCAAGAGACCTGGGTTCATTTCCAGGCAGGGCGAAACCTTGAGCAAGTTTCCTTACTCCATACGCCTGATTATAATCCCTCAAAAAAAAACTAAATTGGTCATTTCAATTCACAACTGATGTGCGCAAATTGCTGCTGCGTTTCACCCGCAACTATACAGTCAATTGACTTTATAGTATACAGTAAGCCCTTGCCGAACACGGGGATTATGTTCCTGGAAAACTGCGCACACAGTAAAATTGCGTTCAGGAAGCTTAACAGGTAATGGGAAAAGGGGGGTTAGGGGAATCCAGCCACAGGCTACCCACCTCAAGCCTCCAGACACATCCACACCCGACCAATGCAAGGTACGTACTGAGGCCGGCTACAGCCGGTTGGCCCGCTTTCCCTGCTTTCCCCCCTCTCCCTGCTCTCGTCGCTCTCTCCGCTTTCATCGCTCTCCCCCTGCTCTTGTCTCCCCTACCACCAGGAAGTGGGCAAATGAGGGGGAGCCCGGGAGGTACGCAACCAGGGAAAGAGCAGCCGGAGAGGGGAGAAGGCAGCCGGTGAGGGGAAAGGGCAGAGAGCCGCTGGGGAGGAGTGAGAGCAGGTGGAGAGGGCAGAGAGCTGCCGGGGAGAGAAGAGAGCAGCTGGGGAAGAGAGGGCAGGCGGGGAGGGGACGGGAGACGGCAGAATGCAACTGGGGAGAGGGCAGCTGGAGACGGGAGAGGGTAGACGGGGAGTGGACGGGAGAGGGATAGAGAGCCGCAGGGGAAGGGAGGGGAGAGGGCAGGGAGCTGCCGGGGAGGGGTGAGGAGAGGGCAGAGAGCCACCGGGAGAGGAGAGGGCAGAGAACAGCCGGAGAGGGGAGAGGAAAGGGTAGAGAGCCTCTGCCGTCGCTCTGGATAGCTGCTTCAGCCCGGCAAGCAGCTGCCCAGGGAGGCAATGGAGCAGCAGCCACAATGAACAGGTGCCGCAAGTGGCTGTGCAAACCCAAGGTAAGTTTAATGATAGACACAGACAGACAGCTTTTCCCCCGCCCCCCACAGGGCAGTGGGGGGGCAGGGGGTCATTGCTCTCACTGCTGTCATCGCTCGTCGCTCTCATAACAGTCCGAGGCTGAGGAATCATCGGCCTCAAACTCTATCGAAGTGGATGCTTGGGGAGAGGCAGAGTTGGATGGCCGAGAAGATGCAGCAGCAGGTAAGTTTTCAGTGGATGACTGCTGACAAACTGGCAGGTTGAAAGAAGGAAGTGATTTCCAAGCTTCCCAAGTGTGCATCGCGCGGGACCGGCGTCCTTGCAATTGCGCATGCGTGCAGGTATATGCCAGCACGTACACGCACGTTTTACGCGCGTTACGCAAAAAAGTGACGCATCTTTTTCTTCGCGTAGAGTTAAATTCGCAATCGAGGAAGTCACGTTTGGCGAGGGTTAACTGTATTCTGTGAAACGCTTTGCGAAGTCTCAATGATATGATAAGGCTCTACGAGAACAAATTACATTTGTAGAGCACCTTTAACATCTGGAGGTGACCGATGGCATAGTCAAAGAGGAGGGACTTGAAGGAGGTGGGGGTGCGAGGTGGAGGGATAGCAGATGCAATTCTAACGGTTGGGGCAAAGTGGCTGAAGGCTCATCCGCCAATGGTGGGGTGGGTGGGTCGGAAACATGGAGCAGGCCGGAGCCTGCTGAATGTTGGGAGCGCACATGGTGGTTAGGAGGTCGCAGAAGTAGGGTGGGACAAGGCCATGGGAGTGGGGGGCTTTAACGATAAGGACCAGGATCTTGAATTGAATCCTGATAAGTTGCAGATAGTTTGCTTCATTCCATTCATCCATTCCTCAGTACACCAACTCCTCAATTAACGTTGGGGATATATTCTTGAAAAATGCAAAACACAGCTTCCATGTGAGACAGCGGTTCACATGTACTACCACCAATGTAGTATACTGCATCCGCTGCTCACTGTGTGGTCTCTTCCTCTACATTGGGGAGGCTAAGCACAGATTGGGAGACCGATTTGCAGAGCATCTTCGCTCTGTAGGGAAGGTCAACCCTGATCTTCCAATCTCCCTCCATTTCAACTTGCGCTCACATTCAGAGGCTGATCTTTCGATCCATGGTCTCCTGCGCTGTTCCAGTGACCCACAGCGAAAGCTTGAGGATCGGCACCTTGTCTATCTACTGGGGACACTACAGCCATCTGGCCTCAACATTGATTTCAGACATTTTAGGCCATAGGAGTTTCCCCCCCCCCCCTCCCCCCATCACAATCATAACTCCAGACACCCCTTGCCTCTCTGGTGTTTTGTTTATTCTATCACCACCAAACACATCTTCTCCCCAGTTTCATTTAAACCCACTCCCTTCTGTTTCTCCCCCTGAAGTCGTTAACACATATTCAACCCATCAGTTAACACACTTTTTTTTCCTTTTCCTTTGTCTTCTTTATCTCCTTTGTCTTCCATGTCCTGCCTCTCCCCCTTTAATGTCCTTAAGAAACATCTCCCTCCAAACAAGCCCCAGTTTTGACGAAGGGTTGTAGACCCTTTATCCTTTCTCCATGGATGCTGCCTGACCTGCTGAGTTTTCCCAGAAACTTTTGTTTTTGTTTCAGATTCCCAGCATCTGTGGTATTTTGTGTTTTGTTTGGGGTAGTAAAGATGCTGATAGGCGGGAAACGCGGAGCGGATGAATACACACCAATACGCGGATGAATGCGGTCCCTTGTTTGGAAGAGTGAAACTTGAAAATTTAAACCTGCGGATTTAAATTGCGGATGCGCAGTTTGCGAGGGTTGTCGAATTTAGCAAACCTCGGATGCACGAGTTTCATGGTTGGCGAGTTTAGACCCTCAGAGCCTAAATTGTGTAGTTCTCTGATCAAGCTACACCTGGAATATTGTACACAATTCCAGTTACCACAATATAAGATGGCTGCCTAGGCCCTAGAGGCAGTGTCTATTTATGGTCCTCATTGACCACATGTTGTAAAAGTTATCATTTGATCCTAGCTCCTCTATAACCGCTTCCTTCTTTCCTGGTAGATTGAACCTGGCAAGCCCCACACTAAAGAGTGAAGCATTAAAAGGCATCTTACTATCCCAATCAGACCCACACATAGTGGAGTGTCATTTCACGCCATATTTATTAAAAACCCATGCTTATCAGGAATAGCTTAACAATATTTGAGCTGGGGCTGTGCAACTTGTGCTGTTTTCAGTAGAGGCAGATTTCATAACATTGGTGGAAGAAAGGTTTCAAATTGGTAATTTTGAGCTCTGGTAGCTGGACATTCCCTGATTTTCAGAAGTAGAGCTACACGGGGCATTAACACGGAAAAAGCGTTATGCTTTTGTTATTTATTGTTGTTGATTTTGTTGTTTATTGTTGTTGTTTGGTTCCCCCTGCCCCCTGGCCATCCCCACCCCCTCTTCTTCCCTCACTCCCTTTCTCCACTTTCTCTCCCCACTTTTCCCCTTCCCTCCCTTTTCCCTCTTAGCCCCGTTTCTCCCTGAATCTTGCCCCCCACCAACCTTTCCCTCACTCTCTCCCTTACCCCACTTTCTCCCCCATTTCCTCCCTGACTTTACCCCACCCCACCTTTCCCTCCCTCTCCCCTCCCTCCGTCTCTTTCCCCCTTTCTCCCCTGGCCCCATTTCCGCGACTGTTGGTAGGACAGTACTGTGCGCAATTTGGCTGCCGCGTTTCGCCCATAAATATGCAGTCAATTTTCCTACACTTCTTCATCCTGCCCCAACCCCTCCCCCCCTGCTCTTGTCCCTACCTAACTGTACAGCGCCTTGGGACGTCCTATCAACGTGAAAGGCGCTATATAAATGTAAGATTTGATTGATATGCAGTCCCATGAGAGCCAGAACAGGGAAAAGGAAAGAACAATTTCTGCCTGTATTTTTGTGCAGTGTCCAGATTTGCTTGTTCATGAACATACCCTCACTTGAACTATTATAGTGTTAACCATTTGGGACGTCTCAACGACGTGATAAGATGATATATCAAATGCAAGGATTATTATTATAACCCTAAATTTTTTCTCTAATCATCTTTAATTTATTGAGGGAATTTTGAATGCTGATTCATCACCTCGTTACCTCTCTAACACAGTTTCATTTTCAACAATTATTGTTGATTCCTTCATTTTTGTCCACTTTCACATTGCTTTGAAGGAAACAGAATCCATTTTGTGGTTGTTGTGTGGCTCAGCTGTCTTGTTTAGAATCCCTCAGCTAATTTTCTAAACTAGACTATTATTTGTACTCTCCACTGTATAACCCCTTGGGCTTTGATTTCTAAATATAGATTTACTAGATTGTCAGTATAGTACATTTTGCACTATTGGCACTTAAGGAAGAATCCTTCATATATCCTAGCTTCTTCTCTGCTAAATGCCTACAGTGCGAGTTTCCTTACTCCACATGCTATTGTTTACCTTGCAATAAGTATGTGCTCTTTCACCCACAAATATACAGTCAATTCATTTTACAGTATATTCTGTGAAGCGCTTTGAGACGTCTAGAAGACGTGAGTAGCACTATATCAAATTCAAGGATGATTATTATTAAATAGGAACCCAGTTGTTAGTCGATTGGTGGATTGTTCTATTGGGAGTACTAATCCCATCCAAAAAAATAATTTGATCACTCAATCCACAACTATTTGTGGGACTCTGCTCTGCACAATTGGCTGCCACGATTTACCCATAAAATATACAGTCACTGCACTTTACGGTGTATTCTGTGAAGCCCTTTGAAATGTATCAAAGACCTGATAAGGGACTATATCAAATGCAAGGATTATTATTATTAATGGCACAGCTAACACCATAACTCATCCTACTAAATTGTAAGTACAAACACACATTCCTGTGCCAATGCTCTTAAAAATTCTGCTCGACCAATAATACCTCATTCTTTACAGTTGCACCCAACCAGGATATCCTGCTAGCTATTGTATTAACTTTTCTATAAGTGCGAGGTGCAAAAGCTACAATACCATTTAAAATAAATCTTACTTCAGAAACAAAGTGTCTCCAATAGCACCCATTAGCAGTAAAGCTACACATTGATGTTGCTAAAATGCAGGTACTAAAATCACAATGAATCATGAGATTAGATCAAATTTCAAAACATCTTCATTGTGCTTCACATATTTAAAAGCTCACATAAAATACCATGAAGGTGCATAAACTGATGTGCCTGTGTGTGTGTGTATATATATGTACAAATATATATACACAGTAAAAGTCTGTTTATCCGTGACCCAATCAACTGTAACTTCTGTATAACCAGCCTCTTAAAAAAAAAAGGCCCCCTTCGAATAACCGGATCTTATCCGGCACAATCGCTGAGGCGCATTTTTTTTCCACTCGTATCAGTATTTCGGAATGCTGCTACTAGTGTCTGAAGGTGGTGCTGCCATTTTTTTCCCTCACAGAGTAGCTCTGAATGCTGCCGGTAGTACACTTCCGGGTTTGAGAGAGAGGCAAGGAGAGAGGGTGAGTTGATTAATTTGGATGAAAAATGAGAGCAGCCACAAAGCAGCAAAACACACACACTCTGAGCAAAGCTTGCAGATCAATGCATATCGAAAACAGTCAAAATCACAGCCTTGGCTTCTATTTTATTTTAATAAAAATCACACACCTCTGTCTTTTTTTGCCCGATCTGTTTTTTTTTACAGAGTGCAGTGTTTCCAGCTAGTGCGCACATACACACACATACACAAGCATTGCAAGGCTGTGTAATGTCTGGGCTCCTGAAAATATTAAACATCAAATTTCTCTTTATTAATGAACTGCAGACAGGATTCCCTTCTCACACAGGACCCAGAGTGAGTCGAGGCTTTCTTTCCCGAAGGCAGAAGCCACTGACCCAATCCTTTATCTTCAGCAATGTGAAGTTTGCAACACATCTCAAGTCTGGTTTATTTTACAAATACCTTTAAGCTTGGGAAGCTATATCATAAACACACTCAGCACCTTCCCTTATCCCAGTCTGATATCAAAAACAAATCTAACTTTAAAAGTGAAATGAAACATTTGCTTTCAATGCCGATCCTTGGATCATTTGGAAGGAAAGTTTTTTTTAAAATCCTGAGAGCGAGAGAGCTGTGAAAATAAACGAGTGAAAAAGACACTAAGCCCAAACAGACACCAAAAAAAACTAAATAAATAAAACAACTGAACAGTGACAGCGGCGGCCCCCACTCACTCTCTGCTTTCTCAATAACACGTTTGCTTTCCTTTCTTCTGCCCCCAATGAGAACAGTGTCATTCAGACGTGTAACTTTTGCATTAGTTTCAAGATCTCTAAACTGCCTGGTCACTGTGTGTAAAAGGACTCACCCACTTCCCACAATAAAGTGATGCAGATGAAATGAATGCAATACGTATGATTAAAAACTTTGAAGGCAACTTAATTTACAGCGCCCACGGCTCTCTCTGGAGTGGAGGTGGGTTGGGTTTGGATTCATTGAGATGCCAGACTGACTCTGTGTGTGTGTGTGAAACAGAGAGAGGGAAGGAGGGAGAGAGACAAGGGGGGGGAGAGAGAGAGAGGGGGCTGAGTTGATTAATTTAGATGGAAAATGAGATGAGTGGAGGGGGGTTGGGTTTGGAGCCATTGAGATGCCAGACTGACTATGTGTATGAAAGAGAGAGAAAGAATAAAAGGAGAGTACCCCTTTGATTGTGTGCTGTTTTTATAGACTGTAATCGATATTTGGTGATTTATTGGTAAATATCCATACAATATTCTGTTATTATTTAGTCTATTATTAATATGGTATATTGAACATTTTTTTATTGTGTTGGGTTTTCGCCCAAATATTCGGCACGTGCATTGGCCGGGTCCCGAGGGTGCCGGATAAACAGGCTTTTACTGTATACTGTATTTTACTTATACTATATTATATATATATATACGTTATCTTGTTTGGATCCCAGAAGGCTATCATCACACTTTACACATTGTTGTGGTACAGTACAAAAAGAACTCTTGGAAGAAAAATTGAAGATGTAACTGTGTAATCCTCTGCTGCAGAGTACACATCATTAGGACCCACAGCATTTTCGATTAATCCAATCAGTTGCTGAAACACATTCTGTTCTAGATGCAGCATTGAGAATCTTCAATATATTACATTTTACATTTAAGTCTCCAGATGAGAAATGCCACTATTTCATTTACATTTCGCTTCGAATGGCAGTTTCCTTGGTAAACTATTCTGTAGGATTACTGCTGTTAGGAATACACAAAATACTCTTGATACTTTGCCAGAAAATAGTACAATGATACAATTAACAGGTTATCAGTGCTTTGGGATGTTCTCCCAATGCAAACAGTGCAACGGTAAAGCATTACAACAAATGTAATGTTTGTTGTTATTATCCTTGTAAATGAAACAAGGAACATCAGCAATATAAGTAAAACAGAGAACAGAAACCAGCAAGACGATCATTCTATTCAAACAGACAAAATATTTGTGGGTAAGCATTTGGGTGACTTTTTTAGCTTTTTCTGGAATTATCCATTTGGGTCAGCAGAACCACACACGAATGTTGCTTTAAAGGCAGGACTGATCAATGCTAATCCATCTGCAATGTACATTTCTGCTGTTTGCGAAGGTTTGGATGTTGAAGGTGATATTTTGTACTATAATCAAAGGCATAAATTTGTTGATGAGATTTGTGGAAAATAAACTGCTAGAACCATTTGAGTGTTACATGGACCATAATTACATTTTATATAATTACATCAAACTGAACAATTATGCTTTCAAAATATAGGCTCACTAAAATGATTCACATTTCATAGGTAAATTATTTGAATTTGGTTTTAAATAGAATTGATGGTTCACCCTATTCTATTTGTGTATACAGGTACCCCGCCCCAACCACAGTTTTTTCTACCACTAATTTTTCCACGGTTGATTTACTGCAACAATCCTTGCTAACCACGGCAATGGGTTTTGCTTATCCACAGGTTTTAACACTAACACTAGCGTTTAGTGGTAGGACCCAGTTGCTATGTCGCAATCAAATAGTGACAATGTCGCTTCTCTCTTAGGAATAAGGTAAATAACATAAATTTATTGTCGCTTCTCTGCATCCACCCCCCTCGGTGTCACCCACCACACCACCTTCTCCACATAGCACCCCCCCCCCTCCGTGTCACCCACCACACCAACTTCTTCACATTACCCCCTCCATGTCACCCACCACACCACCTTCTCCATATGCCTGTCATCCACCACACCACCTTCTCCGTTAATTTCTCTCTCTCTCTCTCTCTCTCTGTGTAGATCAGTCAGTCAGCCAACCTTGCGGATTGCTGCAGATCCTGGCAGCCAATGCTCCCATACTTACTCCCCCTATCCCCATGTTTCCCATAGGGCCCTGCATTTTCCAACCACGTCAAAGCAAACGTACTCCCCCTATCCCCATTTTCCCATAGGGCCCTGTATTTTCCAATCGCGGTTTTACTAACTGCGGAGGTTTTCAGGAACGTATCCCCCGCGTTTGGGGAGGGGTACCTGTAGTTAGTCCACTTTACAGTATATTATGTGAAGCGCTTTGAGACATCTCAATGACGTGATAAGGTGCTATGTCAAATGCAAAGATTATTATTTGTTCCCTTCCCAGAATTATGCATAAAATCAGTTCCTGAACTGAACTAGCTCCCCAAGGGAAGCCTGCAGTAGCTAATTTTGCTCATTGCAGCACATATTTTTACCACAGAATTTCTCTTCTCGTATGGGGAACAAATAAGGGAATTGGAAGGAAAATGTCAATATGAAAAAGCTATTTTTAGTGATTTGAAAAACACTTGAACTTTTATATTTCTTTACAATTTCATACTTATTTAGCCTCAAATTTCTTCTCACCTCAAGCCCCAAACAAAATACTGTAAAAGCCCATTTATCCGGCACCTGGCCAATGCCAGTTAAACGGCATGCCAGATATTCGGTCGGATCTGATATCGAAAACCTAACACAAAAAAAATATTTATTTTAACACATACCATATTAATAATAGACTAAAGAATAACAGACTTTTGTTATTCACCTAAAAATCACCTTTGCTGCCTGGTTTGAATCCATGATGCTGGAGTAGAGGTGTACAGTCTACACAGCAGAGCGACTTTAAGGCTCTACTAGCAGCAAGCCAAAATACCGATGTGAGGGGAAAATATGGCAGCGCGACTTTAAGGCTCTACTAGTGGCAAGCTGAAATACCTGTACAGTACTCTTGTGCGATAATCGATTCATTAAATGTGCCACCGCGATTGTGCCAGATAACATCCGGTTAATCGGATGGGGACTTTTTATTTGATGTATCGGTTATAGGGAAGTTCCGGTTGATCGAGTCACGGATAAACGGGCTTTTACTGTAGTACTGTATTGGGAGTCATAATTAGAACAGTAACTTACATTTATATAGTGCCCCTTATGTAGAGTAGCATCCCAGAGTGCTTTTACTTTATCCCACAGTTATGCTCATATTTTATATATAAAAGCTGCTAACCAAAATCTCATTAAACGCAGAATATTTCCTAATCAGTCTCTTGGCTGATTACTCTATGCTTAGTTCCATTTCTTCTGTACTTTAGCATCAAAGATTTTCAGAAGCATTTAATTATTGCTGAGAAAGCTGCCACTACCATCTGTTGTTGACACATGTAGCTGTATCACTCCAATTTACTTTGGTGTTCTCCGTCAAACAGTCTAAATGTCATAAAAGTGCTCAAAATTCTTGCTCTTGGTCATTAAATCTGATTCAAATTATACCTAAAAGGTCAATTATACCAAAAAGCTCTACCATTCTAGCAATGTACTGGTGCAATCTTAACCTTAGGATACTGTACTGTTGAAGGAAAGCACACAGCATTTGGGTTTGGGAGCATTTCAATCTTTCAATTCGATGGGTTGCTATTTTATGGCTTAGTAGTTAGAGCGCTCGCCTCACAAGCGAAAGGACCTGGATTTGATACCCGGGCAGGGCAAAACATTGAGCAAATTTCCTTACTCCACACGCCTCTTACAAGCAGTAAGTAAGAACCAGGTTGTTAGTTGATTGGCAAATCCCTTTTCTGAGGGTAATAATCCTTTCCAAAACAAAAAGAATATTGGTTAGTAACCCATCCAACAGTCTTGCCCATCTCCCTTGCCCCCTTCAAGGCACATATCCAGGTTGCGCCGTTGGTCACCCTTCTAGCCCTACCCTTCCTGATCCCAAACTCCTGCTTAGGTCTTCACTTTCACTGCCATTCACGCCTTGCCCCCTCCACCCACGCCCAAGTCCTGCCACTTGACTGTTCAGCACCTTGGAACGTCCTACTGATGAGAAAGACGCTCTACAAATGTAATTTTGTTGTTGTTGCCTCCTCCTACCTCTCTGACCTGCTGACACACCTATTAACCTGGCTCCGGCCTACTCCATGTCTCCCCCCGGATCCACCCTACCAACGATGGCCGGGCTTTCAGCCTCTCTGCCCCCAAGCTTTGGAACTCCATCCCACAATCTCTTCGCCTTGCTCCTTCCCTTGCCTCCTTCAAGGCTGGTCTCAGGGTCCTCCTTTAAGACTGCAAGTCCAAATCCCTGATTGTCCAGCGCTTTGGGATGCTGGACTTGTAATGATTCAGATATTTGTTCTTTAAAACAAATGTCCCACTGAATGTAATAACATAACTGCCAACAAGCTAAGTATAGTACAAATGCTCACAAGTGTAATTTGTTGTTATTGTCGCTCATTTGTGTTTATGTGCAATGTCTGATGCCATGATGGCTTGTCAAACCCTCTTGTTCCGTACTTGTTCCTGTTCTGTACCACATATGAAGTCTTTCTGCATTGCAGCTGGTAAGTGCATATGACTGGTCGGGACTGCGGTTCCCATGGTTGTCTTGACATGGAATATTGAGCCCTGAGCTTAAAGGATGGTAAGTGCATGTGCAGTGAAGGGTCCCCTTCACTCTCCACACGATTGGGAGACCCTCTTTCCTCTTTCAGACCCCCACCACAACCCCCCTGCAGCTGCAAAGCCAAAGACTCAACGATTGATGATATTTAAGAAAAAGTACTTGAACATGATGACATTTACTAAAAAGCAAAGTAGCACTTTGTAAGTTCACACAGTTTATAACTGTCTGGGGTGGATTCATAGTTTTTAGTTGAGTGCTGATGTGGGAGTTGCTTGCGTCATAGCTTTTGATTCAGAACAATGTTTACCAAGGTGTTTCCTGTTGCTAATTGTTACTTGAGCATATGTACCATACTTAGTTTGTTGGCAGTTATGTTATTACATTTAGTAGAGCTTTTTTTAAGAGCAAATATCTGAATCATTACTTTATATAGAGTAATGGATACTGGTACTCTGCCATGTTTCAGAATAACAAATAATAATGTTTACATTTGATACAGTGCCTTGTTACGTCATTGACATATTTCAAGGCGCTTCACAGGATGTACAGGTAAACCTCTATGCGTTCCTGAAAAAAACTGTGTATCGAAACATCCTAAATCAAAACGTGATTTCCAATGCAGTCCCATTATATAACCAGAGATGCTGGTTATATAATTTCTTTTCACAAAATTTTCGGACCTTAAACCCACTAAGTAACTCAGCAGGATATTCTTGTGCAGCAACATTGTCAGCAATTGCGGCTTCCCCACTCATCTTGATGTTGTGGAGTCCATGTCGTCTTTTAAACCTTTTAAACCACCCCCTGCTAGCATTGAAAAATGGTGCCGTTGAGCCTTCTCCTTCCTGATCATTTAACTCCCTAAACAATGATTTTGCCTTCTCTTGGATAACCAGGATGTTGAGTGGTATATTACACTGGTTCTGATCCTCAATCCAGACACTCAGCATTCTGTCCATGTTTTCCATCACATCACTACTATGTTTTGCTAATCTGCTTGCAACTGTAGCTGTAACACACCTTGAACTTGCCAGTATATTGTCCGTATTCTGTTTTATAGTAGCCACCGTCGATCTAGCCAGCCCTAAAGTCCTCCCGACGTCTGTACCTTTTTCACCAGAATCGATGCGATTTATCAGCTTCAATTTGGTATTTAAAGTGATGACGTTGCGGGGTTTCTGGCCGCTAGCGGTATCACTGCTGCTTATTTCACTTACTGCTGTCTCTTCCCCGACATGGTATAAACGGTAGAGGCTGTAAATCGCTGGAAGTTGCTCGGGAATGTGAGGAAATTACTGTAATGCTGACGTAGGGCGATGACGCTTCAAAATCAGCTGGTTTGTAAAACAAATTACATAACGACATGCTATTGGCCAGTTCAAATGCTTGGATACACTCACTATATCAGGTGCAAGTGCGATTTACCCAGGAATACATTATGGACTGTGCATATGGACAAAAAGGAAGAGCGAAAATGCGACAGCGATTTTCAAAATATGTACTGCGCATGCGCAAAAAAATTTAGGTCTGTAAAACGAATCTAAGTGTCATATATCAATCAAAAGGTGTTAAAAAAATTATGGTCCTTCAATCGAAATGGCATAAATCGAAGCTTACCTGTACTTCAAAGCGGATTTACTATATTTTATGGGTGAAACATAATTTGGTAATTTATTGCAAAACCTTTCGAAGAGCTACTTCTGAAGAGAACTTCCATCCCAACGTCCTCTCCCCCTCCCCCTCCCTTCAAGGCACTCTTTCTGGATTCAATTATAGGTATCCCGTCCCAACCGTGGCCCTCCCACCCTCCGTGTCACCCATCCCCCCCACCCTCTGTGTCACCCCCACCCCCTCTGTGTCACCCATCCCCCCCCACCCTCTGTGTCACCCACCTCCCCCACCCTCTGTGTCACCCACCTCCTCCACCCTCCGTCACCCCCCCCCCCCACCCTCCATGTCACTCACCATAATTTCTCTCTCTCTTTCTCTGTGTAGACCAGTCAGTCAGTCAGTCAATCAGACAGCCTCGCAGATTGCTGCAGTTGCGCCCAAACTTACTCCACATGTCCCCATGTATGTTATAACTATATGTGTTTTTTGTGTTTAGTTTTACTAAACGCAAACGTACTTCTCCTTTCCCCATGTTTCCCGTAGGGCCCTGCATTTTCCAACCGTGATTTTACCAACCAAGGAGTTTTAGAGGAACGTATTCCCCGTGGTTGGGGAGGGATACCTGTACAAAAGATTAAGTTCTCTTTGGTATGGGGGGGAGGGGGGTGGGAACGGACAAAATGCACTATTAACTCTGCGTCCAAATAGAAAATTGAATTTCAAATGGAGGCATTCTCAGGAGTGCCCCCAAAAAGCGAGCACCAGTTCAAGCAAATAACACATTGATTTGGAAGGCAGATATTAATCTGGCAACCACCCAACATCTAACTTCAGTCACAAGACTACAAAACCACAGGATTCTATAGTCATGCCAGTCTCATCTGACACCATAGCACTGTTCAAATGACTAGCTGTGGACGGTTTGAAGACTTGAATCCTTCAAAATAAGTTTGGACAGCTGTACTGTCACGAGTGAGTCCTATTGTAGACACAGTCCATTTGGCATCAATTAAAGACCAGGACTAATCAAAGCTTATCTCGGAATGGATTCTGTATAAGACTATGCTTCTGTCCTAGCCTGAACTACGCTCTCTGGTAACTCAATCCAGCTGATCCAGCTCTGGGTAAAGAAGTACTTCCTGGATTCTGTCCCCAACTTGCCCTTCACAATCCCAACCGTGTGAGCTATTACACCTTAATAAGAATAAAAACAATCCTTGCATTTGATATACAGCCTTCAAGACGTCTCAAAGTGCTTCTGAGGGGGTACTGTAAACGACAACAAAGTATGTTTCTACAGCAACTTTCACGTTGGGAGGACGTCCCAAGTGAAATCACTTTATATTTGTGGGTGAAACATGTAATTGGAACTAAAGCAACAGACCAAATATTTGAGCCGTGGTAAGATGTTATATCAAATGCAAGGATTATTATTATTGTAATACAGTAAAAGCCCGTTTATCCAGCACCCTTGGGACCTGGCCAATGCCGGTTAAATGACATGCTGGATATTCGGGCGGCAAGTTGCCGAAAACCCAACACAAAAAAATTTAACTTGTTTTTAAGCATACCATATTAATAATAGAATAGATATTAACAGATTAAATAATTACAGAATATTGTATGGATACTTACCAATAAAGCAATCAATGTTGATTACAGTCTATAAACACAACACACAATCACAAAGCAAACTTCTACAATGGTGGACAGAAGAGTTTTTTTCCTCTTATAGGGATACTGTACTGTCGATTTTTCCTTTTTTTTTTCTTTCTCTCCCTCTTTCCCTCTCTTTCACACACACACTCGTGTCAGTCTGGCATCTCAATGGCTCCAAACCCAATCCCCCTCCACTCCTCTCATTTTCTATCTAAATTAATCAACTCACCCCCTCTCTCCCACCTCTCTCTCCTCCTCCCACTCCTCTCTCTCCCCACTCCTCTTTCCCTCTCTTTTCTCCCCCACCCTCTCTCTCCTTGCCTCTCTCTCTCCTTGTCCCACCCTACCCCACACCAAAACAGTGTATAAACTCATCATACAGTCAGACTATACAGGCAATACATAGTATCCATCAGAGAGAAAGGGAAGGAAAGAAAGAAAGGGAAAGAAAGAAAGGGGAAGAGATAGAAAGAGAGAGGGAGAGATAGAGAGGAAGGAAGGAGAGGGAGAAAGAGAAAGAAAAAGAGGGAGAGAGAGAGAAAGAAAAAGAGGGAGAGAGAGAGAGGAAAAACAGTGCCCCTTTAAGAAGAAAAAACGGAAGTGCCACTACTGGCAGTATTCAGAACTAATCGTATTGTACTCGAGTGCAACAATTGACTCATTAAATGCGCCACCGCAATTGTGCCGGATAAGATCCGGTTAATCGAGTGGGGACCTTTTTTTTGAGGTGCTGGTTATACGGAAGTTACAGTTGATCGGGTCATGGATAAACGGGGATTTTACTGTACATCTGAAAATGTTGAAGGATTGAGTATCAAAAGCAGTGGTGATGTCAACACTTCATTGTGACCTCATAAGTCTCGTATATTTTCAATCTGCACCTTTTCTGGAACCAAAGTAAAGCATATTCTTATTCATCCTGACACTTCCAGATATATGGTACAGTATACAGTAGTACAGTATACTATTTGAGCTGCTTAGTTCAGGAAATGTATGCTCTATGTAATATTGAACAGTGGAGCAACCCAAATATTTTAGCTATCTTCAGAAAAGTTTTTGGGAGAGATAGTGAGATTGATTACTTGTGTTAACAAATGTTTATATAAATTCATTAAAAAGAATGATATGATTGATACCAGGATGTGGAACTAAGTTCTAAAGATTGTGCATGAAACAGGATTGTGAATATTTTGTTTATATGAGCTTGTGAAATAATAGACTTTTGAAGAGCTAACACAAGACAAAATCTGTTATCACAATGCTCATCGTTTGAACTTGTATAGAAACTCATTTATTAATAATAATTTAATATGGAGCCGTATCGCGGCTTCTAGACATCTCAAAGTGCTTCACACAATATACTGGAAAATGAATTGACTGCATATTTTGTGGGCTAAACACAGCTTATTTGTACTTAAGTACTTATCAAAGTGACCATTTTCACAATACAATTATTGTAGTATGTTTTGAATGAGGAAAATTAAAGCATATCTACATGGACTTTCAAAAGGCATTTGACAAAGTGCTGCATGAGAGGCTTATTAGGAAAGTAGAGGCCCGCGGCGTTAAAGGGACAGTGGCAGCATGGATCCACAACTGGCTGCGAGACAGAAAGCAGAGAGTTGTGGTAAATGGCTGCTTTTCAGACTGGAGGGAAGTGTGCAGTGGTATCCCCCAGGATCGGTTTTGGGACCACTGCTCTTTTTAATATTAACGATCTCGGCTTGGGTGTAGGGAGCACAGTTTCCAAGTTTGCAGATTATACTAAGTTGAGGAGAATAGTAAATAGTGAGGAGGATAGTAACCACTGCAAGAAGATATAGGTAAAATGGTAAAGTGGGCAGACACATGGCAGGTGAAGTTTAATACCGAGAAGTGTGAGATGATACATTTTGGGAGAAGAAATGAGGGGAGGCAATATAGGCTAGATAGTATAATTTTAAGGGGTGTGAGGGAACAGAGAGACCTGGGGATTTGTGTTAGTGACTCTTTGAAGGTGGCAGGACAGGTAGACAAAGCTGTTAGGAAGGCATATGGGATACTAGGCATTATAAATAGGGTTATAGAGTACAAAAGTCAGGAAGTGCTGACTAACCTCTATGAAACTTTGGTTAGGCCTCAGCTGGAGTGCTGTGTCCAATTCTGGTCACCACACTATAGAAAGGATGTTAAGGTATTGGAAAGGGAATGGTACCAGGATTGAGGGACTTCCGTTATGAGGAAAGGATAGATAGGCCAGGTTTATTCTCTTTAGAACAGAGAAGGTTGAGAGGAGACCTAATAGAGGTTTATAAAATCATGAAGCGATTCGACAGGGTGAATAAGGAAAAACTGTTTCCACTGGTGGGTGAATCTGTGACTCGTGGTCATAGATTTAAAATAGTTTCAAAAAAAAGCAACAACAACAAAATTACACTTGTATAGCGCCTTTCACGTCGGGAGGACGTCCCAAAGCGCTGAAGCAGAGGGTAGCTGAGGATAATTTTTTTCACTCAGCAGGTTGTTCGAATCTGGCATTAATTGCCTGAAAAGGTGGTGGAGGCCGATTCGATAACAGCTTTTGAAAGAGAATTAGATCTTTATTTAGGGAGAACAGGTCTGTTAGGTTATGGGGTGAGAGCTGGGTAGTGGGATTGAATCGCTCTTTTCAAAGAGCCGGCACAGACTAGATGGGACGAATGGTCTCCTTTTGTGCCATAAAATTCTATGGTTCTATGATTCTTGAGTTGCATCACTTCCTTATTTTGTGATATTGATTTAATAAAACATGTATCCTAAAAACTGCAATTAACCTGGTTCATTTCAGGCTTCTCATAGTAGGACCTTAAATGGAACAAATGAAGAAGTTTAAGCGACGTCTCTCTCTGACCTTACGTGGCAGTCAAACAATCGACGAGTCTCTGTCTGAGCTTGCAGAGCAAATGACTATTGAAGAGAACAGCAGCAAAGATAATGGTAAGTTATCATTGTTTATTTTTTCTTTGAGTTAAAATAATCTATTTCACTAATGATTTCTACATTGTGCATTATCATGTAATTCCATTTAGACATTGTAATTTTTTTGATAAACTACTTTCTTGTACTCACATAAATGAATGGACAGTTGGACACACACATGTTTATAATGTTTGTTGTACTGTGAGCAAACTGTGGTTTCGGATTCTGCCATATCTAAACATGTGCCTGACAGATTTTATCTGGAAGTTGACCAGGAGAATGTCAAACTCTCTTAAATAGATTTAATAATGCTGTGATAATGAGCCTTGTATTTTATTTAGCACCTTATCACATCGTTGGGACATCTCAAAGTGCTTCACAGAACATACAGTAAAGTGGATTGATTGTGGGCAAAATGTGGTAGTCAATTGCGCTCAGCAGTGTCCCACAAACAGACATGGATTGAGTGACCACAAGTGTGGTCAATTCTAGTGGGGTGGGATTATTACCTCTAGAAAGCGATCAGCCAATTGATTTACCAACTGGGTTTCTACTTACTCCACCACTGCTAATCTCCCTTCTCCTAATACCCCTCTCTTCAAAGAGACAAAGGAACACGAATAGGCCATTCAACTGCTCAAGCCTGTTCCATAATTCCATGAGATCATGGCTGATCTGCACCTCAACTCCAATTATCTGCCTTTGCCTTATATTTCTCTTTCCCTCATGTATGGATCATATTTCCTCTAAAGTACATTGATCATGCAAAATGTTATTCTGAGCCCTTTCTTGGTTCTATCAACTGCTAGAGACTAACCAGTATCGCTCGTGATTTCTAATATTTGATTAGCTTTGAGGATAGTAAGTTCACATTGTCTGGAGACATTCAGGAAATGATCATTGATTGTACTCAAAGCCTTTTCCTCATCTTCCAAAGCTAATGGACATTTGATACATCTATTCATTATTATATACATTACCTTGCATTTACCTGCTGTTTAATTAGACCAAATCTTCTTGAATACTATTTCCCTCTTATCACATTCACCTGATGCAGAGCTTGATAAGTTAAATTTTTCAATTAGTTTTTAAGACCAGAATTTAGTGTGAATTATTGTAAAATCGAATACATTTCATTTGAAACCTCAAGCCAGAAAGAAGCCTTCAATTTGTCTTTAATGTTGTTGAATGTGATGGTAAATTGAAAGGACAGTGGTATTCAGTTCATAAACTTGCTCACAATTTACTTTGATGTTTAACCTGCTAAATAATCAAGAATCCATCTGGTTAGGAAACAAATGTTTTAAGAGTTAATTATATCATCTTTCCATTTGATTTGCTGTCAAAATGATAGGCTCAAAGACAATCTGAAGCTGAGGCCTATCACAGCTATTACATTAGACAAGTAACACTTCTATAATTATGGGCTGTGCCAGTGTGCAGCTAAGGCAGATGGCATGAAATGAAGGGGGCAATTTAAAATAACTTAATGTGTTAGCAAGTTAATTGCAGTAATCTAGTGTTCTGCGTTTGTTGGATCACTGGAATAATATCAGCTATATTTCAATTGTATAAAAGGTCAGATTCAAATACCCGCAGGACAGCCGTCATATGGAACAAAAAGAGGAGGATCACTTTGTCATAGGTCACTCAGTAACTACTTATTAGAAAGAGAGTTATAATTTAGTAGGAAAAACTTGCATGTGGATGAATTTAAACTGAAACTGGATGGCACTACAGTAGACCTTCGCCGAAAAACGGGGATTACATTCCTGGAAAACACCGCTCTTGGTAAAATCGCGTTCAATAAGCTTAATAAGTAATGGGAAAAAAAGGGGTTAGGGGAATCCATCCATAGGCTATCCAACCTCAAGTCTCCAGGCACATCCACACCCGACTAACGTAAGGTACGTATTGAGGCAGGCTACAGCCGGCTGGCCCGCTCGTCACTCTCCCCGCTCTCACTGACTCACTGGAGACAATAAAATAAGACTTTAAACAACCACAGCTTGGCTAAATTATTTTACCTTTGGTCCTGGAAGTGTTAGGAGACTCTCTCTCTCTCTCTCTCTCTTCTGTTTACCAAAATGAAAAGAACTTTAATTTTTTTGTAGTAGGTTTTCGGCCATGGGCCGCCCGAATATCCAGCAGGCGCTATAACCGGCATTAGCCAGGTCCCGGGGGTGCCGAATAAATGGACTTCTACTGTATTTAGATGAAAATGCAACAGTCCAATGTGAAGACCTCTTTGTAATATTCCAGCTGGGTTTTTTTCCATTCGCCCCCCAAAAATCTCTTACTGTAAAATCTTTTGCCTTTTTTCTTCCATTTCTAAATGTTATGTAGGTAACATAAGTTTCACTTGGATGCTTTGCAGAACAGGAGCACTATAAGTATTATTCCCGCATAAATACAGCTAAACTATGTGAGTTCAAGGGTCTTGAACCCACAATCTTCAGACTCAGGCGAAAGTTCTACTGTAACTTTGACTGTAACTCTGATTTTTTGTAAATGTTACTTTATATGTTATGGTCTTAACTGATATGGCTTGTATGAGTTTTACTCTATATATAAACAAGGTAGTATAGAATTCTCATTTTGATGATCAATATTGTAGATTGGTTTACTGTAGATGGTTATTGTTTTGCGGTGAAGTAGAACAACAAACAACAATAACAAAATTACACTGTTTAGAACTTCTCCATTGAAGTATTGAATATGCTAATGTTGTGATTCTGAAATACATGATGTCAGAAACCAACCAATATGTTTACATTGTTTTTTTCTTTCTCTCTTCCAACCAAACCAACCATCTATCCACTCTACCTCTCCTTCTGATCTGTTTCTGCTTTACGGACTGCCTCGTTGGGACAAACCGTTGATTTTTACAAATCACAGAGCCTATTGTGAAGAATGGCAGGCCTCCAACATCGCACAGTATGCACTCCTTTCTCCACCAGTATGCAGGCTCTTTCAAAAAGCCCCCACTGCGGAGACCCCACAGTGTGATTGGTGGGAGTCTCACCTCCTTCATTACCATGCCCAGGAATGGGAGTAGACTAGGTGAATACCAGAACAATTCTTTACCAAGAGCTTGTCTGTCTTGTTTTGTTGGAGTGAGTTGCTTGATGCTGTTTTGCCTTTTGCACGATGTCCTAACTTCTACCCTCTTTCGCACTTAAAAATGTTTTAATTTTTTTCAAGAGTATTTTTTGCATGCCTGGTTTTCATTATCTAATCAGTCTAATATTTAATGTTTCAGGTAAGTGCAGGAAAATGTATTTGTTAGAAACATTATAATACATTAACTGTGTAAAGCAATGGTGGCTAATCTTCACAGCCAACATTTATGGCCACTTCTTCACGGTCCAAGGACCGCAGGTTGGCCATCACTGGTATAAAGGCTCCTCAGTAATATTGTGTGTGCTCTAACTCTTCCCTGAAAACACTTACTGAATATATAGTTACCGTTAACGACTTTGCTATTTAATTCTTGACATCCTCCGCAAAACACAGGATTGATGTCTGCATTAGTCCTAAAACATTGGGAAATCTACCAAAAAGGACCGTTTCCTTTTGAGAGGAATATCAAGGGATGAAATATTGTGATTTATAAGAAAGCTCTACAAGGTGGAAATCCAACCTCAAACCCACCATGAATTTTCAGTCCTCAGAAGATTTCCTTCGCCTCACCTAACTCCCAGATTGCTATAATCCCTGTAATGTATAAAGACAGAGAGATCTCTAAAATGACTCTTCAGTTTATAGATTAGTAGAGAAAAGTTGTAGATACAATACTGTATTGGGTCATTATCAAATCAAACTTGTGTTCTAATGTCTACAACAGTGTCTCCAAAACTGACATTCACACCAGCTGTAAGCTGTTGCGAGTTCATGGAGATATATACAGAATGAATACCTGCAGAGAGACCTGTTGCGTATTCACTGTATAGGAAATGTGTGATGGCGACATTGAATGTCAAGATCCAAAGTAGTCTTCAAGGGAATAGTCAGTCTCCAGTAGTTCAGTTCATTTGCCAAATGTAATCCTGTAGTATGTGAAGGATACCTTTGATTTGAAGAATGTTGAAGATCAACAGGTAAGAACTGTAATTTATTTTTGATAAACTGATTTGTAACAAATATACAGTCAATTTTCCTACTCTTCTTCATCCTGCCCCGACCCCTCCCGCCCCCCTGCTGTTGTCCCTACCTAACTGTACAGCGCCTTGGGACGTCCTCTTGACGTGAAAGGCGCGATATATATGTAAGTGTTGGTTGGTTGGTTGGTTGATTGATTGATTGATTGATTGAGGTTATATGCAGATTTAGCATGAGTGGTAAATGTTATACTTTTTTTTGTAGTATTTTGCTGTGTTGTTAATTTAGTTTTGTGGTTACTCCATGATGGATGGATTCGTAGAATCATAGAATCTTACGGCACAAAAGGAGGCTTTTCGGCCCATCGAGTCTGTGCCAGCTCTTTAAAAAGAGCAATTTAATAGCTCGCTACCCATAACCTCGCAAACCTGTCCTCCCCAAATAAATGTCTACCTCTCTTTTAAAAGTTGTTATCGAATCTGCCTCCACCACCTTTTCAGGCAATGCATTCCAGATTCGAACAACTCGCTGAGTGAAAAAGTTTCTCCTCATCTCCCCTCTGCTTCTTTTTGAAACTATTTTAAATCTGTGATCACGTGTCATAGATACGCCCACCAGTGGAAACAGTTTTTCCCTATCTACTCTGTCGAATCCCCTCATGATCTTAAAAACCTCTATTAGGTCTCCCCGCTACCTTCTCTGTTCAATGATATAATATTTCCCAAAGTATATTTATATCCTCAACCACGTTTAATATTGATCTAGAAAAAAAATCTCAAAAATGTACAGAATTTTCTTTTGTTTGGTTCATTAGAAAAAAGAGTGATCTTAAACATTTATAAGTTTTATGTTTTATTATATGTTTTATTCAGGAAATATTGTTTTTATACTATATACAATACTTTTCTAGTTCTTGAATATGGCACAGACTCATTTTGATCATAATGTTTGGTCAATTATCAAATTCATGAAGTAAGCTTCAATTTTTGAAAAGGGATGCATCATTTTAAAGTAATTTCAGATCTATTGAATGTGTATCCTAACATTAACCATAATATGTTAGTAAAACAGCACAGACTCGATGCTTTGTTTTTTGGAGGAAAAGCAATAATAATCTGCCAAAACACAATTTTCAATTTTGCAAAATTCTGAGACAGAGGTAGGCTTGTTATTACTGTGTCATTCTTAAGTACCTGACATTATCTGGAAATATTTGAAGCAAACTATTAAATTGATATTGATTATTGATGTTTAGCCCAAGCAATTGTACTGAATTTTTCAACCTCCACTTCGTGTCTCACCCCTTCCCAAACACTCCCCTCCCAGCTCGGGTCACATGCCTCCTGTGCAGCGCCTTGGGATGTCCTCCCGACGTGAAAGGCGCTCTATAAATGTAATTTGTTGTTGTTGTTGTTGCTATTTCTAACAACATCTTAAATAATAATCCTGGCATTTGATATAGCACTTTTAACATCTTATCGACGTCTCAAAGCGCTTCACAGAATATACTGCAAAGTAAATTGACTGTGCATTTGTGGGCAAAATGCACAAATATTAAATTTAAAGTTCTGAAGTAGTGAAATCGTTCAGATCTCATAAATGTAGGAATAGTTAGATTAGCTTCAGATGTGGTTTGTCCAAGATGAACTCCAACATAAACTCTTTCTCATTGATTCAGAATGGAGATAAAAACACATCCCAAAATCAAATCCGATACAGATGCACCCGAGGGCCAAGAGCTGATTTTACTTTTACTTTACTCTTTACTTTACTACCTTTCCTGTTCAGATATAGTGCATGAGAATTTGAAAATCGGCTCGGATGGGGAAAGTGATCAAGCCTCTGGGACATCTTCTGATGAAGTGCAATCACCCACACATGTCCGTATGAGGAACCACCTGCACAGAAGGATCTCCATGGAGGTGAGGTTCTGGATGACACGTCATCACGTGTAGATATGGTTTAAATTTCTTACGGGTTTTCAATCAAGGAGAATGCCTTTATTAGTGCTAACTTTCCAACTTGGCAGCATCAGTGCCTTGGGACCTCCTTCAGACGTGAAAGGCGCTCTATAAATGTAATTTTGTTGTTGTTGTTGGAGCTAAAACTTCTTTAACAAGTCAAACAAGAATGGTCTTTGGTGCACTCGTGTGGTTAGTATAACTGGGGAGTAGAAGAATAGCAATACAGGTAGCCCCCTTAACGAACGCCCTGTTAATGAAACTTCACTATAACGAGGGTTTCTGTTTGTACCCCCCTATGTGCCTAGCAAAGGCTGCGCTCACTATAACGAAAGTTTACATCTCGCGCCCTTCTCGACACAAGCGCACATACATACATAGCGTCAGTTAAGCAGTGCGGAACCTCCCATATGGGAGGAGCTTAAGCGGCAGGATGTTTGGTGGCTTCAATTATACACGAGTAAGTCAAGATATGGGTGGGGGATAGAAAGATAGTGGGGGGATAGAGAGGGAGGGAATGGGGATAGAGATGGAGGGGGGATGGAGGGGGGGGTGGGACATAGAGATGGAGGGGGGATAGAGATGGTGGGGCAGAGAGAAAGAGAGGAGGGGGGGCAGAGAGAAAGAGAGGAGGGGAGGGGGGCAGAGAGGAGGGGAGGGGGTGCAGAGAGAAAGAGAGGAGGGGAGGGGGGGCAGAGAGAAAGAGAGGAGGGGAGGGGGGCAGAGAGAAAGAGAGGAGGGGAGGGGAAGGTAAAGAGAAAGTGAGGAGGGGGAGGAAGAAAGAAGCAGGTCCCGAGTCAGGAAATGTCTGTCCAGGTTACGATATTTCAGTGCAGTGACCGTGAAGACCTGGCCTGGAGCAGGTAGGATTGGCGTTTTTATTCCTGCAATTTTTGTCACATTCCGGATTCCGGAACTCCGGACTGTAGGTTGAGCAGCCAATACACCGAAAATGTTAGCGCTGGGAACCGCTAGGAACTAAACTGATGTTAGCGGGGAGGCTCGGGTCGGGGCGGCATTTTGGTTGCCACCAAATACAGTAACACAGTTAAACTCTCGCTTAATGAAATTTTCGCTTAACAAAGGGTTTTAAAGTCCCTAACCCCATCGTTAAGTGGGGGATACCTGTTCTGTACTAAACTCAGATTAAAACCCATTCATATTGCGTCTTGCCTCTTCAACGTATGAATTCTACTTCCATTGCTTTTTATGTTTTATGATTCTCCATATAGCATTTCCACTTGGGTTGTATCTTCGTTCCACCGCAGGCAGCGGTTGTGAAACATTAGAAGATTTATCCAAAATAATGCACAAAAGTTATTTATGTTCAAGATTTTTCCTATTTTATCATATGCGGTGAAGGGTAGACTGAAATTGGGTATTGTTTGAAAGTATAGTAGA
This sequence comes from Hydrolagus colliei, assembly GCA_035084275.1. Classification (NCBI taxonomy): domain Eukaryota; kingdom Metazoa; phylum Chordata; class Chondrichthyes; order Chimaeriformes; family Chimaeridae; genus Hydrolagus; species Hydrolagus colliei. The sequence goes on along the minus strand of CM068746.1, from coordinate 10,505,738 downwards.
GTTTATTATTTCTGTTTTATTTATCAGGATGTCAACAAGCGCCTGTCATTGCCTGCAGACATTCGATTACCTGATAGCTACTTGGAGAAACTACAATTGAACAGCCCACCCTTCGACCAGCCAATGAGCAGAAGATCTCGTAGAGCTTCCCTTGTAAATATATGTTGTTTGTTAATTACTTGATTGAATCATAAAACATTGTACATTTTGTTTATTGTTCCCTATCCTCCATACAATACAGCTGATGATCATTGTACAACAGTTAAATTAGTGTCTAAGAATCATGAAGTTCTTGAAGATGTTGTTCATTCCATACCGTTTGTCAAAATGCAATTCTTTCTGTCATGTTGAAGGTATTTTTTTAAATTGTAAGCAATTAGGGCAGAAATATGTTTTAATTTGATCCCATCCTGTGGAGTCCTGCAGCGTAGCAGTTAGAATATTCACCTCACATATGAGAGGAACTGGGTTTGATGCCTGGGCAGGGCGAAACATCAGGCAAATTTCCTTACTTAATACACCTCTGTTTACTTAGCAGTGAGTAGGAACCCAGTTATTAGTCGACTAGCGGATCACTCTTCCAAGTTAATAATGCCTTTAAAAAAATTTGTTCATTGAATCCATGACTGTTTGTGGGACATTGCTGTGTGCAATTGGCTGCTGCGTTTCGCCCACGAAATATACAGACAATTCTCTTTACAGTGTATTCTGTGAAACTCTTTGAGATGATTGAAAGGCATGATAAGGTGCTATATCAAATGCAAGGATTATTATTCTTGAAATTAGGGAGAATAAACGGAATTGAATGTTTAAAACTTTTTTTCTGTTTATTGAAAACCAAAATGGCTTTAAATGGCATATATATGGCTAGATACAAACAAAATATCACTACATCCTCACATTGTGAAAGGCGCTATACAAATGTAATTTGGTATTGTACATCAATTACATAAATATTAATCTTGTCTGTTTGGATTTTTTTTGTCTAGTCGGAGATTGGATTTGGAAAACTAGAAACGTATGTTAAATTGGACAAACTGGGGGAGGTGAGTTTCACTGGTGCATTTCAACAGTTTAGTTTCTGAAGTTGTTAAGTCAAAGGGGATATAATTAAAATAATTGACAGAATCTTGTGCCCAGTGTTGTGAACTTTGACATTGCCTAAGGAAAACTGAACTCCATTTTGTTTGAGTTGTTTTGCCTTTCTTACAGCCCTTGCAAGCTAATTTGATTATGTACAGATTTCTTCGCTTTTTAAAAAAAAATTCCTTATAGGATGCATTGTTCAAAGTACTTGATTGCAATTATATTTTGAATATCCAGTAGTCGAATCCCTGGAGGGATATATTATCCATTTTCACTGGGATATTTGCCCACAATGAAGTAAACCCGCATCAGAACAAATACAAAACGCAGTTGTCCATTCAGTTTTTAAATATAAATCATTTGCGCAGGTGGAGGTTCACATGTATTGCTTGGAATCCTGAGCATAGGCTTTTGCACATTGGGACGTCCTCCCGACATGAAAGGCGCTCTATAAGTGTAATTTTGTTGTTGTTAGTAGTGGTTTGGACTTTGTTTCAACATTATAATTTTTCAAGAGTTTTTCCAATTAAAGTAAAGTATAGCCCTTGTGGGTAAATATTGTGAATGCTAAGTACGTACTTCTGGGTGTGTTCACGTACAATGTTCACCAGAAAAGTTGCTGGGGAAGTTTGGCCTCTTCCACTCTTTCTTGTAACGTGTACCAGCTGTTCACGTAAAGCTGATTACCTTCTGTCAGTTCTAGAATTATCCTTCCCAACCCTACATTGATGTACTCTTGTCCGGCTGCCTTAAATGCACCAATATATATTGTTATAGGTTCACTTTCTCAATTCCATTTAACATTTTATATATTTGGGGTGGGAAAGACATCTGACAAATTCACGGTGTAAATCATTACAAACACGTTTTCTTGACATTTTAGTTTTTCTAAATCTGCCTGAGGCTTTCTTATTCAGCCTTTAGCCACTCTGCCCCCTACTTCTGGAATATTTATCCCACAGTCCCTCTCCTCTGCCTTGCTCCCTTGCCTCATAGTCCCTTTATCTTGTCCTCTCCTACCTCTCTGACCTGCTGACCCTCTATCAACCTGTCCACTCCCTCCATTCAGCAGGCTCCATGTCTCCCATCCGACCCACCCTACTATCGGTTGCCAGTTTTTCAGCCTCTCTGCCCCTTTGCTTTAGAACTCCATCCCATAATCCCTTCACCGTGTTCACTCTTTTGCCGCTTTCAAGACCCAACTCAAGACCCTCCTTTTTGACTGTTCCTTCAGCCGCACCCCTAAGTCTCTGCCCTTCCTCATCCCAACCCTACACCCCCCCCCCCCCACCACCACATGCTTTGTTCCTAACCCCTGATTAATAAGCGCCTTGGGACATCCTCCCAACGTAAAAGTCACTCTACAAATTTAGCTTTGTTGTTGTAGTTGCCTCCTTGAAAGATTGTCTCAAGACAACCGCACCCTCAACCACCCTCCTATTCCTACCTCCATCCCTCCCGATCCCAATCCCCAATTCAGATCAAATTCCTGCCTAACCAGAGCTTTGGGAAATCATCCCGACATGAAAAGTGCATTGTAAATGTAATTTTTTGTATGATTGCCTTTACGCTTGCATTCATGTTTTTAAATTCTGCCTGGATTGTTTACAGGGCACTTATGCAACAGTATTTAAGGGAAGAAGTAAACTGACGGATAATCTAGTAGCACTGAAAGAAATCAGACTAGAACATGAAGAGGGAGCACCTTGCACAGCAATACGGGAAGGTACCATATTTCTACTGTTTCTATCGGGGGACATGGAGCAGGCCAGAGTCTGCTGAGCGGAGGGGGCGGGCAGGTTGGTAAGGGGATAGAAGGTCACGGATGTAGGGTGGGGTGAGGTTGTGGAGGGCTTTATATGTGAGGACCAGGATCTTGAATTTAATCCTCTGGGTGATGGGGTGCCAATGGAAACGGGCAAGGATGGGGAAGTTTGGAACTGTAGTGGACATGGTTTGCAGAGTTTTTTTTAACTGCAGCCTGTGGAGGGAGGAATTGGGGAGGGCAGAAGGAGGCCATTCGGCCCATCATGCCTTGAAAGAGCTACCAAGTAGTTCCACTTCCCCACTCTTATCCCACAGCCTTGCAAACTATTCATTTTCAATTATCTATCCAATCCCTTATGAAAGCTATTATTGAATCTGCTTCCACCATCCTTTCAGGCAGTGCATTCCAGACAGTAACAACTCTTTGGGTAAAAAAAATTATCCTTGTCTCACCTCTGGTTCCTTTAGCAATTATCTTAAATCTATGTCCTCTGGTTACCGACCTATCAAAATCGCTCAGAATATTGAACTTATGAAGCTGGAATTATTTTGAACCGATGTACTGTTAAGTATCATTGAATCAATAATCCTGCAGAAAACTGATTAAATGCATCAAAGTTCTATTTAATGTACAGCCCAGAAAACATTTATCTTCATGTAATCATTTTAATGAAAACCCATTGATTGGATCTTTTTGTGTCTATAGTGTCATTACTGAAGGATCTGAAGCACGCTAACATAGTCACTTTACACGATATTATTCATACAGAGAAGTCATTGACACTAGTCTTCGAATACTTGGTAAGGTTTTTATTTCTAAGTACAATTAGTCTTAATTGTATAAATCATGAAAAATTAGTAATGTGCTAAGGTATTTAATCAGATTCTCGATGTAACTTATATACCAACAGGACAAAGACCTGAAACAGTACATGGATGATTGTGGGAATATAATGAGCATGCACAATGTGAAGGTGAGAGCGGTGTCATCACAAATGAGCAATGTCCAAATAATGATGGTGCAAAATTTGTTTAAAATTGGAAATTATGTCAGACACAGGTAAGAAAAACAACAACAATAAAATTACACTTATAGTGCCTTTCACATCAGGAGGATGTCCCATGGCACTGAAATAGATTTCAGGAGTGAACTGACTGGATACCAGTTATCTATTTTATTAGTATAATGTTTTCAAGCGAGCTGAGATGTTAATGGGGCTATATGAAATGGTTTATTTTGTAGTGCTACATTTTTATTAGCAATTAAGATTCTGATGTTGGAGACCATGATAAGCAGTTTGATCTTGCACTGAACAACCAGTGGACATGGTCTGCAACTGAAGGGAGTAAATTCAGAATAAACCTGCGAATCACTACTTTAGTTAGAGAATAGTAAGCCACAACAAAATATCATTTGTATAGCACCAAGGCGCTGGATAGTCAGTGTTTCAGATCCGAGCTGGGATCGTGGAAGGAGGGGAGGGGGCTGACCGATGGCACCATCGCAGAGGAGGATTCTGAGGTGGGACTTGAAGGAGACTAGGCAGGGGACAAGGCGGTGGGATTGCAAGATGAAGTTCCATAGGTTGGGGGCAGAATGGCTAAAGGCTCGCCCGCTGATGGTGGGGCGGGTGGTTCGGGAGTCATGGAATAGACTGGAGCCCACTGACTGGAGGAAGCAGATAGGTTGATATGGGGTTAGGAGGTCACAGAGGTGATGGGGGAAAGGCCATGGAGGTGAGGACCAGGATCTTGAATTGAATCCTCTGAATGATTGGGAACCAATGAAGTTGGGTGAGAATAGTGTAATACAGTAAAAGCCTGTCTATCAACCGTAACTTCCGTATAACCGGCACCTCAAAAAAAAGGTCCCCATTCGAATAACCGTATCTTATCCGGCACAATCGCTGTGGCGCATTTAATGAGTCGATTATCGCAAGAGAGTACAGTACGATTAGTTCTGAATGCTGCCGGTAGTGGTACTTCCGGGTTTTAGTCTTAAAGGGGCACTGTTTTTCCTCTCTCCTTTTTCTCTCCCTCTTTTTCTTTCTCTCTCTCCCTCTCCTTCCTTCCTCTCTATCTCTCCCTCTCTATCTCTTCCCCTTCCTTTCTTTCCCCCTCTCTCTGACAGATGCTACATTGCCTGTGTAGTCTGACGGTGTTGTATTTTGGTGGAGGGTAGGGTGGGAGAAGGAGAGATAGGCAAGGAGAGAGAGAAGGGAAAGAGGGGGGAGGGAGAAAGAGAGGAGTGGGAGGGGGAGAGAGAGAGAGAGGGGAGAGAGAGGGGTGGGGGGGTGAGTTGATTAATTTAGATGGAAAATGAGAGGAGTGGAGGGGGGTTGGGTTTGGAGCCATTGAGATGCCAGACTGACTGAATGTGTGTGTGAAAGAGAGAGAGAGGGAAGGACGGAGATAAAGAAAAAAAAAGGCAAAAACGGCAGTACCATTGTAAGACACTACAGTCCACTATTGTAGAAGTTTGCTTTGTGATTGTGTGCTTTGTGTGCTAATCGATATTTATTGGTAAATATCCATACAATATACAATAATATTCTGTTATTATTTAACCATTTATTATTTATTTGGTAATATGGTAAATATGGTATGTTTAAAAAAAAAGTGAATTTTTTTGTGTTAGGTTTTCGGCAGCTGGCCGCCCGAATATCTGGCACACGGTTTAACCAGCATTGGCCAGGTCCTGAGGGTGCCAGATAAATGCGTTTTTACTGTAAATAAATAGAATAAACGTGTGGAACAGGTTCCCTAGGGAGTCAGACGGTGGAAGCAAAAAAATGTTGTTTGTTTCAAGAACAAATGAAGTAGATTTCTGCTAGAAAATAATATCTGGGATTACAGTAAATAGTTTAGACACAAACATGTCCAGCGACAGCCGGGATGGTGGAAAGCGAACGAGCTGAACCTTGGTCTTTATTCTAGCAAATTCTTATGTTCTTCATTATAATTAACTGTTATGATTACAGTGGGTATTATAACTGTAGTCCTGATTTGGTTTTACCTCCTGTCTTGCTGTTCTCATCTCTAATGGCCAACAACTCCTCCTATACCTCAACACCCCACCGCCAATAAAAATCATAAATTATTTGTCTTGAAGGTAAAATCCCAAATTGCCTGTGATCTTTTGTGTTCAAATATCTCTGTTCTAAGACTTTCCATAGAGGTTTTGTCAGGAGGAGGTATCTAAACTGATCACTGGCAGATGAAGTTCAATAGGAAATGACACCCACCACCTACATGGGTAGTAAGAATAGGAGGGACAGAGGCTGATCAGCAGTTTGGGAGCAATGTCAATAGCGTGTCAAACTTCTATGTTTAAATGGGGTCCTATTGAATTAACAAAACGAAAATACTGCAGATGCTGGAAATCTGAAATAAAGCCCAAAGTGGCTGGGAACACTCAACATTTTAGGCAGCATCTATGGATAGAGGAAAGTGAATTAACGTTTCTGACAAAAAGGCATTAATCTGCAACATTAACTCACTTTCCTTTCCATAGATACAGCCTGAGCTGGTGAGTATTTCCAACAATTTCTGTTTATTATTGTCTACCGAATTGACTTGTTTTGCTTTTGTTGTTTAGATATTTTTATTCCAGATTTTACGGGGCTTGGCCTACTGCCACAGACGGAAGGTGCTGCATCGAGATCTAAAACCGCAGAACCTGCTGATCAATGAAAGAGGAGAACTCAAACTAGCTGATTTTGGTATGGAGCATCAATCCATAAAGCTCCTGTGTAAACCAGTTATTTTTTAATTTATTTGGGTATTAACATAACATTTAGAAATTATTTTGTCTACTTTTTACACATAGTTTTTGATTTTTTTTCATCAACAACTTAACAACAGCAACACATTACATTTACACGGTACATTCACAGTGGAATGGAGTTTCAGAGGATAGAGGCAAAGAAGCTGAAGGCCTGACTGCCAATGTTAGGGTGAGGAGGGCAGGGTGTTGGTGGTGGGGTGGGGGTGGAAGACATGGAGCAGGCCAGAGCAATGGAAGAAAATTCCATCTTGGTGTACTAGGGTCCGTCGATGTGGAAATTTTCCAATATCGATATATCGGTGGGCTCATATCGATATTGCCGGGTTTTTTTATACTGCGCATGCACGTGCATTCGGGGGTGCACGCGCATTCCGGTGTGCACGCTCATTCGGATGTGCGGCACATTCCGTGCTCGAGGCCCAGGAGGTTTGCAATGCCGGCGACAAGGTAAATTGAAAACGTTCGCACTATAACCGATATATCGCCGGATATGATATACCGATATTTGCGATATACCAATTTTTTTTATAATGAATTTTTCGATATACCAATATATTAACATTTCCAATATCGGCATATCAATATGAAAAATTATACCGATTTATCGATATATCGCTGGACACTACTGTGTACCATTGCAGTTTTCTAGTATAGTTTAATTTTTCGATCCCTTGATATATAAATGATAAAGGTGCAGCAACTGTATCCTATTTCACTTTCATTACAATTTTATTTTATAGCATATTTTATTATTTAACCTTTGGTTATTCCTGGTGTCAAATATTTAAAATGGTGTTCTTTACAGGTTTGGCAAGAGCCAAGTCAGTCCCTACAAAGACATATTCGAATGAAGTTGTAACATTGTGGTACAGACCTCCTGACGTACTCTTGGGCTCTTCAGAATATTCCACACCGATTGACATGTGGTATGTCCAACTGGTTTAATTTAGTATATTATTGGGGATATCAGTTTGTATTAGTTAAAGTAAGTTCAATTTCATTGAATTAATTGATTACTTTTATATCTTTGAAAAATAACTGCATTTAATGGTGAGCAATTAACCATTTCTATCAGGATTTGTTTGGCTTTGGAATATTACACTGGCAATTCACTAACAGTTTTGGAGAGGTGTGTAATTTCTAAATCCAGTATATGAAATAAATGCTAAACAAACAAAATCTGTGAACAGCATAATACAGTAAAAGCCCGTTTATCCGGCACCCTCAAAGACCTGGCCAATGCCGATTAAACGGCATGCTGGATATTCGGTTGAATATCGACATTGAAAAGCCAACACAAAGAAAACTTTAAAAAAAACATTCCATATTAATAATAGACTAAATAATAATAGAATATTGTATGGATACATACCAATAAATCAATAAATATCAATTACAATCTATAAACACAGCACACAATCACAAAGCAAACTTCTACAATGTCTTAAAGCTGTACTGCCATTTTTGCCTCTTTTTTTTCTTTCTTTATCTCCGTCCTTCCCTCTCTCTCTCTTTCACACACACACTCAGTCAGTCTGGCATCTCAATGGCTCCAAACCCAACCCCCTCCACTAGTCTCATTTTCCATCCAAATTAATCAACTCACCCCCTCCCTCTCTTTCTCCTCCTCTCCCCCACCTCTCTCTCCCCCTCCCACTCCTCTCTCTTCCCCCCCCCCCCCACCCTCTCACTCCTTCTCCCACCTCATGCCCCACCAAAACAGTGTATAAACCCACGATATAGTCACGCTACACAGGCAATATAGTGTATTGCGGGCAGAGTCAGGGCAGAGTCAGCTGAGCAGAGGGCGGAGCTGAGGAGCAGAGGGGCGGAGCTGAGCAGAGCAGAGGGGCGGAGCAGAGTAGAGGGGAGGAGCTGAGCAGAGGGGTGGGGCAGAGTAGAGGGGAGGAGCTGAGCAGAGGGGCGGGGCAGAGTAGAGGGGAGGAGTTGAGCAGAGGGGCGGGGTAGAGTAGAGGGGAGGAGCTGAGCAGAGGGGCGGGGTAGAGTAGAGGGGAGGAGCTGAGCAGAGTAGAGGGGAGGAGCTGAGCAGAGGGGAGGAGCTGAGCAGAGGGGCGGGGCAGAGTAGAGGGGAGGAGCTGAGCAGAGGGGCGGGGCAGAGTAGAGGGGAGGAGCTGAGCAGAGGGGCGGGGCAGAGTAGAGGGGAGGAGCTGAGCAGAGGGGCGGGGCAGAGTAGAGGGGAGGAGCTGAGCAGAGGGGCGGGGCAGAGTAGAGGGGAGGAGCTGAGCAGAGGGGCGGGGCAGAGTAGAGGGGAGGAGCTGAGCAGAGGGGCGGGACAGAGTAGAGGGGAGGAGCTGAGCAAAAAACAATTTCCAGTAAAAGTTAAAATGATGTCACAATTAAATAAACCTGAGGAAACCGGAACATCATCAACACATCACATACCACAGAACACAGCAACACAATCCTCTCATAATTAAATAATTACTTATCTTTCTAATTAAAATGAATTAGTGATTAACAATTAAGTTGAAAGAGGCAACAATGGCATGGCAGTATTGTGTGAGGAGTGTGACATGTGGGAGCTGGTGAAGTGCAGTCTGACCCCGGGCGATCACATCTGCAAAAAATGTCTGCAACTGTGGCAGCTCCAACTCAGAGTGGATGAGCTCCAGCTCAGAGTGGCTCAGAGTGGCTGAGCTGGAGTCCGAGGTGCATACATTGTGCAGTATTAGGGAGAGTGAGAGCTTCTTGGATAGCTACATCCTGGAGCCAGTCACTTCCCTGAGGGAATGTACAGGCAACATCATCGATGGAACTTGTATCAACAAGGAAGCCGGTGAGGTGGAAGGAAAGACTACCTCTAAAACTGGGGCAAACATGTGGTCGATCGGTATCATTGGGGATGAGACTATTAGAAGGACAGACACAATCATCTACAACTGCAACCAGGAGGTCCGAAGGCTTTGTTCCTTCCGGGGGCCGGAGTGAAGGATGTCTTGGCAGGGTTAGAAAATAATTTAAAATACGAGGGCAAGGATCCGTTGGTGGTACTGCACATAGGTACCAATGATATTGGTAGAGTTGGCCACGATAAATTGAGGAGGGAGTTTCAAGAGCTGGGGTCAAAATTAAAGTCAAGATCATCAAAAGTAGTTATATCAGGACTACTACCTATACCATATGACAATTGGTACAGGAACAAAGAGATTAAGGACCTGCACGCATGGCTGAAAGAGTGGTGTGGAACTCAGGGGTTTCTTTTTGTGGGCCATTGGCATGAGTATTGGGGGAAAAGGGAGCTCTTCCACAGAGATGGGCTCCATTTAAATCGGGCTGGGACAAATGTCCTAGCCAAACAAATTAATAGGGAAGTAAACAGGAATTTAACTTAAGTGGGGGCCATATATAGATAGGAGAAGCCCTGTTAATCAGGGATGAAATAAAAGCAGGAGAGAGGAAGGATCTGAAATTCAATAACCAGGAGACAATATGGGTGGAAATAAAAAATAATAAGGGGCAGAAAATATTAATGGGAGTGGTTTACAGACCTCCAAATAGTGATCACAATATAGCACAAGATATTAATCAAGAAATCAGAGGAGCATGTAGGAAAGGTAAAGCAATAATAGTGGGTGATTTCAATCTTCACATGGATTGGGAAAACCAAATTGGCAAAAGTAGGTTAGAAGAAGAGTTCATTGAGTGTATGACAGATAGCTTTCTAGAGCAGCACACTGTGGAAGCAACTAGGGTACAGGCCATCCTAGACCTTGTTTTGTGTAACGAAACAGGCAATGTAGATATTAAAGCTCCTCTAGGGCAGAGTGATCACAACATGATTGAATTTTGTATTAAGTTAGAGGGGGATATAGTTAAAACCGAGGCAAGTATTTTGAATTTAAATAAGGCTCATTTTGTAGGTATGAGGAAAGATCTGGGTAAAATAGACTGGAGAATCAAATTAGGAGGTAGAATGGTAGACCAACAGTGGCAAATATTTAAGGATGTGGTACAGAATTCACAGAGGTTGCATATTCCCCTGCGGAATAAGAGTACGCAGGGAAAGCAATTCATCCATGGATAACCAGAGCAGTTAGGGAAAATATAAAATTAAAAGAAAAAGCCTATTAAACTGCCAAGAAAAGCAGCAGATCTGAGGATTGGGAGAGTTTTAAGAACCAACAAAACATAACTAAAAAGCTCATTAAGAGTGAAAAAATTGAGTATGAGGGCAAGCTAGCTAGCAACATTACGTCAGATTGCAAAAGTTTTTATAAATATATTAAGAGGAATAGGCTAGTGAGGGTGAATGTAGGTCCACTTCAGGCAAAGACGGGAGAAATTGTAATGGGGGATAATGATATGGCGGAGTCCCTAAATGAATACTTTGTGTCTGTCCTCACCCCAGAGGACATAACAAGTCTGCCAACAATAGGGATACACCAATGGGTAAATGACAGGGAGCAACTTAGGGAAATCTTCATTAGCAGAGAATTGGTGCTAAAGAAACTGTTAGCACTAAAAATTTATAAATCCCTTGGTCCGGATGGCTTGCATCCCAGGGTCTTAAAAGAGATAGCTTATGAGATGGTGGGGGGCCTTGTGTCTGATCTTCCCAAATTCCTTGGATTCTGGAACAGTCCCCATGGATTGGAAGATCACAAATGTCACACCACTATTTAAAAAGGGTGGAAAGGAAAAGATGGGGAACTATAGGCCAGTTAGTCTGACATTGGTGATAGGAAAAAATTTAGGATCCTTGATTAAGGATGTTTTATTGGGGTATTTAGGGGAGCACAATATAATTAGGTCAAGTCAACATGGCTTTACAAAAGGGAAGTCATGTTTGACAAATCTCATAGAAGTTTTTGAGGATATTTTGAGTAAACTAGATAGGGGTGAATCAGTGGATGTGGTCTATTTGGACTTCTGGAAGGCATTCGAGGTTGATCCAAAAGATAAGGGCCCACGGAATTGGGGGGAACATGTTAACATGGATTAGGAAATGGTTAACGGGTAGGAAACAAAGAGTAGGGATATACGGGTCCTTCTCAGATTGGCGGGATGTGACTAGTGGAGTGCCACAAGGATCAGTCCTTGGGCCTCAGCTATTTACCATCTACATCAACGATCTAGATAAGGACATTGAGATGAATATATCTAAATTTGCTGATGATATGAAACTAGGAGGAAGCGTTAATACCAAGGATGACATTTTAAAAATGCAGCACAATATAGATAGGTTAGATGAGTGGACAGGTAGGTGGCAGATGAAGTATAATGTAGGGAAGTGCGAAGTCATCCATTTAGGTGGCAAAAACAGCAGAGCGGGTTATTTTTTAGAGGGGGAGAGATTGGAAAGTGTTAGTGTGCAGAGGGATTTGAGTGTCCTTGTACACCAAACATAGAAAGTTAGTATGCAGATGCAGCAGGCAATTAGGAAGGCTAACGGTATGTTAGTTTTCATTATGAAAGAGTATAAGAATAGGGAAGTCTTGCTGCAGATGTACAGGGCACTGGTGAGACCACACCTGGAATACTGTGTGCAGTTTTGGTCTCCTTATTTAAGAAAGGATGTACTTGCCTTGGAGGGAGTGCAGCGTAGGTTTACTAGGTTGGTACCTGGAATGAGGGAGATGAGTTATGACGATAGGTTGATTAATTTGAGCCTATATTCTCTGGAATATAGAAGAACTAGAGGGGATCTTATAGAAACCTATAAGACTATTAAGGGGCACGACAAAGTAGATAGTGGGAGATTGTTTCCCCTGGTTGGAGAAACTAAAACCAGGGGTCATAGTCTTAAAGTTAGGGGTCAGCCCTTTTGCACTGAGTTGAGAAAAAACTTCTTCACTCAGAGGGTGGTGAATGTATGGAATTCTTTATTCCAAAGGGCTGTTGATGCTCAGTCTTTGAACATATTCAAGACTGAATCAGATAGATTTCTCATTTATAAAGGAATTAAGGGATATGGGGATAAGGCAGGTAGCTGGAGTTAGAGTAGAATATCAGCCATGATTGAATGGCGGGGCAGGCTTGATGGGCTGAATGGCCTACTCCTGCTCCTATTTCTTATGTTCTTATACATAGTAGCCATCAGAGATAGAGAGGGGGGGGGGGGGGGGGGGGGAGGAAGGAAGGAAGGAAGGAAGGGAGAGGAAGAGATAGAAAGGAAGGGAGAGGGAGGGAGGGAGAGAAAGAAAATGAGGGAGAGAGAGAAAAAGGAGAGAGGGAAAGGAAAAACTGACAGTGCCGCTTTAGGAGGAAAAACTATAAGTGCCCCTACCGGCAGCATTCAGAACTAATCGTACTGTACTCTTGTGCGACAATCGATTCATTAAATGCACCACGGCGATTGTGCCAGATAAGATCCAGTTATTTGAATGGGGACCTTTTTTTTGAGGTGCCGGTTATACGAAAGTTATGGTTGATCGGATCACGGATAAACGGGCTTTTACTGTAACATAAGAATTTGCTCAGCGAAAGAATACCAAAGTCTTTATCTCATTCGCCTTTCACCATAATGGCAGTCGCTTGACTTGTCATGTCCCAAACTATTTACTGTATCCCCATATATTATTTTATAAGCAAATATCTTTCTAATTTGTTCTCAAAACAAACAACACTTTCTGCTTACACTGTCTCCCTATGGAGCCTGTTTGTTACGTTTACTGCTTGCTCACTGAAGTAGTATTTCTGCAGATTAATTTGAATTTAACGAGAATAACAGTTAGCTTTTACCCATTTCAGGGGTGTCGGATGCATCTTCTATGAAATGGCAGCTGGGAGGCCCCTCTTTCCTGGTTCAACTGTAGAGGATGAGTTGCACTTAATTTTCAGGCTGTTGGGTAAGAACTTGAATTTGGTGGTTAATGTTACGGAGTATCGAACATGAAAAATAAACCTGCTGAATTATGATGTTTATATGAATTGGTTGAGTTGAACAATATTTGTATATCATTAGTTTGGATTATCAATTTGTTGTCTTAAGTTACAATTCACCATTTTGACCGCTCTCCTAAAATCCACTCTCTGCCTTCTTCCCTTTCATATCAATGTGATAATAACCCTTAGTATCCTTTTATAAAGGAGATTCTCTCAGAGTGCTTGATTTGACCTCCTGTTCCATGGATTTATCTTGGTTTGTTGCTAACCAATCTTATTGTGGGATATGTGGGATATTGCCATTCGTTTAATAAACTCATTTTGCCAAAGTTGTTTCTGACACACTGGTTTGGAGGAGTATGAAAAGGAACAAAACTGGATGTAGCCAAATAGCACTGCATGAATTGAGATTCAGAATGGAAAACAGAATGCAAATAGAGTGATAAACACAGAAACTTGATCCCTCTTTCTGACCCCTTCCCTTCCCCACCTTCAGGTCTTGCCTGAAGAACTCTTTCTTTGACCGTGCCTATGGTCAGCTCTTCCTCCCCCCAACTCGGCATCCTGCTCCACCACTGTCCAGGGCTACGGGATGCTGCCATTATCATGTCGTGCTCAAAAGTGTAGCAGGTTTCAGAACCCCCTCCTTAGAGCTTAGCCCTGAATACCCTCAGCCCAAAGGAAATGGTTAAGATATTCATTCATCAAACCTGTAAGTCTGAGAGACTTTCTAGCCGCATTTACTCAAACGTTCCTTTGTCCTGAAAAATATAATTTAATCATGGAATGATAATTTTGAAATATTTTATTCAGAAAATCAAAGCAATACATACAGATCTTGTTTTTTATTTTTGTAACATCTTAAGTACATTGATATCTTCACTCTGATTAAGTAAGAAGAATTACATAAGGAGTTCCAAGTATCTGAACAATACTGTATAAAATAACAAAATGTAATCTCTATTGAATAAAGGTATTCCGCCCAAACCGCGGCCTCGCCAACCACGAAACTCATGCATCCACTGTTTGCTAAATGCGACAACCCTCGCAAACCGCGTTTTGTGCATCTGCAATTTAATTCCGCAGGTTTAAATTTTCGAATAGCTAGCACTTAGACCCAGTTGCGATGTTGCAATCAACCAGCAACAACGCTTCTCTCTTAGGATTAAGGTAAATACAGAACATGCATCTATTGGCGCTTCTCTGCAGCCTAGCTAGTAGGTTTGGGAGCATAGCCTTCCTCCCCCCACCCCCCATCCCCCACCCCGCTTCTCTCTCTCACCTCTCTATTTCACCTTCTCTTTCCCCCACCACCCCCTTACCAGTTTCAGGTCACAGTTAAAGACCTTTCTCTTTGACCGCGCCTTTGGCCACCTTTCTACCCCTGCCCCTGGCTCGGTCCTGGGATCCGCTATTGTGAAGCGCTCTGAGACGCCGTCCGGCGTGAATGGCGCTTTATAAATCAAAGTTGTTGTTCTCTCTCTCAGCTCTCTCTCTGACTCACCCTCTCTTCCCCCCACCGCCCCCCCCCCCCCCCACCCCTCCTCTCTCACCTTCTCCAGTCCCCCACAGCCCTCCCTGTCACCCCCCACAGCCCTCCGTGTCACCCCCCCCCAGTCCTCCATGTCACCCCCCCAGCCCTCCATGTCACCCCCTTCCAGCCCTCCATGTCACCCCCCACAGCCCTCCGTGTCACCCCCCCACCCCAGCCCTCTGTGTCACCCCCCCACCAGCCCTCCATGCCACCACCACCCCCAGCCCTCCGTGTCACCGCCCCCCGCCGCCTCCGTCACCCCCCCCCAGCACTCAGTGTCACCCACCCAAGTCCTCCGTGTCACTCCCCCACCCCCATCCCACCCTCCCGTGTTTTTCTCTCTCTCTAGCGGATTGCTGCAGATCCTGGCAGCTAGTGTGCCCAAACTTACTCCCCCTATCCCCATGTATGTTATAACTGTATGTGTTTTTTATGTGTTTAGTTTTACTAAACGCAAACTTACTTCCCGTCCCCATGTTTCCCATAGGGCCCTACATTTTCCAACCGAGATTTTTCCAACCACAAAGTTTTACAGGAACGTTTTCCCCGTGGTTGGGGAGGGCCAACTGTAATGCTCTGCTTGCTAATGTAATCCAATATCCATTATTTGAGCTAATTTGTTTACCCAGAGAGTTGTTATGATTTGGAATGTGCTACGTAACAGGGTGGTAGAAGCAGATTCACTATTAGCTTTCAAGAGGGAATTGGAATTGCTTGAAAAGGAAAAATAGTCTCCTGTGCTGTAAAAGTTAGATTCTATAATTATTATTTCATGATTTTATTTTGAGAATAAAACATTTGCATCTCACTAACATATGAACTGTATTTACTGCAGGCACACCCATAGAGGAGACATGGCCGGGAATAATTTCAAATGATGAGTTCAAGACTTATAACTTTCCTAACTACAAGTCCCAACCTGTGATCAATCATGCACCAAGGTATTCTCATCTGAGCTTTGTATCTGCATAAAATACATCAACAACAACAACAAAATTACATTTGTATAGATAGCACCTTTCACATCAGCAGGATGTCCCAGGATGTTAGAATAGATATTAAATGGTTTATAAATCACATTCATGTAAAAGCAGAAATAGTTAGTCTCATGTTGTTTAACCTACAAAATATCTGGATCAGTATACAGCTGGACATAGTGGAAGGGATAACATTTGCAGTTTGTTAGGATATTGGAGATCTTATTTGTACAGTAAAAGTCCGTTTATCCAGCACCCTCGGGACCTGACCGATGCCGGTTACACCGCGTGCCGGATATTTGGGCAGTTAGCTGTCGAAAACCCAACACAAAAAAAAATTACTTTTTTTTAAACATACCATATTAAAAATAGACTGAATAATAACAGAATATTATATGGATACTTACCAATAAAGCAATAAATATCGATTACAGTCTATAAACACAGCACACAATCACAAAGCAAACTTCTATTGGCGGACAGAAGAGTTTTTTACTTCTTAAAGGGGTACACACACACTCAGTCAGTCTGACATCTCAATAGCTCCAAACCCCCTCCACTCCTCTCATTTTCCATCTGAATTAATCAACATACCCCCTCTCTCTCTCCCCCACCTCTTTCCCCCCCTCTTTCCCTCTCCTCCCCCACCACCCTCTCTCCCTGCCGCTCTCTCTCCCCTCCCCCCTACCCAAGGACTACTGCACTGTCAATTTTTCCTCTTTTTTTCTTTCTCTCCCTTCTTCCCTCTCTCTTTCACCCACACTCAGTCAGTCCAATGGCTCCAAACCCAACCCCCCTCCACTCCTCTAATTTTCCATCTAAATTAATCAACTCACCCCCTCTCTCTCTCCCACCTCTCTCTCCCCCTCCCACACCTCTCTTCCCCCCCCCCCCCCTTTCCCTCTCCTTTTCCTCCCCACCGTCTCTCTCCCTGCCTCTCTCTCTTCTTGTCCCACCCACCCCCCACCAAAACAGTGTATAAACCCACGATAGAGTCAGGCTACACAGGCAATACATAGTAGCCGTCAGAGAGAGTGGGAAAGAAAGAAAGGTGAAGAGATAGAAAGAGAGAGGGAGAGATAGAGAGGAAGGAAGGATAGAGAGAGAAAGAAAAAAGGAGAGAGAGAAATAGGAGAGAAAAAACAGTGCGCCTATAAGATGAAAATCCGGAAGTGCCACTACTGGCAGCATTCAGAACTAATCGTACAGTACTTTCGTGCGACAATTGACTCATTAAATGCTCCACCGCAATTGTGCCGGATAAGATCTGGTTATTCGAATGAGGTTGTACGGAAGTTATGGTTGATCGGATCACAGATAAACAGGCTTTTACTGTAGTTGGTTTTCCTCCTGAATTGTAAATGTTTTTGTTGGGAGTCAAATTTACATGGGGAGCAGTTTAAAATAGGATTCCATACACTTTAGTTTCATAGCACTTTCCTGTAATTGTAGCTGATGGAAGGCTGTGTGAAGATAAACAACTAAAATGGATGAAAATATTGTACAATTGGCTAGCACATTTTGCCCCAAAAATATATAGTCACTGTACTTTACAGTATATTTTGAGAAGTGCTTTGAGACATCTCAAAGGTGTAATAAATGTCAAATGCACAGTTAATTCTAGTATTATTGTAGCATCTTCAAATTGACTTCCTTCTTTTATAGATTGGACATGGAGGGAATTGATCTGTTGTCCAACTTCTTACAAGTGAGTTTAAATTTTAGTATTTAATGAAATGCTGAGTAGTGTTTCAGGCAGCACTCACTGTTTTAATTATTGAACGGTTTGTTTTACCCTTTTTCAGTACCAGGCAAAGAAGAGAATTTCTGCAGAGGATGCCATGAAACATTTCTACTTCAAATGCCTTGGAGCAAGGATACACACTGTACCAGATGGTAAATCAAATTACTCTCAGTTTTATAAGAAGCCATATTTATTTGAAAACTCTGGATTGTTAAGTTACATAGCTTAGTGTTTAGAACACTCACCTCGCAAGTGAGAGAACCTGTGTTCGATTCCTGGGCAGGACGAAACCTTAGGTAGGTTTCCTTACTCCACACTCATTTGTTTATACCTAGCATTATGTAGGAATCTGGTCATTAGTCGATTGTCAGATCATCTTTCCACATATAGTAATCCCTTATAATTAAATAAATAATAACAATGTGGTCACTCAATCCATGGATGCTTGTGGGACACTACTGTGCACAATTGGCTGCTGCCCACAAACTATGCAGTCAATTAATTCACTTTACAGTATGTTCTGTGAAGCACTGGGAGACATCTCGATGATGTGATGAGCTATTTCAAATACAAGAATTATTACAGGTAAACCTCTATTTAGGACAGGGTTGCGTTCCTGAAAAACGGTTCTCAGATCAAAACGTCCTTAAGAGAAACTCGGTTTCCCATGCAGTTCTATTATATAACCTGAGATGCGTTCTTTTCACAAAATTTACAGACCTTAAACCCACTAAATAACACACAAAACACACAAAATAACACACATAAGCAAGAAGGGTTACTTGGGGTAACTGTACAGTATTTGTACTTTAATACTGGCAAACTTTAATGCAGTCCTATGTTTTGATAATCTGCTTGCAGCTATAGCCGTAACACACTTTGAAGTTGCCAGTATATTGTCCTTATTCTGTTTTATAGTAGCCACCATCGATCTAGCTAGCCCTAAAGGCAACTTCCGTACTTCCGTACCTTTTTCACCAGACTCAATGCGCTTTATCACCTCTAATTTCGTATTTAAAGTGATGACTTTGCGGGGTTTCTGGCCACTAGCGGTATTACCGCTGCTCATTTCACTTACTGCTGTCTTTTCCCTGACTTGGTATAAAGTCGCTAGAGGCTGTAAATCGCTCGAAGTTGCTCGGGAATGTTCAGAAATTACTGTAATACAGTAGAAGCCTGTTTATCCGTGACTCAATGCACCGCACTTCCGTATAACTGGCCTGCCAAAAAAAAAGTCCCTGTTCGATAAACCGGAACTTATCCGTGGAGCATTTGTAAATGCATAAATAATAACATAATAAAGAATATTGTATTGGTACTTATTGTTAAAACTACTCTCTTGCGCTTCTTACCTTTACTAGTAGATGCTGTGGTCGAGGTTTATAGTTTATGGTTTATAGTCCAGCGATTTTTAAAATAATGGAGCACACCAAGCGGGTGAAAAAAATAGACCGCGATTTTAAAATCATACTAGCGGCAAGCCGATAACGCTAGCCGATAACCCACATTGTCACACAGGTGCAGTATTTCGGTTTGCCACTAGTAGAGTCTAGGGCTATGAAGGGCTTGCCTCCAGTAAAATCGCAAGACTTTAAAATCGAGTTGCCGTTTTTTTGTGGTTTTAACAATAAGTACCAATATAATATTGTGTTATTATTTGGTCTGGTGTGTATTAAAAGAACTTTAATGTTTTTGTTGTGGGTTTTCGGCCGTGGGCCGCCCGAATATCCAGCAGGCGCTTTAACCGGCATTGGCCAGGTCCTGTGGGTGCTGGATTTTACTGTACTGAAGTGGCATGGTGTCGCTTCAGAATCAGTTGGCTTTTAAACAATGACGTGGCGAAGTGCTATTGGCCAGTTCAAACACTTGGATACACTATATCAGGTGCGAGCACGATTTACCTGCGAATACGCTATGGACTATGAATATGGACAAAAAGGACACGCCAAAAACGACTGCGATACTCAAAATATGTACTGCGCATGCGCAAAAAAGAATTTTGTTTGTTAAAATGAAACCAAGTGTACTAAAAAGGTGTTAAAAAATGATGTTCGTTCAATCGAAATGTCCTAAATAGAAGCATCCTTAATCAAGGCTTACCTGTATTATATTCCAATACAGCAGCTATTGACTATTAATGTAAGATTAACTGGTTTCTGTTTCTTCCCTTTTAAATCAGGTGCCTCAATTTTCTCTCTAAATGAAATTCAGTTACAAAAGGATCCTGGCTACAGAAACTCCTCATATCCAGACACAGGTAGAACTCATTGTTCATGTATCTAGTTACACATGAATAAATGTCCCTCCCATCTCTGACTTAGACTTCTTTCTGCTAGTACCATTCTGTCACCAGCAATCATGCTGTGTCAGCTCTTCATTAATTAATTTATTTTCAGTAACCCACCTCTCCAACCTTTCCCCACGTCCACAAAGCGCTACATTAAATGCAAGGCTTATTATTATTATTATCTCCTGTGTTACAAACCATCTATGTTGAAGATAATTTTGGTCTTTGGTATATTGCATTTTCAAACTATTGTTCGTTTATTTCTTATCTTACCCCAGTCTTCAATGTTGTCAAAAACCTTTTTGAAACTCATCTATGTTCTTCTCCTTTGCCTCTCCGGACACACCGTCACATATTTCCCACTCTAGGAGTAAAGTAGTTAAATCTAAAATGCCAGTTCACCTACTTCTTCTAAGGCTGAGTGAAGCCTCTCAGTCCCAGTTGTGGCTTCATGCATCAGGCACTGGAAGCATCAACTCCACGGTTGCTCACTCCACCTCACCAAGCCAGTCAGGAACCTAGGTGTCTTATTTGATCCTCAACTGTCTTTCCTTCCCCACATCCAATCCATGACCTGCTCTATCTTCCCTCACCTCCACAACAGAACCCGACTCCGCCATTACCTCACACCTCAGGCCGCTGAAACTCTCATTCATGCCTTCATCACATCCAGGCTCGACTATGCCAATGCCCTGCTTGTAGGCCTTCCCAACTCCTCCCTGCGTAGGCTGCAAATCACCCAGAACTCTGCGGCTCATGTCCTCTAGCGCTCCAACTCAGTGAACCCTTCTCGCCTGACTCCTCTGGCTCCCCATCACCCAGAGGATTCAATTCAAGATCCTGGTCCTCACCTACAAAGCCCTCCGTGGCCTCGCCCCACCCTACCTCTGCGACTTCCTAACCCCTAACCAACTTGCACGCTCCCTCCGCTCAGCGGACTCTAGCCTGCTCCATGTCCCCCACTCCACCATTGGCACACAAGCCTTCAGCCATTCGTCGTCCAATCTCTGGAACTCCATCCTGCAGTCCCTCTGCCTTGCCCCCTCCCTGGCCTCCTTCAAGTCTATTCTCAAGACCCTCCTCTTTGATGGTCCCATTGTTCCCAAATCCCCCCTTTCCCTCCACCGTCCCCGATCCCATCTCAGGTCTGAAACAATGACTATCCAGTGAAAGGCGCTGTACAAGTGTACGTTTGTTGTTCTTGACCATGTTGCATACATTCACAATATCACAAACAGTTAAGATGAAGAGGCTCTTCACTCCGTTTGATCTGTCTATCCATTGCTATGAAACTGTTTCTTAACAACAACAAATGACTTCTGCACAGCACTTTTCACATCGGGAGGATGTCCCAAGGCACTGGACAGTCAGAGATTTGGTTGGGGATTGGGATCAGGAGGCATGGAGGGCAGGGAGGGTAATGATAAGGAAGAGTGGGGAAAGTAGGTGATGAAAAGCCTGGTCGAAGAGGAGCATCTTGATAGGCCTTGGAAAGGCCTAAGGGAGAGAACAACGCGAAAATACTGTGGGATGGTGAGGGCAGAGAGGCTGAAGCTAAAATATAAACAAATCTGTGTCAGCAATTCTGTGCTTGAATATCCCACAGCCAAGTCAATAAGATATCTGGCCCAACATTGGCCCATTGCATTATTAGCAAGGTTTGGATTCCAAATACAGAGGTACCTCTCGTCACTGGAGCTCAGTCACTGGCCTCCAAAAGCCCAACCATTTAGCCACCTGACCAGCCAGCTCCCAATACAATTGACACACAGCTCACTCCTCGTTTGCATGTCAAGTTTGAACACTTTGATATAAGTGAGTATTGAAGCGGAACCATTCCACCGATAGGAGACAATTCTTCCACTTTGTGTGTCTCTCAATGTACACACGATTCTCAGCAATGTCAGTGGGAATTATAAATCTCAAAATGGCTGTGTTCTTGTAGCCGACCACAGGGAACACAGCTTTAGAACCATGTGGTATATACACTTATGTCATACAATAATAGCCCACTAATGGATATTAACATTGTGATGTTGCTGGTGGTGTGAAATGTGCTTTGACGCCTCTTATTTTATTTTCCAGCACATGGGAAAAACAGAAGACAGAGCATGTTGTTCTAGGCTGTCTTTCAAAAGAATAAAGAATTGAGTTCCATCTGCTTGCTGTTTTACATTGCAGCTACACAAGATCCTGATTTTGTGAAGCCAAAAACTTTCCATTGTGTTTCGGACGACAACTTGAACTTCTAAAACGTCTTCTTTACTGCCATCTTTGCAATGGAGTCTTTTCTTCAAACCTAGAGATTGTTTTATATTCGCTAGTCACAGTGTGATGTTATATACATATATATATATATATATATATATATATATATATACGTATATGATTTTATATATATATATATATATATATATGTAAAAACGGTTTATGGTTCACTTCTGCTGTTCTAGAGCCAGTGGGTTACAGCTGTTGTAACTCTAGCTGCAGTTTTGTGCAGGACTGGAAACACAGTGCTTATTTATTGGGAATCATTGCTGCTAAATGACTACTGTCCATATGTACCACAGCATCCGCGAGTGCCCTGGTGGAAAATGTGAGAGTGGCTTGTAGCATGTGAATGCATCTGTTTCTCCTATTAACTATTTTACAGCATTTGCAGGATTTTCCGTCTTTATTTGTTCAGCTGCTGTTGGCTTTTGAATGTCTGATAGAATTAGAATTCTTGCTTTTCCTTCCAATGTGATTATGGTTAGCGCTGCCCTCACACCCACCAAGCTCAAAGTCCACAACTTACATTTGTTTAAAATCCTTCATCGCCATGAGATGTGTTTTTTTTTTCTTTTAAAAAAAACCCAATATTTAAGCAATCCAGCAGCAAATCTGGTAATTTTGTAGTTGCCAAGTGTTTACATATTCATTCCACCTCCTTTTACCATGTCACTGTACAACCAGATAGGAATTCAGAGAGTTCCATTTTGTAACTGATAGTTTTTCTTTGACAGATTGTTTATACTGATTTCACTACAGATCTTGTATTTCTCTAGGAGTATCCTAAGGAGGTTTTGGTTACCAGTATTGGTGTGTGTATGTGTGTGTATTTGCCTTTCTAAATGATGGATTTAGTGGACCTGATCTTAGGATCACTATTGATGTAAACTCAAGTTATCAAATGCATGATCAAATGTATGATCATTGGTAACTCCATTTTTTCTGACTTTTACTGTAAACTTATTCAGGGTCCTACCATTTTCTTAAAAATTGGGTAGCGTGATGTTATTTAACAGTGTTAAATGTATTTTGTATGTTTTAACTTTATTTGTGAACTGTGATTGATGGTGGCATGTTGAAAAACAGTGTTTTATGTTGTGTTGCCTGTGAATGGATTTTATCAGAGCTTTTCGAGAAGAAAAAGGAAACAGATTAATTGGTAACATTGTACATTGGACCACTACCATTCAACATTTATCAAAATGATTCCAAGCTGAAATTGTAGATTGAACTAAAAACTGCTGTGCTATTTCTGACTGACAGTTCTATTTTTTTCTGAAAATATAAATATTACAATGCATTTCTCGTTTTCACTGTTCTTTTCTGGACTAGCCTCGTCGATGTTTGGGCAAGTTTCCTTAATCCACATGCCTCTGTTTACTTACCTAGCAGTAAGTAGGAACCTGATTGTATTTCCGGGGGTCATAATTCCTTAACAAACATACTCAAGCCACGATTGTTTGTGGGACACGGTTGTGTGCAATTGGCTGCCATTTTGCCCACAAAATATATAGTCAATTCGTTTTACGGTCTATTGTGTGAAGCGCATTGAGACACCTTGAATAATTCTCAAATTCAATATAATAATAATTTTGAGATGCAATATCAAATGTAAGTATTATTATTATATTGAAATAATATATGGATTCTTTCCCCACCTAAATATAGTTCAAAAAATTGTATTTTGGAACCCATTAAATCTAATTTGAAATACCCAGATTTTGCTGATACATCTTGCCATGTTTCTTATTTTTTAGTCTACAGCTCAATATGTGAAATATGTAATTAAATTTGAGATACTTACGATGGACTTCCATTGCAATTAAGGCTGGTTTGATTTGATTTTTCTTTCATAAGGCACATTAGGCAAATAATTTGTAATTCGTTATTGGATTTTTTTATAATTGAAATCAGTTTAGTCATCTTACCATACCTTCACTGGGGTGGAATATACCAACTTCCATTATTTTCATAATGTGTGAGGGAGATTACTCATGTATATATTTATATATATATATATATATATACATACAGGTACCCCGCCCCAATCGCGTTTTTTCCTACCGCGAATTTCATGTATCCATGTTTGGCTCGCTGCGACAACCCTTGCTAACCACGGCAATGGGTTTTGCGTATCCACGGGTTCTAACACTAACACTAGCGTTTCGCACTAGGACCCAGTTGAATCAACAAGCCACGATGTCGCTTTGCGCTAGCGTTTAGTGCTACGAGCCAGTTGCGATGTCGCAATCAACCAGCCACGATGTCGCTTCTCTGCATCAACCCTCTCGGTGTCACCCACCACACCACCTTCTCCACATCCACCCCCTCGCACTCGTCGGTGATTGATGATCTGGAGGAGGCAGAGAGTGCGTGGGGCCCCTCTTCCATGTAACAGCAGTAACAACCACCTCCCCCATCATCATCATCATCATTAGGGTTTAGGTAAATAACATGATTTTTTTGTGTTTAGTTCAAGGACAAGCAACTTACTTCCCCTATTCCCATGTTTCCCATACTGGCCCTGCATTTTCCAACCACGGTTTTACTAACCGCAGAGGTTTTTACGAACATATCCCCCACGGCTGGGGAGTGATACCAGTATATTAATATAGTCTTTCTATATTTATTGAGCACTTAATGATAGTAATAATAATACTAAAATCATTGCATTTGATATAGCTTATCTTATTTGAGACGGTGTATGATGTTTTTACTCTTGGCTAAACCCTCCTCGTCACCTTTTTTGAGTCTACGCCGGCACTCTTGGATGAAGAATGGATTGAAAACCCTGAGGTTCTGATGTTTATTGAACCACATATATTTTACAAAGTTGTAGTCAAAATACAAATATAAGGCAGATCTGCCTATAATACATAAAAAACCAAATGATTGTTTGAAACATACACTGGAAAATAACATCAATCTTACTCGCTAATACATAGTATCATGTCCTTTAACAGCCAATAATTGAAAGCTGATACAAAGCTTCAATTATTTAATAATGCTAATAATCTGCCCCTCAAGAACAGTTCAGGTTCATTTACAAGTTAAGTAAAAACACTAAGCATAAGTAGGCACAGCTGGTTAGACATTCATCAAAAGCACAGTGCATAAAACGCAAGGTACAAGGAAAAGGCTATATGTTTGTTACCAACTTCATTATAAAATGATGGGGAAACTCATTGAAAAACACTTGAGAGGTATTCAATACATACTTCATGGCATCCATCCATCTGAACTGGCAACTTACCATCAGTGACATATGCTCACTGCTACAAATAATTCATCATGGTCTACATTTTGGCATTAATAACTGGTCCCTTTTACCCCTTCAGTGAAACACTAGGATGATTTCTGGGTGTTTGAGGAAAGCAGCAGGGGAGAGATCCCATCCAAACTCGGGATTGGGATGGGAAGGTGACCATTCACTAGAGTTGGGAACTGGAAGTGAAGAAAGACAAGGTTAAATCGTAAAATACCACTTGATATTGTTGATACCTCCAACTTTGGAAAGTAATATTGATAATAAGAATCATAGAATTACACAACAGCAACAACTTCAATTTATATATCGCCCTCCACGCAAGACGGCGTAACAGAGCATTTTACAACAACGGATCCCGGGACTGAGCCAGGGGCAGGGGTAGAAAGGTGACCAAAGGCGCGATCAAAGAGACCAGACCTGATGGAGCGAAGGCAACGGGTGCTGGTTTGAGAGAGGAGGTCGGAGAGGTAGAGGGGGTGCAGAGGAATGCAGGGATTTGAAAACAAGGGTGAGGATCTTGAAATCTATCCTCTCTGGGACAGGGAGCCAGTGAAGTGGCAAGAACTGGAGTAATGGGGGAGCGAAGTTTGAATGCGAGCAGCAGAGTTTTGAATGAGTTGGATTTTATGGATTGTGGTGGAGGGGAGACCGGCGAGGAGGGCGTTGCAATAGTCCAGCCGAGGGGACCAAAGTTTCAGCGGCTTTTGGGGTGAGATATTGCTGGAGACAGGCGATCCGTCGGAGGTGGAAAAAAGCAGTGCTGGTAAGGGACCGGATATGGGGGAGGAAGGACAGTTGGGGATCGAACCTGACGCCAAGGTTGCGCACAGGTTCGGAGAGTTTTAGGGGCCAGGCCGGGAAGGTGGAGGAGGTGAGAGCCATGCGATTCAAAGAGTATGGCTTCTGTCTTGTCAACATTCAGCTGCAGGAAGTTCACGCTCATCCAGCTCCTGATGTCTGCCAGACAGGCTGACAGAACATCAGGGGACTGGGAGTCGCAAAAGTGAGGTGGAGAAATAGAGTTGGGTGTCATCAGCATACATGTGGAAGTGTGCCCCATGTCTGCAGATGACATCCCCAAGAGGGAGCATGTAGATGAGCAAGAGGAGGGGGCAAAGGATGGACCTTTGGGGTACCCCACAGGTAACCGGGTAAGAGCGGGAGGAAAAGACGCTTATTGAGATGTACTGCTGGCGTTTTGTGAGGTAGGACTCGAACCAGGCAAATGCGGTCCCGCTGAGGTGGATCAATCAATCAAAACTTACATTGATACCATTTACCTTTCACGTCGAGAGGACTTCCCAAGGCGCTGTACAGTTAGGTAAGGCCAAGAGCAGGGGTGGAGGGGTCGGGGCAGATCGAAGAAGAGTAGGAAAATTGACTGTATATTTGTGAGCGAAATGTAGCAGCCAAATTGCGCACAGCAGTGTCCCACAAACAGTCATGGAAGTGAGATTAAGGGAAATGGGGGGAAAAGATGGCATAGGGAGGGGTCGGAGCAGGGGGAAGGAGAGCAGGAAAGCCGACCGTATACTTATGGGTGAAACGCGGCAGCCAAAATGCGTACAGCAATGTCTCAGAAATGGGGCCGGGGAGAAAGGGGGAAAAGAGGGCAAAGGGGGAGAGGGAGGGAAAGGTTGTGTTGAGCAAGGTCAGGGAGGAAAAGGGGGGAGAAAGGGGGGCAAAGGAGAGAGGGAGGGAAAGGTGGGTGGGGGGCAAAATCAGCGAGAAAGGAGGGAAGAGGAAGAGAAGGGGAAAAGAGGGGAGAGAAAGTGGGGAAAGGGAGTGAGGGAAAAAGAAGAAGAAGGGGGGGGGAAAGGCCAGGGGCGGGGGGTGGGGGGGGAACCAAACAACAACAGCAATAAACAACAAAAGCAATAATATTAACAATAAAAACAACAATCAACAACTAACAATAGTCCAGCAACCGCTCCTTCTCCCCGCCACCCGCCCGGACGATCTTCAAAATGGCAGGAAACAGTGGATGACAGAGGACAGGCGGTGGAGGAGGATGGTGTGGTCGACTGTGTCGAATGCAGTGGACAGGTCCAGGAGGCTAAGGAGGCAGAGGGACCCCTGGTCACAGATAGAGAGGACGTCGTTTGTGACTTTCACAAGCGCAGTCTCTGTACTGTGGGAAGGACAGAAACTGAACTGGAGGTGTTCGAAAAGGGAGTGGGAGGAGAGGTGAGCACGAGGTTGGTTGGCAACAATGCGTTTGAGTGCTTTGGCAAGGAAGGGCAGGTTTCAAATTGGGTTTCAATAGTGGCTAGGGTTTGAGGGATCTAGGGAAGGTTTCTGAGGAGGGGGGTTGAAGGCAGCAGTTTTGAGGAGGGCAGGGATTGATCCTGTGGAGAGGGACTGGTCGATGATATCGGCCAGCAGTGGACTGAGAAGGGGAGCTGGGTGACTGGTAAGTTGGTGGGAAGGGGTTTGAGGCAGCAGGTGGTGGTACACAGCATAGAAGGAGGCCATTTGGCTCTTTGTTTCTGTGCCAGCTCTTTGAAAAGAACTTTCCAAATCAATCTTACTCCCCCACTCTCTCCCCAGAGCCTTGCAAACGTGTCCTCTCCAAATAATTATCCAGTTGTAGTAGTACCATAGCTCTGCTATTATATTTAAATCCTTGCTGTATCTTAATCCTTTGATATAATGACTTACTACGTCCTCAAAACATCTCACATAATATACTGAAAAGTGAATTGACTACACATTGAAAGTCATGGATTGAGTGCTCATTTTTAAATATATAAATTATTTTGAAGGGTTTATTACCCAGAAACGTGATCTGCCAATTGACTAACAACTGGTTTCCTACTTACTGCTAGGTAAACAGGTGTGTGGAGTAAGGAAACTTGCCTAACGTATTTCCCTGCCTGGAAATCAAACCAAGTGTCAAGGTGAGTGCTCTTAACCAAATCCCCACTGGATTCCACAAACCAGTGTATCTATGAAGCATTTTAAACACAAGGACACAGTGAAGGAAAATAAATTCTGGCTTGTACCGTTTGTATAAAGCAGCCTTGCTGTTACCAATAACAGTAACACACAGGAAATATTTGCTGAAACAGGTAAGCAGACTTAAATATGTTTAAATGGCTACATTATTGTAAGATCGGCACATATCATTAGTACAAATCCAAGTTACTTAAGACCAAGATCTTATTTTGAGCAGCTCGCTGATACAGTACCTTTATGCTCAACAGACATAGTGACATGGCCGAGATCCAATACAACTTAATTGACAAACGAATGTCATTAGCAATAATCCTTAGCCTTGAGTTCAACATAAGATGGTTGTGAGCTGGTGATGTTACAGCTGAGTGAAACCAGTAGACATTTCTTAACATTTCTAACCCAATTTATGAAATGTCCGCTTAAAAAGTTCCTGAATAAAGACATACCTGAAACAGAGATCCTGGTCCCTGTAGTCGAGCAGGACTTAATGGAGCCACTGGACTGAGTGTGCTCCAGAAGTGAATACTGGACAGTAATGGGCTGGGGGTCAACAGGATTCCATTAGGTGTCTGTGACAGAGAAACACAATCTTACCTTTGGCAAGCCTCAAACCATCATCCAATTCACATTGAACTAGATGTAGAGTTTTGGTGAACCAAGTAATGAAAATGGTAAGTGCACTAAATCTTCCTCTATCTACCAATAAAGTACATGAATTGGTAATCAACCTATTGTAGGTTTTACTCGCAATTATTCCACCCAATACAAAAGCACAGAAATGCCATCTTTACCATACAGTAAACCTGGCCTAATTCTGATCTGTATAAATCGTACCATCGCTAAATCGTTCATCTTCACAACTACTGTTGAAAAGTTTATATTCTATATAAGTTTGATAAAACTCATGCTTTGCATTAGTCATATTAAATCCCAACTAATATATACTATTTATGAGATTAACAACAATTTGCATTGTATATAGCGCCCTCGAATTTACTGTATTTAAGTGCAAACAACAACAACAGAATTACACTTGTATAGTGCCTTTCACGTCAGGAGGACGTCCCAAGACGCTGGGCGTCATTGTTTCAGACCCAAGCTGGGGACGGGGTTGGAGGAGGGAAGTGGGGGATTAGGAGTTGCCGATGAGACCATCAAAGAGGATGGTCTTAAGGCGGGACTTGAAGGAGGCCAAGCAGAGGGCGAGGCAGAGGGACTGTGGGATGGAGTTCCAGCAGTTGGGGGCAGAGTGTCTAAAGGCTCACCCGCCAATGGTGGATTGGGTGGGTCAGGGGACGTGGAGCAGGCCAGAGCCTGCTGAGCAGAGGGGGTGCTCAGGTTGGTAAGGGGTAGAAAGTCACAGATGTAGGGTGAAGCGAGGTTATGGAGGGCTCTAAATGTGAGGACCAGGATCCTGAATTGGATCCTCTGATGATGGAGAGCCAATCGAGGATGGGGGAGATGGGGTCACGGAGTTTGGAACAGTAGAGGACACAGGCCATGTTCTGGATCATCTGCAATCTGTGGAGGGAGGAATTGGGAAGGCTGACAAGCGGGCATTTGCATAGTCGAGCCGGGATGTAATGAAGGCATGAATGAGGGTTTCAGCGGCTTTAGGGGTAAGGTAGTGGAGGAGTCTGGCAATATTGCACCATGCACAGTAATGAATGAAAGCATTTAAGCTGGAAAGATCAGTTCTTTAAATATGGCGTATGGTATTCTATTCCAAGAATCTTCCCGCCACCCCACTGCTTTGGACCATCATTCCCAAGGATTGCAAGGATTATTATTATTATTGTTATTAGGTGTGGAGTAAGGAACCTTGCCTAAGGTTCCCCACCCAGGAATCGAACCCGGGTCTTCTTATTTGCCGGGCGAGTGCTCGACTCAATACGCTCTAATTACTTTGTGCTCCATTGTTAAAGGCCTTTATAGAAAGATACGGTAACAGTGGTGGATCATTTCAAACACTGACCTGTGCAGTGAAAAAAGCAGGCGTCAAGGAACCTGAGGGGAGTGCTGGGCTGTTCAAGGCAATTGAACTGGCGTCTGTGCTGGCTATAATTAAAGAGGGAGCTGGGATCTCCAGGCCTTTGGGTTTCTTAGCTTTGGGAGGATTGAGGGGCAAACTTCTCAGCTCAGCTGGAGACAGCGATTTTCCCTTGGAGGCTGCCGAGAGGTTCAGAGGCTGAGAAGATTGTTCTGAATCATACAGATCGAGCTCGATAATGGAGCCTCTGCGGTGTCCTCCGTGTCCATGTCCGTGCCCATGTGCGTGTCCATGAGCAGCGAGGGAGGAAGGGTGTAAGGAGGGCGAGGCCATCGCAGAGTGAAACGATGCAAAAGAGGACGGCGCTGAGGAAGAGAGAGCCGTGAAGAACGTTGAGGCGACCACGGCTTCTGGAGAAGGAGAAGGCGAGGAGGGGACCGAGACAATGGGCACGCTCACCGCCTTGTCATTGCTGTTCGTGACAAATCTTATGACCGTCCTGACTTCTTCAGGCGGGGTTTTCCCGGCGTTGTGTTTCTCCTCCTTTCTTTCCATTTTGATGGACTTGAAGAACTCGGACCTGTTCTGCAAGGAGTTGATGGTGAACGAGGTGTAGAGTCCTGAGTGGATGTAATCGTTGCGGCTCGCGCCTCTAATGGCAGACAATGTCATTTTGTGGTGGTCCGTGCTGTCAGAGTTGGACTGAATGTCAGTGTCTCTGAGCAAAATGTTTTCTCTGCTGCTTTCCAGAGAATGAGGGTCCATTTTTAAAATGTCTGGAAATGAGACAAATTTATAAACAAATTTCTGCCCAATCACCTTCTTAATAATATTCTGTGGAGAGGGAGAAATAACGGGCATTAATTAGAACACAGGCCGGATGGACTGAGGAGAGCTTTCCAACATTTACAAAAACTTTACAATAGTATGTACAACACACAGGTAGAAACTGACAAGATGGGACACATGGATAGCAACAATGGCGGGTCATAAAAATCATACAATTTTACGGCACAAAAGGAGGCCATTCGGCCCATCTAATCTGTGCCGTCTCTTTGAAAAGAGCGACTCAATCCCACTGCCCAGCTCTCTCCCCATAACCTAATAGACCTGTTCTCCCTAAATAAAGATCTAATTCTCTTTTAAAAGCTGTTATCGAATCGGCCTCCACCACCTTTTCAGGCAATGCATTCCAGATTCAAACAACCCGCTGAGTGAAAAAACTTACTCCTCAGCTCCCCTCTACTTCGTTTTGAAACCATTTTAAATCTGTGACCACGAGTCACTGATTCGCCCACCAGTGGAAACAGTTTTTCCTTACTCACCCTGTCGAATCCCCTCATGATTTTATAAACCTCTATTAGGTCTCCTAATAACCTTCTCTTTTGCAAAGAGAATAAACCTAGCCTATCTAGCCTTTCCCCATAACTGAAGGCCCTCAATCCTGGTACCATTCTAGTAAACCTACTTTGCACCCTTTCCAATGCCTTAACATCCTTTCTATAGTGTGGTGACCAGAATTGGACACAGTACTCCAGCTGAAGCCTAACCAAAGTTTTATAGAGGTTAGTCAGCACTTCCTGACTTTTGTACTCTATACCCCCATTTATAAAGCCTAGTATCCCATATGCCTTCTTAACGGCTTTGTCTACCTGTCCTGCCACCTTCAAAGAGTCTCTAACACAAATCCCCAGGTCTCTCTGTTCCCTCACACCCCTTAAATTGTACTATCTAGCCTATATTGCCTCCCCTCATTTCTTCTCCCAAAATATATCACCTCACACTTCTCTGCATTAAACTTCATCTGCCATGAGTCTGCCCACTTTACCATTTTATCTATATCTTCTTGCAGATGGTTACTATCCTCCTCACTATTTACTATTCTCCTCAACTTAGTATCATCTGCAAACTTGGAAACTGTGCTCCCTACACCCAAGTCCAGATCATTAATATATATTAAAAAGAGCAGTGGTCCCAAAACCCATCCCTGGAGGACACCACTGCACACTTCCCTCCAGTCTGAAGAACAGCCGCTCACCACAACTCTCTGCTTTCTGTCTCGCAGCCAGTTGTGGATCCATGCTGCCACTGTCCCTTTAACGCCGCGGGCCTCTACTTTCCTAATAAGCTTCTCATGCGGCACTTTGTCAAATGCCTTTTGAAAGTCCATGTAAACTACATCAACTGCGCTACCCTCGTCCACCCATTCCATTACCTCATCGAAAAATTCTATCAGATTTGTAAGGCAAGATTTGCCTTTAACAAATCCATGCTGGCTGTCCTTTATTAGCCTATATCTTTCTAAGTGAAGATCTACCTTGTCCCTGTTTATAGACTCTAGACGTTTGCCCACTACCGACGTTAGACTGACTGGCCTGTAGTTCCCAGGTTTGTCCTTCTGCCCCTTTTTATACAGTCCTCTGGCACCACCCCTGTGTCCAAGGAAGATTCAAAGATTGTGGCCAGAGCCTCTGCTATTTGCTCCTGTACTTCCCTTTGTAACCTAGGATGCATCCCATCTGGACCAGGTGACTTATCTACCTTGAGCGCCATCAACCTTTTTTGTACTTCCTCTCTGTTTATAGTAATCCTATTCAGTTCTTCTACCCTCTCCTCCAATACTGTAGCATTGGCTGCTTCCTCTTCTCTTGCGAAGACAGAGGCAAAGTACTCACTCAGTACATCAGCCATGCCCTCTGCCTCCAAAATAAGATTTCCTCCTTGGCCCCAAAAGATGCGCATCGTGTGGACAACCCTACAGTTCACTTAAATCAATAGCAACAAATGGCATTTACACAGAGCCTATCATGTCAGGAGCAAAGCCCAAGGACAGTAATGGATTTGGACCCGAGCTGGGGGTTGGGATCAGGAGGGTGGAGGGCAGGGAGGGTGGGGGGGCGGGGTGGAAGGGTAGAGGATAGTGAGGGTAGGGTTTAGGAAGGTGGAGGGAGGAGGAGTAAGGGCAGAAAGGTGGGGGAAAGGAGGAGTGGAAGTGGGGGGTGTGGGTGTTAGGAAGTTGGTCAAAGGTGAGATCGAAGAGGCTGGTCTTCGGACAGGCCTTGAAAGAGGCACTGGAGGGAGCGAGGGGGAGGGACTGGGATGGAATTCCAGAGCGTTGGGGGCTTGACCTACAATGTTTGTGGTGGGGCCGGGAGGGTAACATGGTGCAGAGGGAGGGAGGGATGGAGTTGATATGGTATTAGCAGGTCACAGGTAGGGAGCCAGGCCGGGGGTGAAAGGGCTTTCGAGAAGACATAGGAAATACAGTACAACATAAAAGGAGAATCAGTGATTGATTGATTTTGTGAATTCTCTGTGTGAGATTTAGAGAAGCCGCCAGCTGCAGAGGATTCTATCAATAATAATCATAACATTTGTTAAATGTCATTGAGCTGCCTCTGGGTGGAGAGGAGGGATCAGCACGGCAGAATGATTTCACTTTGACGTGTGTAATTCATTTTAATTTCACTTAGCATATCTTCAAATTTGAACCAGTATTTAACCAATCGCTCGTGATTATTGGCTGCCACAGTTCACCCACAAAATACACACAGTCACTCCACTTCACAGTACAGTTTATCCCTTTGAGACATCTCGGAGACGGTGATAAGGCGCTACGTCAAATGCCGGGATTAACATTATTGTAAAATGATTATTATAAAAGTCTGCTGTGTAAGTAAGTACTCGTCGCTGTACCTTATCGTAATAATATCTCAGTGCCCTGCTCAGCTTATCGTAATTCATGTTGGTTTTGTTTTTACGAAGCCCCCACAATTTGGCGACATCCTCGGCCTTGAGCAGCTTGAATTCCCCGTCACTGGAGGTCCAGCAGATCAGATGTTCGTGTTTCTGGTCCAGCAACAACTGCAGCAGAAACTGCCATAATGTTATTGCACTCTCCATCCCTGAAACACACAGGCAGACACAGAGCCTCAGCCGGCTGGATATCCGTAAGCTTTCAGCTTCCCTTTTTTCTGTTAGCATTTTGTGAATGCCTTGAGTGGAGCTCCTGTAGCTCAGTGGTTAGAGCACTCGCCGTACAAGCGTGAGACCTGTGTTTCGAAACCAGGCAGGTCAGGGCGAAACATTGGGCAAGTTTCCTTACTCCACACACACACACACACACACACACACACACACACGCCTAATAATAATCCGTCAAAAAAAACACAATAATAAAATTGGTCATTTCAATCCATGACTGTTTGTGGGACGCTGCTGTGCGCAATTGGCTGCCACGTTTCGCCCACAAATAGACAGTGAATTCACTTTACAGTATATTCTGTGAAGCGCTTTGAGACGTCTAGAAGACATGTAAAGAGCTATATCAAATTGAAGGATTGTTATTATATTATTATTATGACTAACCAGGACAAAGGCACAGAACCTTGGCTTATTACTTCTCATCTTTCAGCTGGCTCGAGCATCTTGTTAAGACCTGTTAGCTCAGTGGTTAGAGCGCTCGCCTCATGAGCGAGATTCCCAGGCAAAAAGGGCAAAACCTTAGACAAGTTTTCTTATTCCACATGCCTCTGTTTACATAGCTGCCAATGTTAGTTGATTGGCAGATCACTTTTCCAGTATTAATCCCTTCAAAAAATAATAACTCAAATCTACGACTGTTTGTGGGGACGCTGCTGTGCGCAATTGGCTGCTGCGTTTTGTCCACAAAATATACAGTCAATTCATTGTACAGTAACCCTGTGAAACACTATGAGAGGTTTCGAACACATGATAAGGTGCTTAGAGTGGTTAGAGGGATGTCCTCTCGACGTGAAAGGCACTATATAAATATAAGGATTGATTGATTGATTGATTGATTGAAAATGCAGTGATTATTTTTTATTATTATTACTTTTATAACTGCATTACAATGTAATCACCACCAGGTGGCGCGTCCACAGCACGTTTCCCTATCCTCTTCACCATATTTCTCTCACCTTCTAATAAAGTCTGGTACTGGACAACACTAGCTAATGAGATACTTATGGCTCAGTGGTTCGAGCACTCGCCTTGCAAGTGAGAGACCTGGGTTCAATTCCAGATAGGGCGAAACTTTGGGTAAGTTTCCTTACTCCACACACCTAATAATAATCCCTCAAGGTAAACAAACAATAATAAAATTGGTCATTTCAATCCACGACTGTTTGTGGGACACTGCTGTGCGCAAATGGCTGCCGCCTTTTGCCCACAAATATACAGTCAATTCACTTTACAGTATATTCTGTAACGCGCTTTGAGACATAAAGTAGACGTGTAAAAAATACTATATCAAATGCATGGATTATTATTATTATTATAGTATGCGCCAGAGCTGTTAGAAGATTTGTTAAAAATCACTTTAATGTGCTTATCTGTAAAAATAATCAGTTTATGATCTTTTAAACGAACACCTTAAAAGTGATCAGGATTGCGGAATCCTGTAGGGTAGTTATAGAGCGCTCACCTCACAAGCAAGAGAACCTGGGTTCGATTCCCGGTCAGGATAAAACATTGAGCAAGTTTCCTCACTGCAAATGCCTCTCTTTACCAGCCGTAAGTAAGAACCTGCTTGTTAGTCGATTGGTGGATCACTTTCGAGAGGTAATAATCCCTCAATAAAAAAAATCAATAAGAATTTGGTTACTCAAAATCCATGACTGTTGTGGGTACGTTGCTGTGCGCAATTAGCTTCTGCATTTTGCCCTCAAAATATACAGTCACTACACTTTACAGTATATTCTGTTTAAACCAAGCGCACAGCATTCCAGCAAGGAGGGGATTCCTGAAATAAATAATAATAATCCTTGCATTTGATATAGCGCTTTTCACTTATCAACATCTCAAAGCGCTTCACAGAATATACTGTAAAGTGAATTGACTGTATATTTGTGGGTGAAATGCGGCAGCCAATTGCGCACAGCAGCGTTCCCACAAACAGTTGTAGATTGAAATGACCATTTTATTTCTTATTGTTTTTTTTGGACAGGGATTACTATTAGGCGTGTGTGTGGAGTAGGGAAATTTGCCCAAAGTTTCGCCCTGACCTGCATGGATTCGAAACACAGGTCTCAAGCTTGTAAAAGTGAGTGCTTTAATCACTGAGCTACAGGAGCTCCTCATACATCTGATATATACCTATATATGTATATATATACACACACACACATATGTCACCCTCATCATATTACTGTACAGCAATGTGTGGCGCTCCTGTTTAACCCAAGCGCACAGCATTCCAGCAAGGAGAGGATACCTGAAATAAAATAAAGCAATAATCAAATAAACTGAAAGTTAGAATCACATGAGGGGAAAGCAGTTTCACTTCCAGGAGTGACAGGATTTAGCTGGATGTTTGCTTTACCCCTCGGTGGGTGAGGGCTCTGAAAACCTGCCCCCACCTCCCCCGTGAAGTTGTTGTTGTGGCCGAAAGGACCTTGGATTCAATAATAATAACCCTTGCATTTGACACAGCGCAATAATAATCCGTCCAAAATTTTTTTAAAAACAAAACAATAATAAAAATTGGTCATTTCAATCCACGACTGTTTGTGGGGACGCTGTGAAGCGTTCTGAGACGCCGCCCGGTGTGGAGGGCGCTATATAAATCAAAGTTGTTGTTATTGTTGTTGACACTGCTGTAAGCACTATATCAAAGGCAAGGATTATTATTTTTATTATTCGTGCCTTATTGAGACGTCTCAAAGCGCTTCACAGA
Organism: Hydrolagus colliei; assembly: GCA_035084275.1. NCBI lineage: Eukaryota > Metazoa > Chordata > Chondrichthyes > Chimaeriformes > Chimaeridae > Hydrolagus > Hydrolagus colliei. Next base: position 10,468,526 of record CM068746.1, on the reverse strand, counting down.
AATATACCGTTAAGTGAACTGACTGTACGTGTAGCTAAATCGTGCGTAGCAGTGTCCTACAAACAGTGGCGGATTGAATGATGACAAAAATATTTTTTTGGGGGGGCGGGGGGCGGAATTTGGAAGTTCTGAAGCAAGCTCCCAGCCAGCAGAAACACGACTGAAATTTGTGATAAATTAGCAACGATGCCTGAAAGGAGAAACCTTCCTTCTGGGTCACTAGTAAATGTTCCTCCGAAGTTGGTGGTGAACGAATACATGTGGTTGAAGCAACAGTTTACTTTGCATATTTATAGGCCCCTCTACCCCGGCCTCTACAGCTCTCTATATATACAGTAGATTTTTACCTGAGGCACTTCAGTACGTATTCAACGGCCAACTATACTGTTTAGCCGGATACAGCACTGGGAATTTGGTGAGACTTGTCCAACTTGAGTAAGGCTCCCAGCTTTGACTTGCAGAGATAATGTCCATACCTCCATGTTAACAACAACATTTGTACAACTCCTTTCATGTCGGGAGGACGTCCCAAAGCGTTGGAATTTGCTTGTCTCTCTTTCGGGACGTCTGGTTGAGCTTTGAGATGTCTCAATGTCTCTCAAAGCGCTTTAGTATGTATATTCTCTCGAAGTGCTTTCAGACGTCCCGAAGACGTGATAAGGCAGTAGATCAAGTGCAAGGATTATTGGTAGTACTGTGGTTGTATTGATTCCCAAAGTGGTATAATAATAATAATCCTTGCATTTGATATAGCGCTTTTCACGTCTTCTAGACATCTCAAAGCGCTTCACAGAATATACTGTAAAGTGAATTGACTGTATATTTGTGGGCAAAACGCGGCAGCCAATTGTGCACAGCAGCGTCCACACAAACAGTCGTGGATTGAAATGACCAATTTTTATTATTGTGGTTTTTTTGAAAGGATTATTATTAGGCGTGTGTGTGTGGAGTAAGGAAACTTGCCCAAAGTTTCGCCCTGACCTGCCTGAATTTGAACACAGGTCTCACACTTGTAAGGCGAGCGCTCTAACCACTGAGCTACAGGAGCTCCACATCTTGATTGGACAATCAGGCTGGCTAACCCTCAACATGGCTTTGGGTTGCAGAAAGCCAGCTGCTTAAAATGCCTGTGTAATAATAAAACTGGCTACTGTAGTAAAATACAACCCCAGATAACTGATATCAAAGGGCCAGTTGTTTGGGCAAGTATTTGAATCATGTTTAACTTGTCCAGTCAAACTGGAATAAGTCTGATCTGTAAATCATACCATTGCCTAAGACATACATTTGCTCAAGCCACGTTCAAGAATTTATCTTTACGCAATTTATCTACCCGAGCTTGACGAAAGTTATACTTTTCACGTGATATTAGATATTTGGTCTGAAGTGGAGTCCTGTTGCTCAGTGGTTAGAGCGCTCACCTCGCAAGTGAGAGGATCTGGATTTGAATCCTGGGCAGGGTGAAATGTTTAAGTTCCCTCACTCCACATACCTCTATTTATCCTTTCCTACTTACCAGCAGTAAGTAGGAACTCTGATGTTAGCCATGATCTAATAGAACTGGGGGAACAAGCTTGAGGGGCTGAATGGCCTTCTCTGTGTTCCATGGAGCTCCTGTGACTCAGTGGTTAGAGCGCTCACCTTACAAGTGTGAGACCTGTGTTCAAATCCAGGCAGGTCAGGGTGAAACCTTGGGCAAGTTTCCTTACTCCACACACACACACACGCCTGATGATAATCCGTCCAAACCCCCCCCCCCCCCCCACACAATAATAAGATTGGTCATGTCAATCCACAACTGTTTGTGGGGGACGCTGCTGCCACATTTTACCCACAAATATACAGTCAACTCACTTTACAGTATATTCTGTGAAGCGCTTTGAGACGTTGATAAGATGTGAAAAGCGCTATATCAAATGCAAGGATTATTATTATTATTATTATTATGAAGTATGTGGTTCAGCGATCAGAAATGTCAGAAGTGTAATCACTAAAATCTTCAAATCCCAAACTAGCTTTCACATTTTCTTTCCTGTTGATTTCATGTCTTTGTTACTCACCGCGTGATTCAGTCAACTCAGGAAAGATCAGCTCAGCTCTGAACACCCCAGGGTTTGGGGACTGGAGTTTCCGCGTTTCTTATTGGTCGGGTTCAGATAGTAATGTTTCCTGGCAGCACATCCTGTAGATTACAGTCCGTCCAACTGCTCAGTAAACTGTAAAACCCGCTAATTCTGGACTTCCTTTCATTATTGGTTTCAAATTGGCTGCTGTGTTTCGCCCCAAAATACACAATCACTCACACTCCACTTTATACTATATCCTGTGAAGCGCTTTGCAACATTTCAATGACTTGATGTAAGATGCTGCGTCGAATGTCGGGACAAGATTTTACCAGGCTCTGAGAGTAGCATCAGAAAAAAGGAATTAAATTGTGTGAGAAAGTGTGTGTGTGTGTGTGAGTGTGTGTCCTCCACCCCTTCCTGATGCCAACCCCCAGCTCAGGTCAAAATCCCTGACTGTCCAGCAACTTGGGACGTCCTCCTGACATGAAAGAATTCAGTGTAAATGCCATTCGTTGTTGAATATTGGGCAGAGAGCCTTACTTTTGAGAACCCACCACTCTACACTAACTGATAGTTACTCTCCAGCGCCTTGGGACGTCCTCCTGACATGAAAGATGCTGTACCAGTATCATGTTGTTGTTGATGATGGCATCGCTCTGTCCTTTCTTGTTGAATCGACTGTTGTTTCACATCGAAATGGAACCAACCAGCCGGGCGGACATATAGAGTGTCCAGCAGACAGCAAGTCTCCGACCAAATAACTGCCGTGTTTGGTGAAGCCCAACGTAAGTAGACAGTATCTCTCTCTCTCTCCCTCTCCCTCTCTCTCAACCCAACAATCCACACAATACGTCCACTCACTCAGTCTGTGCTCCACATGATTTAAGGTTTAGCATCATTTTAAAATGTTTGGGGACAGCAAACAACTAGAGTAAAATACACATTAGAATGGGCAGCATCTTGTGATGTGTTGGTTGTCTGTCTCTCTCTCACACACAGCCCAGAGTTAACCACCTGACACTCACGATTTAATAATAATAATCATTGCATTTGATATAGCTCCTTATCACATCTTATCGACGTCTGAAAACGCTTCACAGAATACGCTGTAAAGTGAATTGACTGCATATTTGTGGGCGAAACATGGTAGCCATTTGCGCACAACAGCGTCCCAACAGTCATGGATTGAAATGACCAATTTTTATTATTGTGGGTTTTTTTGTTCGGATTATTATTATTAGGCTCGTGAGTGTGTGTGTGAAGTAAGGAAACTTGACCAACGTTTCGCCTTGATCTGTCTGGATTCGAACACAGGTCTCACGCTTGTAAGGCGAGTGCTCAAACTACTGAGCTACAGGAGCTCCACATTTGGGTGGGTGCAAACAGTTGTCATTTCTTGAAGTGATTTCAACCCTCAACAACAACTTATTCAGCACCTTCAACAAACAAATAAACAAATGTTACACTAGTATAGACAGTGCCTTTCACATCAGGAGACCCCTCCAACACAGGGTAGCATCTTACTGGTGTGGAGAGAGACTCAATAACTTGCTCTACAGGAGTGTTAGTCTAAACCGCACCCCGTATCTAAAAGCCTGTTTATCCCTCGGGACCTGGCCAATGCGGTTAAAGCACGTGCTGGATATTCAGCCAAAAACGCACCCCCCCAAAAAAAAAAAATTAACGCATTTTTCCGGATAAATTCCGGTTAATCGAATGCGGACCTTTTTTTTGCGATGCCGGTTGTATGGAAGTTACGGTTGATCGGGTGCCAGATGAACTGTATATATATTTATCTTGCCTATCATTATTATGGAGTCCTGTAGTTCAGTTGTTAGAGCATTCGGTTTGATTTTCCGGACCGGATAGCGATATGTTAGGCAAGTTTCCTTATTTAATGTGCAACGCCGCTGGTTACCCAGCAGGCTGCCGCATTTCATCTACAAAATAAATAAGACAAATACTTTGCAGTATATTCTGCGAAGTGCTTTGAGACGCCTCGAAGACTTGATAAAGTGCTGTAACAAATCCAATGATCATTGTGTCATTGTTATGTTATAATAATAATAATCCTTGCATTTCATATCAGGCTTTTCATGTCTTCTAGACGTCCCAAAGCGCTTCACAGACTATAGTGTAAAGTGAATTGATTGTATATTTGGTGGGCAAAACGCAGCAGCCAATTGTGCACAGCAGCATGGGTTGAAATGACCAATTTTTTTTAAAAAAGGGATTATTATCAGGCATGTGTGTGTGGAGTAAGGAAACCTACCCAAAGTTTCGCCCTGACCTACTGGAAATCAAACTCAGGTCCTCTCACTTGTGAGCTTACAGGACTCCACACTATTATTTGATTATTACATTATCATTTTGTACAATGCATTACTCCTTCAAAACTCAAATTAACAGCAGGAGCAGAGAGATAAAACAAAAAGGATCAGAGGACACAAAACAATTCCCCTCGCAGCACTGACAAACAGAGACGTCAAACCCGAGCCCGCACTGTCAGCCCTGAACACACGCGTGTGTTTTAGGAATTAAGAAAGAGAGGGAAGGGACTGTCAGGAATCTATTGCCCCCAAAGCCCAAGGAACAAACCTGCCGATCAGCGCTGGGGAGAGAGGCAATCCAAACACAACCGCATTTTACTGAAAATTGTGATATATTTATTTATTTGTGTGTTTGTTTATTGACTGAAGTGTGTATGGATCACTCCACACTCTTATCTGCTGAGTCCATGAAATCCGCCAGTGGTGTCGAAAGGAGAGGACCCCTCGAATGAGATTAGCTGCTGCGTGCAGACATTACTGAGACATGACTAAACCGCTTTCTCTCTCCTCTCCTCTCTCGCTGGAGTGAATGGAAAATTCAGGCAGCCTCGCATTCCCTCCCTCCCTCCCTCCCTCCCTCCTGTATCAGACAACCTATTACTTACTGCTTTGCAAACTTAACCCCTGATTTACAATTCTCATCGGCAATGTGATGTGATGGGGGGAGAAGGAGGGAAATGGTAGGGGGGGGGGAGGGGGGGATTGAAGAAAGTCAGAGGCAATCGGTTGTTAATTTGAAAACATTTCTCCCGTCAAAACACAGTCCGTCCACTTCACAGACTGTATATATATATATATCCTGTGAATTGGCTTTGCTTTTTGAGACGTCTCGGGGACGACGTGATTAGCGGCTGATATCAAATGCAAGGATTATTATTATTCTGATTATAAACAAGCATCAGACAGACAGGCGCAGACAGACAGCTCCTTCGCTCGCCGGCTATGTGAGGACTGAGAGAGAGAGAGAGAGAGAGAGTAAATGTTGGGAGCCTCCACACTTGGAAACCAATAGAGCCTTTGTTTGCAGCAGTGACTGACTCACTCCCTGTGTTGTCTGCTGCCAGTTGAGAACCGGAAGCTGATGGCAATTAGTCCTGCTCTTTCCAGACGCTGGAACAAACTCTTGTTTCAGTTTAAAGAAAAAAAAGGTTTCGCCTTCCTTCATCTTACAAGTTTACTGCTTCTCGCTCTCTGTCCATCGCTCTGTCTCGCTCTCTCTCCATCTCCCCTCGACCTTTCTTTGGCTCTCTCTATTGCCAGGCTTCAACCCTTACACACATTGCTGTGCTTGACACAGGCATAATTCCCTCCTCCCTCCCTCCGTCCCCCTCCTCCCTCCCCTCCGTCTCCCTCCGTCCCCCTCCTCCCTCCCTCCCTCCCTCCCCTCCCCCACAAAACCAAACCAGAAACATTTTTGCTGGAAAAAAAATGCAATAATTAAAACTCAACTTCTCTCAGTCAATTCAAATTACAGATGCATTTCCCTGGCTTTCAGCACATACACACACACACATACACACACAGAAATACACACATAGACACACACACATAGACAGACATAGATACACAGAGACACACACACAGACACATACAGACAGTCAGACATTATAAGAGAAAAACACATACAAGAAGACTTTCTCTCTCTCTCTGTGCTGCTCAGACACTCTCCATCCAGCCCTCCCTCCCCACTGACTCCCTCTCTCCATGTCTAAATGGTTTCCAGTGAGAGATCTGACTGAGGAGGAGAGACACACACAGACAGACAGAGAGACAGACAGACAGATAGGCGGAGAGAGACACAGACAAGCAGAGAGAGAGATGCTTGACCTACCCCGAGCTGTAGTTTAGTGAGAGGCAGTGATTGGGGTGGCCATGCTCACACAGTCTCCAATGCTCCTGTAACCAGAGCCTCTTGTGCAGGAAGTTAGAGCCAGGCAGACACTGAGCAGCTCACTTCCTCTCCACATTATTCCCCAGGCAATCAGCAGTCTGTGTAAACAAGTCTTTCCTCTCCTCCCCTTCTCTGCCCTCCTCTCTCCCCTTCTCTGCCCTCCTCTCCTCCCTCCTCTTCTCTCTCCTCCCTCCTCTCTCCCCTTCTCTCTCCTCCCTCCTCTCTCCCCTTCTCTGCCCTGCTCTTCCTCTCCTCCCTACTCTCTCCCCTTCTCTTCCCCTCCTCTCTCCCCTTCTCTGTCCTCCTCTCTCCTCCCCTTCTCCTCCCTCCTCTCTCCCCTTCTCTCCCCCTCCTCTCTCCTCCCCTTCTCTGCCCTCCTCTCCTCCCTCCTCTCTCCCCTTCTCTGCCCTGCTCTTCCTCTCCTCCCTACTCTCTCCTCTTCTCTTCCCCTCCTCTCTCCCCTTCTCTTCCCCTCCTCTCTCCTCCCCTTCTCTGCCCTCCTCTCTCCTCTTCTCTTCCCCTCCTCTCTCCTCTTCTCTTCCCCTCCTCTCTCCTCTTCTCTTCCCCTTCTCTGCCCTCCTCTCCTCTTCCCCTCCTCTCTCCCCTCCTCTCTCCTCCCCTTCTCTACCCTCTCCCCCTCCTCCCCTATTCTCTCCTCTCCATTTACCCTCCTCTCCCCACCCTCTCTCACCTCTACCTCTACCCTTCTCCACTCCTCCCTCCTCTCCCCTCGCTCCTCCACTTCTCTCCCCTCTCCTCCTCTCTCTCTCTCCTCTCTCCCTCCCCTTTCCTCTCTTCTCTCCCCACTCCTCTCCCTCTCCCCTCCTCTCCTCTCTCACTGCACAATCACCATCACACACAAAAGTCAGCTCAGACTCTATCTCTATCTTGCCCAGTATGGGGAGGAGGGGATGTTCTTTTCTCCATCTATAATTATAATATAATAACAGTCCTTATTTGATAGGGTGCCTGTAGCTCAGTGGTTAGAGCCCTCGCCTCGCAAGCCAGAGAGCCTGGGTTAGATTCCGGGCAGGACAGCAAAACGTTGAGCAAATGTCTTTACTACACACACATACACCTCTGTTTACCAGCAATCGATGGGAACCTGCTTGTTAGTTGATTGGCGGATTACGTTTCGGGGGTTAGAAGGGGTAATAACCCCTTAAAAATAATAATAATAATTGGTCACTCAATCCACGACTGTCTGTAGGACACTGCTGTGTGCAGTTAGCTGCTGTGATTCACCCACAAAGTATATAGACACTACATTTCATGACATAATATTCTGTGAAGCGCTTTGAGACATTTCAATGCGTGATAAGGTGCTATATGATAATAATAATAATCCTTGCATTTGATATAGCGCCTTATATCTTCAAAGCGCTTCACGGAATATACCGTAAAGTGAATTGACTGCATATTTTGTGAGTGAAACGCGGCAGCCAATTGCGCACAGCAGCGTCCCCACAAACAGTCTTGGATTGAAATGACCAATTTTTATTACTGTTTTTTTTAGAGGGATTATTATTAGACGTGTGAGTGCGTGTGTGTGTGGAGTGAGGAAATTTACGTAGGGTTTCGCTCTGCCCGGGAATCGAACCGGTGTCCTCTCACTTGCGAGGCAAGCGCTCTAACCACTGAGCTGCAGGGCTTCACAGAATGAGAAATAGGAAGCTTAGTTTCTAAGCTTGGTAAATGTTGAGAGTTTTAGTAAACTGCAAAGCTTGTCTCAGTTAGAAACAGTCAACCTCCCCAAACACAATGAACGGACAAACGGCTGAATAATTACCAAAGGAAATGGACAAGTTCCTGCTTAAGGAGGGAGAGGAAGGATACAGGAGGGGGTGCAGCTCGCCTCAAGCACACAATCCACAACAAAAAAATCCTGTTAGAGAGTGAGTGAGTGGTGGCGGCCATTATTCTAACTTCTCGTGAAATATTTTCATATCAAACATCAAGTATAATAATAGGAGCAGAGAAGGTTACGAGGAGACCTAACAGAGGTTTTCAAGATCATGAGGGTATTCGACAGAGTAAACAGGGAAAAACTGTTTCCACTGTTGGGTGTATCAGTGATTCGTGGTCACAGATTTAAAATAGTTTCAAAACGAAGCAGAGGGGAGGTGAGAAATATTTTCACCCAGCGGGTTGTTCGAATCTGGAATGCATTGCCTGAAAAGGTGGTGGAGGCCAATTCGATAACAACTTTTAAAAGAGAGGTAGATATTTATTTGGGGAGGACGGGTTTGTGCGGTTATGGGGAGAGAGCTGAAGAGTGGGATTGAGTTGCTCTTTTCAAAGAGCCAGCACAGACTTAATGGGCCGAATGGCCTCCTTTTGTGCCGTAAGATTCTATGATTCTATGATCATGTGTACCTTGTAATGTTTGATATGTTTGACAGGACTTGTTGTAGCTGTAGCTCAGTAGTTAGAGCGCTCACCCAGCCTCACCTCGCCTCGTACTCAAGAGGACCTGGATTCAATTCCCAGCAGGATGAAATGTTGGTCAAGTTTCCTTACTTCACACACACGCGTCTCTGTTTTACCCAGGAGTAAGAGGCAACCCAATTAGTCGATTGGCGGATCACTTTTCTGAGGGTAATAATCTCTTTTTTCTAAAAAATAATTTGCTCACTCAATCCATGACTGTTTGTGGGGACGCTGCTGTGCACAATTGGCTACCGCATTTTGCCCACAAAAACATATAGTTAAAAAAAACATACTTTACAGTATCTTCTGTGAAGCGCTTTGAGACATAGAGAAGTCTTGATACGGCGCTACATCAAATGCAAGGATTATTATTATTTATTATTATGTCTCACACAAAGAATAATAATCTGTCAAAAAAAACACAATAATAAAAATTGGTCATTTTCAATCCACGACTGTTTGTGGGGACGCTGCTGTGCGCAATTGGCTGCCGCGTTTCGCCCACAAATATACAGTCAATTCACTTTACAGTCTATTCTGTGAAGCGCTTTGAGAGGTTGATAAAATGTGAAAAGCGCCATATCAAATTGCAAGGATTATTATTTATTCATTATAAGTGTTAGCCATCGGTTTCAGATAGAGGATAATTTCACCACCTTAGTGACAATGTTAACATGGGGCTCTGAGTTCCATTATGGACACATTACTTTAATATTCCCAGGTTGACGTAATTTTGCTTTGACTCTGCGTTTATTTGTGTTGTCTTTTACACTTTGGATTGAGTTGCGTCACTAATATAAATCGTGTGGCCCTGGAATGTACTTTAATCTTAAATTTCAGCGTTAGCCGGGATGGTTTTGACAAAACTTTCTCAGTTATGTGTTTTTGATTAAATCTAAATAGAAACATCAATATGCAAGTAAAACAGCTGGGACGGATTACCACACCATTTTACACTCTCAATATTGCCTGAATTCACTCCGATCTGAATTCACCGATTGTAATTCCTGCAGATTTCATATCCTGCTAATATAATAGACTCGTTTTTTAAAATATTGAATGATTATTAATAATGATAATAATCCTTGCCTTTGATGTGGCACCTTAGCAAGTCTTCGAGACATCTCGAACCGCTTTTTTTCAGAGAAAAGTGAATTGTAAACTGTAAACTTTATTACTTAAAAAAATCACAGGCAAACAGGTTCTCTGCACAATCTGCACAATCGCTGCTCGCTGTGAGGTTGAGAGTATTTTGCCCTTTCTATTCCCCTGTTGTGTGTGAGTTACCAAAATCCTCCCTTGATTTTCGTTCTAACGAACGAACGAACTTCCGTAGCCTCACAAAAGGATGGACAATAACAAAAGGGAGTCCGGCTGGGGATCCAATCACCCTTCCCACTTCCTCTGGATATCCTTCAGGTCAGGCCTGGGGACATTGGCGCAGACAGGTTTGTGCTGACATCCTCTCTGCATTGTCACTAACTACTGTACGTTTCAGGACTTTGATGCTTTGGATCTTAAGATCCATCGTTTCCTTTCTGCGCTTTGTGTCGCAACAGCTCAGAGAATCACAGAGAACATGACAGCGAAGATACAAGTCATGCACAGTTCATCATGTCATACACTCCCCCACTCTTACCCCATCTAGCCCCACTCCCCCATTCTTACCCCAACTAGCAAGTGGGTTTTTATTAACTGCCAGGTAAACAGAGGTGTGTGGAGTAAGGAAACTTGCCAAAGGTTTTGCTCTGCCTAGGAATCGAACCCTGGTTCTCTCACTTGCGAGGCAAACGCTCTAACCACTGAGCTGGAAGACCCCACAAATATTCCAGAAGAAAAACGGATGATAAACACAGACGGATTGACAGACCTTGAATCCAGTTGTTGCACGTTCTACACACAGTGTGAAGCTAAGCCTGAATTTAGCTTCTTAAATATTTTGAATACTTTCTCTGAGCTTTTAATCACATGGAGTAAGGAGCTGTCAAATCACCAAAGCTTCACAATCTCAAGTCATTTTAAAGAAACTTTACATATTAAACCAAATTGTTAAATTCATCAAATGCTAATAATAAATAATAATCCTTGCCATTGGTAAAACATCTTATCACACTATAACAATAATCCTTGAATTTGACATAGCGCTTTTCACATCTTCTAGACGTCTCAAAACGTTTCTTAGACTATACTGTAAAGTATAGTCTAAGACTGTATATTTGTGGGCAAAATGATGCAGGCAATTGTGCACAGCAGTGTCCCCACAAACAGTCGTGGATTGAAATGACCAATTTATTATTGTGTTTTTTTTTGGAGGGATTATTATTAGGTGTGTGTAAGGAAACTTGTCTAAGGTTTCGCCCTGACCTGCCTGGATTTGAAACTCAGGTCTCACGCTCTAACCACTGAGCTACAGGGTCTCCACCATCAAAAAGCAGCATGAAACATTCACCCCACTTTATAGTATATTCTGTGAAGTGCTTTGAGACATCTTTCTGAAGTCATAAGGTTCTATGTCATATGCAAAGATTATTATTGTTATTATAATAAATGTTTGGAACATTTAAAGCTGTACCAAACCCACTTTGTGATTGTATTTTACTGGAATGTGTGCAATTATTATGCTTTGATTTAGACAGCTTTGTACAGTGATAATAATATAATAATAATCCTTGCATTTGATGTAGCGCTTTTCACATCTTATAGACGTCACAAAGCACTTCACGGAATACACTGTAAAGTGAATTGACTGTACCGTATATAATATATATGTATTTTGTGTGCGAAACAGATGTCAGTTCAGCTAAATAACTTTCAGGTCAAATCAGGCTGAGCTGAAGGTCTAATCTTTAATGATGGACTTTATCACGGTGTCGAGGTTAGGAGAATCTGGGACTGTGGCACGGTGTTCCCACAGCCTGATACTGGCTGCCATGACTATAATGTCAAGTCCATTCTCAAGATCACTGCCTGCCCTGTTGTGGCTTTACACCGGTTACACTCCAGAAAATAATCCGCTTTTTGAGACTTCAATAATAAGCTAATCAAGCAGTTAAATTCAACAAACACCCAAATTCTGCACTTCTGAAAAAATACTTTACATTTTGCAGATTCATGTGGGTCATAAAAATAATAATAATCATAATAATAATCCTTGCATTTTATTTAGCGCCTAATCATATCTTCATGAAGTGTCAAAGCACTTTTATATTTTGTGGGTGAAACGCGGCAGCCAATTGCACACAGCGGTGTCCCACAAACAGTCGTGGATTGAGGGATTTTTTTAAAAAGGGATTATTACCCCCAGGACAGCGATCCTTCAAGCGAACAACTGGGTTCCTACCTAAATAAATAATAATAATAATAATCCTTACATTTGATATAGAGCTTTTCACATCTTCTAGACGTCGCAAAGCGCTTCACAGAATATACTGTCGCCTCTAACCACTGAGCTACAAGACAGGGAGTGCAGGGAGACTGCGAGGTCACTCAGGGTGAGATACACCGACTCAGCTGAGGATCAAACTACACAAGATCACAACAGTTAGATCTGAAAGACGTTGATCTGATTTGTTCTCACCTTTACATACCATCAAACTCACTATCGTGCTGTCACCCTTTCCAGCTGTTTATTTTCCGTTGAGTGGAAACCCGACCGATTCTCCCACAAAATCCCACACAATCGTTGGACTTTGCAATAGTCTGGGAAGTGCTTTCAGACGTCTCAACAATGTGATACGGCGCTACGTCAAACGCAAGGAGTTTTTTTAAAAGAACTTATTCAGGACATTCAACATTTATTCTGTGAAGCGTCTCAAAGATGTGACGAGGCGCTGTAACCAATGCGAGGATTATTATCATAGGAATAGTTTCTGTAGGAATGTAGCATTGGTGTAAAGGAACGACTTTGCATGCTGAACGGGTATATCAACAACATTGACCGGCTAACAATTGAGAGTGGGAAAACCCAAGTGATTTTCCTTTCCCCATCCAACAGGCCAAATGGAGGGAACCATATTGCTAGTCACCTGACACCGAGGGTTGGTGTGATACTCTCACAAACTCACACTCACTCTAACCCTAACTCAGCCATCACAGCTTCTACCCAGGCCAGTGCCTCCAGTTTAGGAATCTGAATATGCCTATGAAACCCTATTTTGAGGAACCTGAAAGAGTTCCAAGCACACAAGCTAACTTGACCATATGACTTCCTACATCCTACAACCATTAAGGAAACGAGAAAGGAAATGGGTGAGGTTCCAGTTAATATTCTTTAGGCCATCTATAAATACTAGAGCTGCACTGGAGGACTGGACGATGGCAAATTAGTCTCTTATTATTCAAAAAAAATCTGATTGAATCCCAATAGTTTCAGGCATTAATCTAACATTGTTAGTCTGGAGAATACTGAATTCAAAGTGTTTCGCAGAATACGCTATCAAGTGAATTGTGAATTTTGTGGATGAAACATGGCAGCCAATTGCAATTGTGAATTGTGAATTTTGTGGATGAAACATGGCAGCCAATTGCAATTGTGAATTGTGAATTTTGTGGATGAAACATGGCAGCCAATTGCAATAATAATAATCCTTGTATTTGATAAAGTGCCTTATCATGTCATTAAGACTTCTCAAAATGCCACACAGAATATACTGTAAAGTGAATTGATAGTATATTTTGTGGGCAAAAAATGGGAGCCAAATATCCCAGCAGCGTCCAATAAACAGTTGTGGATTGAAACTGACCCATTTTATTATTTTTTGAGGGATTACTCCAGGCTTGTGGAGTAAGGAAACCTGCCCAAGGCAGAGAACAGACAATATTCTAAACTGCTATCGTGTGAAAATAAACAACTAACAACAAAATGACATTTGACTAGTGAGCACCTGTCACGTTGGGAGGACATCAAAGCTATATTTATAATATTAATAATAATAATTCTTGCATTTGATATAGCGCTTTTCACATCTTATCGACGTCTCAAAAAGCTTCACAGAATGTACTGCAAAGTGAATTGACTGGTTATTTGTGGGCAAAACGCGGCAGCCAATTGCGCACAGCAGCGTCCCCACAAACAGTCGTGGGTTAGGATGACCAATTTTTATCATTGTGGGTTTTTTTGAGAGATTATTATTAGGTGTGTATATGTGGAGTAAAGAAACTTGAAGGTTTTGCCGTGATCTGCCTGGATTCGAACACAGGTCTCAAGCTTGTAAGGCGAGTGCTCTAACCACTGAGTTACAGGACTCCACAATAAACAGTTTACTTACTGTTTACCAAGCAGTTAGCAGTAAGTAAATAGGAACTTGGTTGTTAGTTGATTGGCAGATTGCTTTCCTGGGGGCAATAATCCCTACAAAAAAGTATATTTTAAAATCAGAATTTGGTCACTCAATCCACAAGTGTTTATGGCTGAGGTACTGAGCCTTGGGGTTGTAATCAGCCGAATTCAGACTCACACATTCTGTACTACATATGTGCAAGCTATATGTATAGTTCAACAACAATAAGAATAATTCAGTCACTCATCTACCACTGTTTGTGGGACAGCGCTGTGCGCAATTGGCTACCATGTTTGCCCACAAAATCCAGTGTCACAAAAACAACAACAAAAACTACAACAAAATGACATTTGTGGGGCGCGGCGCCTTTCACATTGGAAGCACGTCCAAAAGCGCTACACTTACCATGTAAAGCTACACTTTACAGTAGATTCTGTCAAATGCTTTGAGTCGTCTCAACTATGTGATAAGAACTTTTAGGATTATTATTAGATATTTTCAAAATGATATACTGTATAATACACATATATAGATGTGTAAAAATATATAAAATATATTCTGGAGTTACCCCCAATCTATATATATATATGTACAGTATAACATATCTGTGATAATATACAAATAATATACAAATATAAATTCAGTTTTTGTGAAGATCTGAAAACTTTCTAGCTTGTGTTCTGCCCCCTTGTGGCTTCAAAGTTCATATCAAATGTTAGAATTATTAATATTGTTGTTGATATTATTGTTGTTATTGTTATCCTTATTACTATTATTACTATTGTCATTATTATTATTGGGACATCCTCGTGACGTGAAAGGAGGATGTCCCAAAGGCGCTGTACAAAAGTAATTTTGTTATTTTGTTGTTGTTGTTAATATTGCTCTTATTATATTATTATTGTTCAAAGGGGATGGACCGGGGAGACCGAGGGATATGGATGAGGGAGGAATGGTTGGCAGGGAGGTTGGGGAATATGGATGAGGGAGGAGAGGTTGGCAGGGAGGTTGGGGAATATGGATGAGGGACGAGAGGTTGGCAGGGAGGTTGGGGAATATGGATGAGGGAGGAGAGGTTGGCAGGGAGGTTGGGGAATATGGATGAGGGACGAGAGGTTGGCAGGGAGGTTGGGGAATATGGATGAGGGAGGAGAGGTTGGCAGGGAGGTTGGGGAATATGGATGAGGGAGGAGAGGTTGGCAGGGAGGTTGGGGAATATGGATGAGGGAGGAGAGGTTGGCAGGGAGGTTGGGGAATATGGATGAGGGAGGAGAGGTTGGCAGGGAGGTTGGGGAATATGGATGAGGGAGGAGAGGTTGGCCCCCAGGGAAATGGACTGATGGACTTCGTGGTGGCAGTGGGGGATGGGGTACTCACGCTGGGTGCTGTCGGACAGCTGGTGGTGCCTGCCACGGTGAGTGGACAGCGGATGAGAAGAGAGGAGCAGAGGGAGGCTGTGGGACAGTCAAGAGGGGATAGGAGTCGGGGCGGTCGGAGGGAGAGGAGGGTTGATCGGGAGTAGTGGAAGTTTGGGGACAGGGATGGGGGCATATTGGGGAAGCAGCTCAGGTCGATTGCAACAGCCAAAGTGTGCTTGGGACCCCTCCTGACATGGAAGGCACTGTAATTTTATTGTTATTATTATTGCTATTAATTAATAATAACGAATAATAATGTAGGTAATTACTTTCTCTCAGGATTATAAATGAGTTTCATGCCATACAGGGAATTCACCCGGTGCGGTTTAAAACATCCCACAAAGGCAGGAAAATACATCTTGTACGTAGCACTATTTTGAACTATGAGAAGGTTTCGATCAGTTACATACGATACGGTAACTTGGATGGAGTGACGCGGTCAGAATCGCATCTCGTTCGGCATTTTCAAACAGAAAACTCTCCAGAGCAGCCGCGAAGACAATTTTCGAAGGTGAGGAACGGGGAATTCGTTCACAGAATACTTCAGAAACCATAACATCGCAGGAATTGCCAATGGAGCGCGCGGGGGGAGTCGGGGAGGCTGCCCTGCGCTATCGGCGCCCGCGATTCGCCCACAAATACACAAGTCCATTCACTTTACAGTGCATTCTGTGAAGCGCTTTGAGGCGTCGAGAAGACGTCGAGTGAAAAGCTCTACACTGGATCAAAATGCAAGGATTGTTATTACTACAGTAACTAGAAACAGGAAATGCAAGTATTATATTGTTATTGTTGTTATTATTATCTGGTCAGTTTGTCTGTGTCTGGCGGGGCGGCGGGGGGGGGGGGAGGGAGGGCTGCACGGCCTCATGGGAGATGTAGTTCTGTGCTGGTCACGTGTGTGTGGAGAGAGGGGGAGGGAGCGAAGGGACTGACTTCAATTCCCAGGAGGCCAAGCGCACAGGGAGAAAGGGAGGGGGGAGCGCGGAGGCACAGTGCGCACCGTGCGTGACCAGAGAGACCACACACACACATACACATACAAAAGTACCCAGGCGCAGTGAGTCGGTCAGTGAGTGCCTTTGCTCGAGAGAGCTAAGAGAGGAATGCGTCTGCGCGGTAAACACGATGGCTCGCGTGTGAGTGACTGAGAGGACTGCGCATGCGCCTGGAGTGAGGGTGTCTGCTCGAGGAAGTGCGCAGGAGCGGTGAGTGAGCATGTCGGCTCGGGGCGGTGCGCGGGCTTGGTGAGGCTGGGTGGCGGTTGGTGCGCAGGCGCGGTGAGGCTGGTCGTCAGTTGGCGGTTGGGATTACGATGGAGCAGCAGCAAGAGCGGTCGCTGCGGGTGGACAGCAGCTCTCTGGCGGCCCCGGGTCGCTGCAGCACACGGCACCTAGCGCTCCAGCTCAGCGTGGACTTCACCAGGAGGGTCATCACCGGCCAGATCGCTCTCACCATCGAAGCCCTGTCAGACGGCCTGTCCTCACTGGTGAGCTGTGTGAGGGTGTGTGTGTGAGTGAGGGTGTGTGTCTGTGAGTGTGAGTGAGGGGATGGGGTGTCTGTGTCACTATGTGTTGATGTGTGTGTGTGTGTCACTGTATGATCGTGGCTGTCACTGTGTGTGTGTGTGTGTGTTACAGTGTGTCTGTGTAAACCTCATTGTAAGTCTCAATTGAGACCATATTTAACATGACTTATTATAATATCGTTTGACACAGTGCCTCACAACGTTGTCGAGACGTCTCAAAGCGAGTCGCAGGCTACAATGTAAAGTGAATTGACTATACAGTATTTGCAAGTGAGCTGGGTTCGATTCCACGCAGGGTGAATGAAACCTTGGGCAAGTTTCCTTACTCCACACGCCTAATAATAATCCCTCCAAAGAAAAACAGTAATAATTCGGTCTCTCAATCCACGACTGTTTGTGGGGACGCTGCTACGCGCAATTGGCTGCCACGTTTCGCCCACAAATATACAATCAATTCACTTTACAGTATATTCTGTGAAGCGCTTTAAGATGTCTGGATGACGTGAAAAAGCACTATTATCAAATGCAAGGATTATTATTATTTGTGGACGAAACACAGCTGCCAATTGCACACAGCAGTTTCCTGTAAGTATTCCTGCAAAATACCGTACAGTCAATTCAGTTTACAGTATATTCTGTGATAGAGCTTTGAGATGTCTCAACAATATGCTCTTTTCTCTTTTCAAAGAGCCGGCACAGACTAGATGGGCCGAATGGCCTTCTTTTGTGCCGTAAAATTCTATGAATCTATGAAAATATGTACCTTTATTATTTAAGATTATTATTATATTTAGGGAAGTGAATGGGTTAACAGTGACTGCTGATGATGATGAAAGTGTGTTTTTAAAGCAAGCATTTAGGGGAATGCTGCTAGGAGAATGTTTGAACTGTAGACTAATTTTTTGAAATATGCAAAATAAGCATCTATAATACACCATTTGTGAACAGCCTGCGTTCTTTCAGCAGTGATAATTTCTCCCTAATGTGTGATTTAAAAAAATGTGAAGTCAGGATATTTCAGGAAGATAATTGCTGTAACGTGCTTATCAGAAGCAAAGTACAGGGAACACGTTGACACAGTCTGAAAAGTCAAAGGTCTAGTCGATATATGCACATTGTTGAAATGTCTCAAAGCCGATAGATAAACTGTAAGCAACAACAACAAAATTACATTTATAGAGCTGCTGCCATTTCTGCTCAGTAGTGTTCCTCCTCAATGTATCTGCTGCCTTCTATACCATGGACCACACTATCCTCCTCCACTGCCTCTTCTCCCTCCTCAACCTGCAAGGCTCTGTCCTCGAATGGTCCCGGTCATATCTCTCTCACCGCCTTCACTTCGTCTCCTCCAACGGCTTCTTCTCCAGCCCCCGCACAGTCACATGCGGCATTCCCAGGGCTCTGTCCTTGGCCCCCTGCTCTTCACCCTCTACACTCTCCACCTGGGGCGACATCATCTGAAGACATGGGGTAAATTTCCGCATGTATGCTGATGACACCCAACTCTACCTACCCGCGTCAACCCTCGTTTCCAGGACCACTGGCATTCTGACTGCATGCCTATCCGACATTGAGTCCTGGGCGAGGGCAAATTTCCTACAACTCAACATTATCAAGACGGAAGCCCTCCTGATTGGCTCACGTCAGTGCCTCCGTACCTCAGATGCTGACAACATCAGTGATCAAGCCTGTCCTCTCCACCTCTCAAAGCCAATCAGGAATCTGGGCGTCTTGTTCCACCCCAAACTATCCTTCCTCCCCCACATCCGCTTCATGACTGGCACAGTCTTCCATCACCTCTGCAATATTGCCAGACTCCGCCACTACCTCACCTCCCACGCAACGCCGCCGAAACTCTCATCCACGCCTTTATCACTTCCAGGCTCGACTACAGAATTCTCTCCCCTCTGCCTCCCCAGCTCCTCCCTTCACAGGCTGCAGATCATTCAGAATTCTTCAGCTCGTGTACTCTCCCGCACCAGGCTTCGTGATCACATCACTCCCACCCTCGCCCGTCTCCACTGGCTCTCCATCACCCAGAGGATTGAATTCAAGATCCTTGTCTTCACTTTGAAGGCCATTCACGGCCCCCGCCTATCTCTCTGACCTACTGTCTCCCTATCATCCTGCCCACACCCTCCGTTCAGCAGACTCCTCCCGACATGAAAGGCATTTTATAAGTGCAATTTTGTTGTTGTTGTTATTTCACAAACAGTCGTAGTCTGAGTGACCAGATTTTTTTTTTTTTTTTACGGATTATTACCCCCAGAAAAGCGATGTCTAACAACCGGGTGCCTACTTACTGTTAGAGGCGTGTGTGGACGAAAGAAACTTAGAAGCCTAATGATTTCAAAATAATAATCCTTCTGAAATAATAATCCTTGCATTTGATATAATATGCAATCGTGTAATTGAGATGTGTCGAAGCGCTTCACAGAATATATTGTAAAGTGAATTCACTATATTTTGTGGGCAAAATGGCATGAACTTGCTGTCTAATCCACTAGAGGTGATGAGGCTGATTCATTGTTAAACCTGATGGTGTCTGTAGCAAATGTTTGAACTAAGTTATCCTGTTTGCATATTTTGTACAGATCTTGGATACAAGGGATCTTAAAATACACAATGTTGTTGCCAATGGACAGAAGGCCCAGTTCTCACTTGGAGAGAAGCAATCTTTCAAAGGAACACCCTTGGAAATTGTTCTTCCATTAACAATGTCAAGGTACGGACTGTTTGCAATCATCCTTGCTTTTTATCAAACCCCACTAACCTCCCTGCCCTCTACTCCTGATTCCAACCCCCCAGCTCGGGTCCAAATCCCTGACCTCCCAGCACCTTAGGACATCCTCTGCTCAGCAGCCTCTAGCCTGCCGTGTGTGTCCCGACCCATCCCCACCCCCCCCCTCCCCCACCTTCAGCCACTCTGCCCCCAGCCTCTGGAATTCCATCCGCAGTCCCACCACATTCCCCTCTCCCTGGACTCCTTCAAGGCCTGCCTCAAGACTTTCCTCTTTGATGGTGCCTTCGGTCACCCAACTCGCCTCCCTTTCCCTCCACCCTCCCTGATCCTGACCTCAGCTCAGGTCAAAAACACTGACTGTCCAGCGGCTTGGGACGTTCTCCCGATGTGAAAGGCGCTTTGTACAGGTCATTGTGTTTTTGTTGTAAACTCTGAACCCACAGAGGCCAGCAGTTAGTGGTGGAGATTTCATACGAGACATCGCCGACTGCCTCAGGACTGCAGTGGCTCAATGCTGAGCAAACGGGTGGGAAGAAGCACCCCTACCTGTTTAGTCAGGGCCAGGTATGGTTTGGATTAAACACTTTATTAACAGGCTTTCATCTGCCTGCAGTATTGCTTTACATCAATTATAAATTACATAATCTACTGTCCAAACTACCATCCAATGTGCCATTTTTATGAGATTAATATCTTGATTTAATTCTGTAGCAAGCAACTACTTGAGTTCCTGATGAAAGTACCAAGTTTTCTGAATGGATTAGCGCTCAGTCGATGAGCCTTTATTGCTAATTGTATTCATGAAAAGCTCCTAGTGCTGTTATCTAATGACATTGTGAAATACGCAATTCCCTCTTCGCAGCACTGTTATTAAACTCTGATTAGCTTTGCTAGAAACACAATTAATTTGAGACAGTTGTAACCACTATTTGATTCTTGCAATTTATAATAATAATTTACTGATGATAAAGCATCTTTCGCCCAGAAAACATACAATCAACTCACTTTGCAGTATATATAGTAAACTGATATTAAATGTTATGGTATTGTTTGATTCAGTGTGTTGAATGCATGCATGCACTTAGTGCTTTCAGAGTTGTGAAAAAAAATGCTGTAAATGAATTGATGTGTATGTACTTTTATTCTCCTTAAAGGCCATCCATAGCAGAAGCTTACTCCCTTGTCAGGATACCCCATGTGTCAAAAGCACTTACTATGCTCGGGTACGTAACAATTCATTCAAGTCACTGAACTGAATGCCAAGTGTGTTTAAAATAATGAAGGGATTTGAAAGGATAGCTACAGAGAAACTATTTCCTCTCGTGGGATAATCCAGATCAAGAGAACATCACTTTAAAATGATACTCACTTTTTTGGCCCCTAGGCTGTATAGGAGTAAAATCAGGAGCAGTTTTTCACCCAAAGAGGAGTAGTGGAAATCTAGAACTCTCTCCCTTCCCTAAAAGGCTGTGGGTTATGGCTGGATCCATTCATTCTGTCCAGACTGAGGGGGAGGAAATGGTGATTGTGTGACTAACAGTGGGATTATGCAGTTTGAGAGGATTATGCTGCCAGTATCCATGTGGAAATCCATCACCGTTCTTAAGATTTCCATGCATTCTGCCTACACATGGAAATCCAAGAGATAGATTGTTGGAATGTGATGCACTCTCTGGAGGGACGCAGCTTACTTGCCCAATTCGAGAAAGTACAGTATTGGGCGCAGTTTAGCCAGAGCCAAGGTTTGGGGACGCTCAAGTTTGCGTTGGAGTAACGGCTGGTGTTTAACCAGCTAAACACATAGCTTTAACATTGATATTGCTTTCCAACTTCTTGTTTAGCTGGGAGCCCCTACCCTTTGCTGTAATGTACTTGCATTTATAATATTCCGTCACTTTAATCAGAGGTTATTGTAGCCATTTTTGATTTGTTTTTAATCCAGGTCTCTGTTCCTGCTGAGCTGGTAGCTCTAATGAGTGCTAATCGAGATGGAGAGAAAGTTGACGGGAGTAGAAAGATTTACTGCTTTAGACAAACGGTAAGCCTCTTAACATTTCAGTTAAATACAATTTACATATTAATAATCATCCTTTCAGTTGTATCAAGGATAGAGGGTATCTCAAAGTGCTTGATGGTGTATACTGTATTTCAGTTTATATTAAAAAGAAATTGCAACCAGAAACATGTTTTTTTTTTAAAAAACGCTACCCAGTAGTCTATCTATATGTGATATTTCTCCTTGGTGTACGATTTGGTGCTGTGAGCATTTATTTCATTATATTCTTGATGATTATTGCCTTATTTTATTATATTTATGATATTCATGACTTCCAAATTCACGGTGATTCCAATTACAATACCAGTACCATCATTTTTTTCAATGTGATGCTGTTAGTAATAAGAGTCCTTTCATTTGATTTAGTGCCTTATCATGTTGTCCCTCTCTCTGACTTGCCTCCTCACTTGCCTTTTTCAAGACACTTCTCTTTGACCCTACCAGTTCAGTCTGAAACAATGACTGGCCAGTGCCTTGGGATGTCCCCCTGACTTGAAATGCACTATACAAGTGTCATTTTGTTGCTGTTGTAGTTGAAAACTCTTTGTTTCTTTGTAGGTGCCAATACCGAGTTACTTGATTGCGCTGGTCGTTGGAGCTTTAGAGAGCAGGTATGTTGTTGGAATCATGTTTGATTTCAATATTAAATACTGTTTTTCTCCAAGTGGACATTCTCACATTCTCAGCAGTCACAGTATCGCTCAAGGTATAAATCAGGAAATTAGCGGAGCATGTAGCAAAGGAAAAACATTAATTGTGGGTGATTTTAATCTCCTTATTACTGGGACAACCAATTTGGGAAAAGTAAGTTAGAGGAAGAGTTTATAGAATGTATTAGGGATAATTTTCTAGATCAGTATGCAGAGGAGCCAACCAGGGAAAAGGCGATCTTAGACCTTGTTTTGTGTAATGAAACAGGGCTGATCAGCAAACTGGAAGTTAAGGCTCCTCCAGGGCAAAGTGATCATAATATAATGGAATTTAGCATTATAACAACAACTTTGATTTATATAGCACCCTCCACGCCGGATGGTGTCTCAGAGCGCTTCACAATAGCGGATCCCGGGACCGAGCCAGGGGCAGGGGTACAAAGGTGACCAAAGTCGTGGTCGAAGAGAAAGTCTTCAGCTGTGACCTGAAACTGGGAAGAGAGGGCGAGGCGAAGGGAGTGAGGAAAGGAGTTCCAGAGCCTTGGGACATAGTGGCTGAAGACACGGCTGCCGAGGGTGGAGCGGAGGATTCGCGGGACATGGAGGAGGCCAGACCGGGTGGAGCGAAGGCAGCGGGTGCTGGTTTGGGCAGAGAGGAGATCAGAGAAGTAGGGGGGTGTAGAGGAGTGGAGGGACTTGAAAACAAGGGTGAGGATCTTGAAGTCGATCCTCTCAGGAACAGGGAGCCAGTGAAGTCTGGCAAGGACTGGGGTGATGGGGGAGCGAAATTTGGTGCAGGTGAGTATGTGGGCGGCAGAGTTTTGAATTAGCTGGATTTTGTGGATTGTGCTGGAGGGGAGACCGGCGAGGAGGGCATTGCAATAGTCCAGCCGAGATGTGACAAAGGCTTGGACCAAGGTTTCAGCGGCTTTTGGGGTGAGATATTGCCGGAGGCAGGCAATCCATTGGAGGTGGTAGAAAGCAGTGCTTGTGAGGGGCCAGATGTGGGGGAGGAAGGACAGTTGGGGGTTGAACCTGACGCCAAGGTTGCACTCAGGTTCGGAGAGTTTTAGGGGCAGGCCGGGAAGGTGGAGGAGGTGAGAACCGTGTGAATGGAGACGTTGATGAGAGCCAAAGAGTATGGCTTCCGTCTTGTCGACAATCAGCTGCAGGAAGTTCACGCTCATCCAGCTCCTGATGTCTGATAGGCAGGCTGACAGAACATCAGGGGACTGGGGGTCGCAAAGTGAAGTGGAAAAGTAGAGTTGGGTGTCATCAGCATACGTGTGGAAGTGTGCCCCATGTCTGCAGATGACATCCCCAAGAGGGAGCATGTAAATGAGGAAGAGGAGGGGGCCGAGGATGGATCCCTGAGGTACCTCATAGGTAACTGGGTGAGAGCGGGAGGAAAATCTGTGTATTGAGATGTGCTTTCTTTCTTTCTTTCTTTTCCTTTTTGTTGTATTTCTGTCTTTGTTTCTCTCTCTCTGGGAGGGGGTGGGGGCGGGGGAAGAAAGAGAAAAAGGGCTAGGGGAGAAAGAGAGAGGAGGGGGAGAGAGAGGTGGAGGAGAGGAGGGTGTGAGTTGATTAATTCAGATGGGAAATGAGAGGAGTAGAGGGGGTTTGGAGCCTTTGGGAGTGGAGTGGGTTTGAGTTTGGAGATGCCAGACTAACTGAGTGTGTGTGAAAGAGAGAGAGGGAGGAGAGAGTGAAAGTAAAAAGAGGAAAATATCCAGCATGCCATTTAACCGGCATTGGCCAGGTCGCAAGGGTGCCGGGCTTTTACTGTAGCGCTTTTCACGTCTTCTAGATGCCTCAAAGCGCTTCACAGAATATACTGTAAAGTGAATTGACTGTATATTTGTGGGCGAAATGCAGCAGCCAATTGCGCACAGCAGCGTTCCACAAACAGTTGTGGATTGAAATTTCCAATTTGTTCTAGGTTTTTGTTTTGGACGGATTATTATTAGGTGTGTTTGTTGTTTTTGTGTAAATCTGAACTTATTTTGCAGAAAGATTGGCCCAAGGACAAGAGTGTGGTCAGAGATAGAGATAGTGGACGCAGCTGCCACTGAATTTGACCAGGTTTGTGATCCAACAAGTGCTACTTACAATGATAGAGTGTCTGCAGACAGTCAAACCAGTCCAGAAAACGTATAGCACACTTCCTGTAAGGCATGTCTGAGAAACACACCAGAGTTTTATATGCAGTGGAAACTGTTTAAACCAGACAACAACAACAACTTCAATTTATATAGTGCCCTCTACGCTGGATGGCATCTCAGAGCGCTCACAATAGCGGATCCCGGGACCGAGCCAGGGCCATAAAGGTGACCAAACGCGCAGTCGAAGAGAAAGGTCTTCAGTTGTGACCTGAAACTGGGAAGAGAGGGGGCGAGGCGAAGGGAGTGAGGAAAGGAGTTCCAGAGCCTCGGGGCGTAGTGGCTGAAGGCACGGCCACCAAGTGTGGAGCGGAGGATTCGGGGGACATGGAGGAGGCCAGACCCAGAGGAGTGAATGTTGCCAATGTTGCGATCAGGAGGAAATGAAAATATTGTTAATCCTATTTGTCTGTGACAGACGGAAACCATGCTGAAGACTGCAGAGGATCTCGTGGGCCCATATGTGTGGGGACAATATGACCTCCTCGTTCTCCCACCATCTTTTCCCTATGGTGGAATGGAGAACCCCTGCCTTACCTTTGTCACACCCACCTTACTGGTGAGATATGGAATTACATGTTTTTTTCTGGATGTTAAGTCCTGTAGCTCAATGGTCGCAAGCAAGAGATCCTGGGTTTGATTCCCGGGCAGGGTAAAATGTGGGTCAAATTTCCTTACTGCAAACACCTGTTTACTGAGCAGGAAGTAGGAACCTGGTTTTTAGTCGATTGGCGGGTGACCAATCGACTATTGGCGTGTGGATAGAGTGACCAAAACATTGGTCACTCTATCCACAACTATTTGTGGGACACTACTGTGCGCAGTTGGCTGCTGTATTTGCCCACAAAATGTCCCCGTTGTTTGTTGTTGAGATGGGAGAAATCTTACAGAATATGTTATTTGTGTTTTCTCTCTCCAGGCTGGTGATAAAAGTCTTTCTGATGTAAGTAAAGTACTTCAAAATAAATTCATTTCTAAAAGATGTTTGTTAGGTCTGGGTATCAAGGGATTTGGGGCAAGGTGGGTAATTGGAGTTGAGGTACAGATCAGCCATGATTTTATGGAATGGTGGAACAGGCTCAAGGGGCTGAATGGCATCCTCCTCCTGTTCCTATGTTTGATATAAATTCTGTTGAATTCTACATGATCTTTCCTGGCAGGACAGAGCAGTCAGTCTCTCTCCCTGGCTGTAGCCAGAGGCATTCCTACATGGAAACCTGAAATAGAGGCTGTGCCAACAACACAAGTAGAGAAAACCCAAACCCAGCCTAATAAACTCTAGACTGTCTCCAGGCAGTCAGTCTTTAGGTAACATTCATTTAATGGTTCATTTTGCTTGATAGGTAAACGGCTATAAAATTGATTAAACTACATTCTGATGGTATTGTCTGCATTTCTGTGGTAACCTGGAGAGCTGTTTGTTGGAAGAGGAACCATATTCGGGATCCTGGGCTCTCACGTGTGTGTATGTGTGTGTGTGTTTGTGTATGCACTGCCAAGTCCTAATTTTCTAAACTCATGCCAAATATCTGAGAGGCTTTGTTTGAGTTGCTGTGGGCGGCTCCTGTTATGTTCCACTGCAGTGTTGTGTCCTGTCCGGCAGTGGTTCAGTGGCGTTTTGTTATTCGTGTTGTGAGTTTCTTTTTTGGCTGCAGTGAGTCATGAATTCCAAAGTTTAAAATCCTCGTCTTCAAAGCCCTCCATGGCCTTGCTCTTTTCTGCTTCTGTGACTTGCTGTTGCTATATCAGCCTATCCACTCAGCGGGCTCCGGCCTGCTGCATGTCCCCTCTCAGCCCACCCCACCTTCAGCCTCTCTGCCCCACTATCTCTATCCAGCATCTTGGGACGTCCTCACATGAAAGTTGCTGTGTCGGTTGTTGTGGCTGTTGTTGTTGATCGACCAACCGACTGACCAACCAACTGTGAACCTGACGTGCCCCCAATAAAAAAAAAATCAGACTTGGCAATCAACCTCATTCAGTATTAATTAAATATTTTAAGCACTGGCAAAGAAGAGGGCAAGAAATAATCCCTTTGTGTTTTTTAGGTCATTGCACATGAAATTTCTCATAGTTGGACAGGAAACCTGGTTACTAACCAAACCTGGGATGACTTCTGGTAAGAACAAGGCCTGAGATCTCAGATAATAATAATAATCCATGCATTTGATGTAGCGCTCTTCTAGATGTCTCAAAGCGCTTTACAGAATAAATTGTATAGCGAATTGTCTGTATATTTGTGCGCGAAATGTGGCAGCTAATTGCACACAGCAGTGTCCCTCAAACAGTCTTGGATTGAAATGACCAATTTATTATTGTTTTTTTCTTGAGGGATTATTATCAGGCGTGTGGAGTAAGGAAACTTGCCCAAAGTTTCACCCTACGAGGAATCCAACCCACGTCTCTCGCTTGCGGGGCGAGTGCTCTAACCACTGAAGTACTGGACTCCTAATTAGTGTAAATTAATTGTCTGTGTACAACGTGACTCTGTGTATCTCTGACTGCAGGTCCATCTGTGTGTCAGACGTATTTAATTCGAATATAGTCTTGTTTTAAGTCATTTTGTAGAAAATTAAACCAATCAGCTCCTTTGAGTTAAATTAATACTTTTTATGAAATTGTATGAAACTATTTTTAAAGTAGTTCTTAAAAACCTCTTCTTGGTGGTTTCTGTTCTTCTTTCCTCATTCTCTCTCTCCACCCCCCCCCCATTCCCTTCCCCATTCCCTTCCCCATTCCCTTCCCCCCCCCATCCCCCTCTCCCTACCCTTTCTTAAGTTCCCTCGCTTCACCCCCCCTCTCTCCCCCAATGGTGAGGTTGTTTGGAATGCAGAGGAAAGGGAAACAGACCACATGAGCTCCTGTTCTCCCCACAGCCCAGTTTGCGCTGCTCTGTGGATGAGCTGCTGGGGCAGGCGAAACTGGTTTCTATTACCTGCTCTGTGGTTGGGCGCTAGGCTGGTTCACATTACCTGCCACCTGTTTGCATTTATACTTCCTGATGATTGTACATCTTGTGTTTCTTACAATTGAGAACTCCCATCATCCATTCAGTCTTGTGACTGAGGAGGCGGGAAGAGAGATTTCATGATAATTTAACCCCAGACCCTTGTTCACATGGCATTTGTACAGCTGGCTTTAGCAATGAATTACATTCTTTTTCTGTTACTGGTTTACTTCTATCTATCCAACTCACCGGCATCTCAATTCATATCTCACTTTAAGAAATTTCAGGTAATTCTGTAAAGAGGTTTATATCTTGCATTGGTCATGTAGCTCAGTGAATAGAGCAGGCATGCTTTTCACATCTTCTAGATGTCTCTAAAGTGCTTCACAGATTATACTGTAAAGTGAATTGACTGTATATATTTGAGGGCGAAATGTGGCAGCCAATTGAGCACAGCCGTGTCCCACAAACAATTGTGGATTGAGTGACTAAATTATTATTGGGGGGTTTTCTTGAGGGATTATTATCAATATACAAAAATACACAAGGCAAATTCCGCCCATTACAATAGTAGAAGAAACTGTCTAACTGAAATATATAATGGTATTCATATAAAGTTACCATCATACAATTTAGGTCTTTAAACTGAAGAAAATGTACATGGTAGAAATCTGCAACCAAATCTAAAATATCTTCCTTTTTCAACATCTTAAATTGACATTATATACATTATAATCCCAAGTAGACAATATTACATTGAACTGCATTTACGGGACAAAATACTGGATTCTTATGTTGCAGTAAGTGGGAACTAGGTTGTTAGTCGATTGGCAGATCGCTTTTCCGGGAGTAATAATCCCTCCAAAAAACTAATAATAATACTATTATTTCAAATTGAGTGGGATTTTACAATTGTTATGGTGTGAAATAGTAACAGCGACTGTTCACTTTTACCAACCAGGTTAAATGAAGGTCACACAGTGTACCTGGAACGCCTGATCTGTCGGCGTATGTGTGGTGAGAACGCCAGGCAGTTTGCGGCGTTAGGAGGCTGGAAGGCCCTGCTCGAGTCGGTGAGTTCACACAACAGTTCTATATGTTCTACATGAGGGCGCTATATAAATTGAAGTTGTTGTTGTTGTTCACACTTTCCCAATAGTTGCACACACGTTACGATCTTAAGATCTTACAAACGCTTTGTCCTGGTAAACCTCCCAGTTGTATTAACATTAAAAAAGGGTGTCCCTTGGTGGTAAATGAACCCTCCATTTAAAAAAAAAAAGGTTTTTTTTGCACTGGCTCGGTGTTGTGCTCCGCCACTGCCAAGCGCTCTGGGACGCACGCTGCCCTGTGTGGGAGGGAGGGAGGGGGGGGGGGGGCGTGGGGTAAATGTGAGCTGTTGCTGACACATTGTTTTCTTCGTTCCAAGATTGTCATTACCCCCACAGAATAAACAGTCCATTCACTTTACAGTGTATTCTGTGAAGCGTTTTGAGACAGGTGTCTAGAAGGCGTAATAAGACTCTAACAAATGCAAGGATTATTATTATTGTTCATTACTGTCTTATTGTTCATTGAAGAAAGCAGGATGTCTGTTCAGGTCTAAGTTGGGAGATAAATTAAACTGCTTTATGTTTAGATTCACACATTTGGGCCTACTAACCCCCTGACCAATCTGGTCCCTGATCTCCAAGACACTGACCCTGATGATGCCTTTTCCTCGGTCCCGTATGAAAAGGGATTCGCTTTACTTTATCATTTGGAAGAGCAGCTTGGAGGGCCAGGTAACTGCCACGTCCGATAGAGTTTGATATAGTCGATTGGAGGTTCACTTTCCGGGTGTAATTTTAAATTAAAAAAAAACAATAATTTGGTCACTCGGTCCACAGGCTCGGGCCCGGGATCCATTATTGTGAAGTGTTCTGAGATGCTGTCCTGCGTGGAGGGCTCTATATAAATCAAAGTTGTTGTTGACTGTTTGAGACACTGCTGTGCGCAATTGGCTGCAGCGTTGCCCCCGCAATGACTTGATTCATTGTCATCTGTTCATATTGCCAGATATCTTTGTGGGTTTCCTGAAGACATATATCCAGATGTTTGCCTACAAGTCGGTGACAACAAACGACTGGAAACAATTCCTGTATTCCTACTTTAGTGATCAGGTGGGTAACTGTTCAGTGGTAAATTAAGTTGATAGATTCACTATGTGTGCTCTTGTTTGCCTGATGAAATATGTTCATGATTCTACCACAATATAATCTATTGTCATTTTTTTTTTAAATTACTGAATGTTGAGAATATTTTGAAGCTTTCTAAAATTCACAATGGATTCAGCTGGATTATACCTCCCTCCAAACAGGGCCTTGGCTTGTGCGGAATTAGGTAAGCAGGCTGCGGCCCTCCACTAGGGAGAGTGAGTGTTGCATTCCAAATACAGGGACATTTCCATGTGTAGGAGGCAAACGTACCAACGTGGAATTCTCTGGTTTGGTTACTAACGTGGTGATGGGTTCCTCTTTACCAGACAATTGTTTTATATTGTGTCTGCCTCAATATTAACTCCTAGTTCTCATTTACAGCTATGCAGCTTGGCATGTTCACTTGTTAATGGAGGTTAAAGAAATGAGGAAAGTTTACGCCATGTGGTTCTCTTGAGATAGTGACATTCTTTTCACATGTGACGTTCTTTCCAGCGCCTTGGGACGTCCTCCTGACGTGTAAGGCGCTATACAAGTGTCATTTGGTTTGTTGTTCTTGCTCTTTGCTTCTCTCTAACCCAGTGCATGTCATTGTTCCTAGCATTTCCAATACAACAGTAATAACCTGCTGAGTTTCCCCAGCAACTTTTGTTTTGGTTTGAGATTCCCAGCATCTGTAGTATTTTGTGTTTTGACAACAGTAATGTTGTTTTGTAGATTTTCAGATTTGTTTTCAAGACTTTCTGGAGCCCTGTAGCTCAATGGTTAGAGCACTCACCTTGCAAGCGACAAGGCTCAGACAGAGCGAAACCTTAGACAAGTTTCCTCACTCCACACACCTTTGTTTACCTAGCAGTCAGTAGAAACCAGGTTGTTAAGTCGATTGGCTAATCGCTATTCCGAGTTATTAATTCAGAGATGATAATGGTTCTGTCACTCAATCTATTACTGTTTGTAGGACACTGCTGTGTGCAATCGACTGCCATGTTTAGTCCACAAAATATACAATCAATTCACTTTACACTATATTCTGTGAAGCACTTTGAGATGTTCCAATTATGTGAATAGGTGCTATCAAATGCAAAGCTTATTAGTATATAATATTTATTTACTGTTTTTGCTTTGTCTTAATAGTTGAGTTGGCAATGAGGTTTTTTCTAACTAAATGGTGCTATGTTTTTTGCTAGGTTGGCATTTTGAACCGGATTGATTGGCATGCCTGGCTTTATTCTCCTGGTATACCACCTTTCCAAGTCAAGTGAGTACAGTAAAAGCCTGTTTATCCGTGACCCGATCAACCGTAACTTCCGTACAACCAGCGCCGCAAAAAAAAGGTCCCCATTCGAATAACCGGAAGTTATCCGGAAAAGTATCCAGTTGGGTCAGTATTTTGGAATGCTGCTACAAGGTGCCTGAAGGTGGCGCTAGCTCAGAATTGTTACTAGCCGGTACAGCATTCTGCAGAGTGTACAGAGGTACAGCGGGTTTGAGAGAGGAGGGAGAGAGCGAGGGTGAGCTCATTAATTTAACCACAAAGCAGCAAAACACACATACCCTGAGCAAAGCTTGCAGATCGATGCATATCACAGCCGTAGCTTTTATTTTAATAAAAAAACATAAACCCCTGCAACACCTCAAGTCTGGTTTATTTTACAAATACCTTTAAGCTTGGGAAGCTGCAGTGTATATCAGAAACACACTCAGCGCTTCCCCTTACCCTAGTCTGATGTTAAAAACAAATCTAACTTTAAAAGTGAAATGAAATGTTTGCTTTCAAAGCCGATCCTTGGATCATTTGGAAGGAAAGTTAACTGAACAGATCAGTGGCAGCTGCTTTCTCAATAACACGTTTGCTTTCCTCTCTTCTGCCCCCAATGAGAACCGTATCATTCAGACGTGTACCTTTTGCACTAGTTTAAAGATCTCTCTGAATTGCCTGGTCGCTGTGTGTAAAATGATTATTATTATTTATATATTATATTATATAAATGATTATTTAGTCTATTATTAATATGCTATGTTTTTAAAAATGTAATTACATTTTTTTTTAAATGATGTTGGGTTTTCAGCCAATATCTGGCAGGCGCTTTAACCAGCACTGGCTAGGTCCTGAGGGACTTTTACTGTATTAACTCTGTAAATGTAGATAACGGTGGAGATATCCTGCAATGTATTTACAAAGCAGATTGTTAAGAAACCGTTTGGAATCCCCTTCATTAAATAACTTCCAACTTCATATGCAAAAGCACTCCAGTGCAGTGCTTGTGGTGTTGCATTGTAGGAAATGCCATCTTTCAGTTGAGACATTAAACCTGGTCCCATTTAGCCTGTTCAGGTGCAATGCTTTTCTGAAAGTAATAATACTTTCCCCTAAAAATAATAATTTGATCACTCAATTCACGACTGTTTGTGCAGCACTGCTGTGTGCAGTTGGCTGCCTCATTTCACCCCTTAAAATAGTCGATTCATTTTGCCGTCTATTTTGTGAAGCGCTTTGAGACATCTTGAATATATGATGAGGTGTTATATCAAATGCAAGGACTATTATTATAAGCCTGACCTTTGTTTTGCAGTTATGACACCTCTCTGTCTGATGCTTGTATCCGATTAGCCAAGCGATGGAGCACAGTGAGTGAAAGTGTTCTGATTACCTAATTGAGCTGAGTTTTGGTGCTAAACCTATTTATTGGAAAAGTGTGAAAGCTTCCTCCATGCACAAGATATCGCTATCTAAGTGTAACTGTTACATTTTCACTGCTGCCTGCCTCACTACAGGGATCTTTCTTGTTATTATGTAGAGTCCTGTAGCTCAGTGGGTAAAGCACTTGCCTCGAAAGCGAGAGGATCTGGTGATGCCAGATCCTCAACGTCTCTGGCGTCACCATCACAGACAAGGCCATTTCCGACCATTTTTTCATTTCCTGCAACACCTCTATCCCCTCCCCCCTCCACTTCCAAACCCACCACCATCTTCTACCAGCCCTGGAAGAAGCTTCCCCCTCAAACTTTCACCTCTGCCCTAGAAACCTCCGACCTCTTCCCACAATGGCATTCTTTTTGTACCGACCCATCCTCCGCCTCCACCGCCCTCCACAACACCCTCTCCACTACCCTCGACACCCTGGCCCCCCTCACCTCCAAAACCGTCTCCCACTCCCGATCATCACCGTGGTACACAACTCACCTCCGTTCCCTCAAAAGCCAAGTGAGAGCAGTTGAACGCACCTGGCTCAAATCTGGCCTCACGGTCCACCGGCAAATCTGGCTGGACCGCATCAAATTTTACCGCTCCGCCCTAGCCACCGCCAAATCAGCCTTCTACTCCAGGATAATCCTGGAAGCGAAGGACAACCACCGCCTCCTCTTCGCCACCACCAACCAGCTCCTCCGCCTCACCTCGCAGATCCTCTCCTCAAACGTTCATTGTGAGGAGATGCTGGACTTCCTCGAGTCTAAAATTGAGAAAATCCGCTCTGCGGTTTCCTCCCCACACCTCTCCTCCACCTCCAGGCCCTCATCAGCTACCTCAACCCCTACTCACCCCCCATTTCACACTTTCAACCCCACCACCCCGCTTTCAGTCACAAAAACAATCACCTCCATGAAACCCACCACGTGCTCATTGGACCCCATCCCCACCCCCCTCCTCCGCACCCAGCTCCATTTGTTAGCCCCGCTCATTTCTGACACCATTAACCTTTCCCTCTCCTCAGGTACCGTCCCCACCTCCCTTAAAACAGCCACCATCATCCCTATCCTGAAGAAATCCTCCCTTGATGCGTTGCAACCATCAAGTTATCGACCCATCTCCAACCTCCCGTTTCTATCCAAGGTCCTTGAAAGAGTGGTTGCCTCCCAGCTCCGCTCTTTCCTTTCAACTCACTCACTTCTTGAACCCCTCCAATTAGGTTTCCGCCCTATCCACAGCACAGAAACTGCCCTGGTCAAGGTCACAAATGACATCCTAACCGCCTGTGACCAGGGCTCCCTCTGCCTCCTCGTCCTCCTTGACCTGTCTGCTGCGTTCGACACAGTCGATCACACCATCCTCCTTCAACGTCTTTCCTCCCACCTCAACCTTCAAGGCACAGTCCTTGACTGGTTCCACTCTTATTTGACCCACCGTTTACATTTTGTTTCTTCCAATGGTTTTTCTTCAAACCCCCGCACAGTTTCTCACAGCGTCCCTCAAGGCTCTGTCCTCGGTCCCCTCCTTTTCACCCTTTACACGCTCCCTCTGGGCGACGTCATCCGCAAACATGGGGTAAATTTCCACATGTATGCGGACGACACCCAGTTGTACCTTTCTGCCTCATCCCTCAACCCCCAGACGATCGATGTTCTGACAGCATGTCTGTCCGACATCGAGTCGTGGACGAGGGACAACTTTTTGCAATTGAACGTGAGTAAGACCGAGGCCCTCCTGATTGGCTCAAGCCAGCGCCTCTGCACATCGGGCGCTGCCAGCCTCAACATCCAAGGCTGCACTCTCCACCTCACAAAGCCAATCAGGAACCTCGGCATCATGTTCGATCAAAAACTTTCCTTCCTCCCCCACATCCGCGCCTTGACCGGCACCGCTTATTTCCACCTGCGCAACATTGCCAGGCTCCGCAACTATCTTACCCCCCGCGCTGCCGAAACACTCGTGCATGCGTACATCACCTCACGGCTGGACTACGGAAATTCTCTCCTCGTCGGCCTCCCCAGCTCCTCCATTCACAGGCTGCAGGCCATCCAAAACTCTGCAGCCCATGTACTATCCCGCAACCGCCTCCGCGACCACATAACCCCCACCCTCGCCCGTCTCCACTGGCTCCCCATTCTCCAGAGGATCGAGTTCAAGATCCTCGTCCTCACCTACAAGGCCTTACACGGCCTTGCCCCACCCTATTTAACCGATTTACTCTCCCCCTACACGCCCACCCGGACCCTCCGTTCAGCAGGACTTGGCCTGCTCCAAGCCCCCCGCCCGAACCGCCCCACCATCGGAGGCCGGGCCTTCAGTTTCTCCGCTCCCACCCTTTGGAATGCAATCCCTCAATCCCTCCGTTTCGTCTCTTCCCTTTCCTCTTTCAAGGCCGGTTTGAAGACTTTCCTCTTCGATCGTGCCTTCTGTTCCACCCCGAACTCTTTTACCTCCCCTTCGTGTTTCACCCCTTTCCAAACACTCCCCTCCCAGCTCGGGTCACACGCCTGCTGTGCAGCGCCTTGGGACGTCCTCCCGACGTGAAAGGCGCTCTATAAATGTAATTTGTTGTTGTTGTTGTTGATTCCTGTGCAGCGGTTAACTTTGGGCAAGTTTCCTTACTTAATCGACACGCCTGTTTACCTGGGAGTAACTGGGAACTCAGTTGTCAGTTGATTGGTGGATTGCTTTCCTCCAGCAAATTGTTATGTTCTCACAAACAGAATTGTCCATGTCTCCTCCCAGCAGGACGGCAGCCCCACCTGGTGGAGGCAGGGAGGCCAGAGTGTTTCTGTAGTTCTGTTGTCAGATTCATCAAACCATTTGTCGCGCTAATGCTATTTAGAAGTCCTAAAAGTTTAACTTATTTCCGTTGGTGGGGAATACCCACAATCCTTAATATTAGAGCCAGGCCATTCGGGAGTGAAATTGGGGCAGATTTTCAACCAAAAGCCAGTGGGAAATCTGGAACTCTATCTCTTCCCCCAAAAGGAATTATGGCTGGATCCATTCCCACTGTCCAGACTGAGGTGGAGATGTTTGTCAGGTCGGGATCAAGGGATATGGGGCAAAGGTGGGTGATTGGAGTTGAGGTACAAATCAGCCATGATCTTATAGGATGGCAAGAACAGACTGCAGGGGTTGAATGGCCTCCGCCTGTTCTTATAAAAGAGAATAAAGTTCTGTTTTTTTTCCAATGGCCTGCCCCCAATTTCTTTTCAATTTCTCATATTTTCTTTTTAACAAATAAAGCTGTCAGATAGGATCTGGCTGACAGCTTTACTTGTCAGTAAAGTACTGTTTAAAGTCGAGTATATTTTTCACTTCTGTCTACTTCAACTTCTAACTGTATATCCTGTGAAGCACTTTGAGACGTCTCAAAGACGTGACAAGGAGCTGTGTCAAATGCAAGGATTATTATCATTGTGCTATAGGAGTCCTGTAGCTCAGTGGTTAGAGTACTTGCCTTGCAAGTGAGAGACTTTGGTTCGGTTCTCAACAGGGCGAAACCTTGGGCAAGTTTCCTTATTCCACACATATGATAATAATAATCCCTCCAGAAATAAAACAGTAATAAATTGGTTATTTCAATCCACTACTGATTATTATTATTATTGTTGCCATTATAACCAGCAGCTCTCAGAACATAGCGGAGACAGAGTAGTAGGGCAATAGGTTAGTTATGGAACATGTTGCAAATCAACTCAGCTCATATCTCACCCTCCACTCCTGTCTCAAGTCCCTCCAGTGTGTATACCACTTTGACTACCGACAGCACAGATGCAGCGCTGGTCACAATTGTCCGCTCTCGGTGAACAGGACTGTGCTTTCTCCCCACTCCAATTCCACCTGCCTCCCCTTGGCTTGCTGTGGCATCTTCCTTGTCCCTCGTCCTCTCTGTTCCACCGTCGGTGGCCACACTTTCAGCCACTACATCCAGAAGCTTCGGAAGTTTCTCCCTCTATCCCTCTGCCTTGTCCCCTCCTCCCCCCTCTATTTGATGATGATTGAAGACCTTCCTCTTTGACCGTTCCTGTGGGCACCTCCTCCCCCACCACCCTCGCCCCAGCATCAGTCTCCGTCAATGTTGAGTGCTCTGGGACGCTGCCAAGTGTGAAGGGCACTATATAAATACAAGTTGTTGTGAGATCTCTGTGGGAGAAAATTGGATAAATTTATGTGAGATTGCAGGCTGACATCTGTACCATCCAAATAGCCAATGGCAGCATCTTCCTATATGCAGTCGACAACACATTTTTTTCCTGTTCAACAACACTAGAAGGTTTTACCTAAAAGTATCGAATGAGGAATGAAAAATATCACAATATAATGTGTTGTGGAGGGATTACTGTTGTTTTGAAAGGAAAATATTCTGAATTAATGGATCTGTCGAGGCAGGGACCCCACTGTTAGGTCTTTAGGTGAAGAGAACCATTTGCGTGAGGTAATCCTTGTCCCAAAATCTCGTACCGTGAATGTTCGCTTCAATATCCATTAACTTGGTGTGAACTTGTTGTTCTTGTTACAGGCACCAGACTCCGAGTTGCTTGCCTTTATCGATGAAGATCTGAAATCATTGTCATCGAATCAAGTGGTTGAATTCCTTAGTCTTCTACTGCAGGAGGTAAGACATGACTGCTTGTGGAACACTGCTGTGTGCATTTGGCTGCTGCGTTTCGTCCATAAACTATACAGTCACTATTTTAACACTACAGATTGAGCATCCAAAATCCGGAGTTCCGGAATCCATACACCCTGTCAAACAGTTTCCGCCGCCAGCCGGGCCCAGTGAAAATGCACAAGTCCCCGGCCAGAATCAAACTCTGCACAGCACACTGCAGCTCCCCAAAGCAGCAACCGCGCAATCGGATCGCCTTGCCCCATGACTCCGAGCGGAGCTGACCCAACCCCAAGCATTTCTGGACTTGGGACGAGCTTCTGGCTTTCCGAAGTCCGGAAATACCTGAACCTGGGCTCGGGCACTTCCAGACATCAGAAACACGTTCCGAAGTCCGGAGAAACACGAAAACCGGCTCTGCCTCGGTCCCGAGGTTGCCAGATTCAGGATGCTCAACCTGTATTTCACTATATTCTTAGTGATCTATTTTACTAGATTGATTGTTGGCCTGGATACCAGGCGAAAGTTCCCTTATCTTTCCATATAATGCCATAGGATCTATCTGAAGAGGCAGACTGGACCTTGATTAAATGTTTCACCAGTACTGTATATTCTGTGAAGCGCTTTGATGTCTAGAAGACGTGAAAATCACTATATAAAATGCAAGGATTATTATTATATTTTGTGAAGCGCTTTGAGATGTCTCAATAAGGCACTATATCAAATATTTTTTCTTAGTGTATTACTTCAATTCTAGTCATGCAATTTGTACTTCCAAGTTTTTTTTTCTTTGAAAAGGCTCAGAATTAGGAAATCATGCAAACCTTTTTTTGTACAGATATTTGTTGAGCGGACAATTAAATGGTAAAACATAATTTTCGTTCTGCTCGAGGTGTCTAGCTTTACAATTGCACCAACATTACAGATTACATTTAGTTTCTATCATGTCAGTCCCTTCATTTAAAATCTGCAGTGTATTGGAATGCAAAGAGTGAAAGATTTGGTCATGAGAAGAATTTCTGCGGGGGGAAAAAACTTATTTTTATTGTGCCTTATTTCATCGAAGCATCTCAAAGCAGCTCACAGTTAATTAGCATCAAGGTTAACAACTGTTTCTCTGGGCAAGCGTGGCATTCATTGGGGCCAGCGAGGTCCTATAAACTGCTATGAGGTAATCGTCGTTAGTTAGAGGCTTGTTGGCCAGGACACTGGAGAAATTTTCCAAATAGTCTTCTGGGACCTTTCACTGTCTACCTGGCAGATGAAACCCTCAGTTTATTGCCTCATCTCACAGACTGCTACATTGCATGGCAGCGAGAGCTTAGTATGAGGTCAAGTCTTGATGAGAAGCTTGAACTCACACCCTTTTTACTAGAGGTGAAAGTGCTACCAACAGCCAAACTAAATGCTCTGTGCCCAGTGAGTAGGAGGCACCTCTGGCTGTGGGCAGGAAAATAAAGGTTATAAGGAATGTGCAGCATGGAAACAAGTCATTTGGCCGCAACTATTGTGTGCTGGAGTTCACTCTACATGCAAATCTTCACCCGTTCCTTACTCCCTTCTCTGCCCCTCTCCCTCATTTGAAGGTCTAACTTCCTCTTCAATGTATCTAACACTGTCTGATTCAGCAAACACTTCAGGCAGTCAGTTCCACAATCCTTGACTGTTCATCCTTTCCTCCCTCGAACATTTAAACCCTTAAAAAAAATAGGTGGTTCCTCAATCCATGACTGTTTGTGGATTGAATTGCACACGACTAGTGTGTGCAATTGGCAGTCTATTCTATGAAGTGTTTGAGATGTCTCAATGATGTGATATCCTTATGTTTATGTTTTGGTAGAATACTGTTTCACTGCTAATGTTTGAGAACGGGACAGATAGAAAGCTGACATGAATCATTCCAAAATTGAATTTCATCTTGTCATTTCCATTCACAGAAATGATTCAGATTTTGGTTTGAATTATTAAAATGATAGTTTTAATCTTGTGTATGGTGCATTGATTGTCCTGCTAACTGTGGTATTTATTTTACCTTTAGCCTGCCCTGTCTCTCCAACACGTGATACGAATGCAGGAGGTTTACAAATTCAACAGCACAAAAAATGCGGAGATCCGTTTCAGGTACAGAATAATACACAACAACAACAGATTTACACAGAACCCTTCACGTCAGGAGGACGTCCCAAGGCAATAGATGCCCAGGGATGTAGTCCCGAGCTGGGTTGTGATGAGGAGATGTGGAGGGCAGGGAGGGTAAGAGTAGGTAAGTAGAGTCAAAGAGGAGGGTCTTCATTTGGGCCTTGAAGGAGACAAGGAAAAAAGCTAGGTGAAGAGATTGTGAGTTGGAGTTCCAGATGGCGGAGGCAGAGAGGCTGAAGGAAATGGGACAAAAGAGGGAAATGTTCCATTTTTGTTCATAACCATCGCCTAATTGGAAAGTAGATGTGCAGAGATTGGGTGAGAAAGAGATTGAGTTTGCTATGGATCGTTAAGCGAAGAGGATTTCATTCCCTTTGAATCTGGTTTAGATTTAAACCCAGAGAATTGGCAACCACATTCATAAAAGCATATTATCGCTCGGAAATGTGATTTTGCACTGTTTTGGGTTGAGTGATTACTGTTAGATTTTCTTAGCAGTGTTATCTAGACTTTATTTCTTATTGATTTACACAAGATGGCTCCGGCTGTGTCTGCGAGCCCAGTGGGAGGAGGCCATTCCTCTGGCGTTACAGATGGTGACAGAACAAGGCAGGATGAAATTCACTCGACCTCTATACAGGTATCGGTTGCTCATAGTTTCAACTTTTAACTATTGGAATGGGTCAATGTGTTTTGAAGTCTATTGGGCAACTTTACACAAACCACCATCGACAACAACACATGATGTTTACACAGCGCCTTTCATATCAAGAGGATGTCCCAGTCAGAGATTTGAACTGGGGGTGGGATTAGGAGGGTTGGAGGGTGGGGATGGAAGGCTAGTCAAAAGCGTGGTTGAGAAGAAGGCTCTTGAGATGGGGCTTGATGGAGGCGAGGTGGGGGTACGAGGCTATGGGACGGAGTTAGGCCACAGAGGTAAGAAGGAACAAGGCTGTGGAGGTCTGACACCTGTCTGAACTCCCCCCAAAATAAAAAGCCCTGATTTAATATTGTGTGTATTTAGATTTACTGACGTTTAGCACTTGTGTGCTCAGGTTTGTTTAAAAAACAATATTGGTTGCAGGGATCTGTACAACTTTGAAACAGCACGTCAGAGAGCCAAGGACACCTTTGTGAAGAATAAACCCAACATGCACCCAATCACAGCCGGCATCGTAGCCAAAGACCTTCACATGGATTAACAATAGAACAGGAATGGCTGCCAAAACAAGACTAACGTCCATCCAGTTTGACTTCCACCATCCTCACAGCCGTTTGACATGTTTGACTTTATTCCCAGATATTATTTACTGTACCCCCAGGTAATATTTTCTTGCAGAAATCTAAATTGTTCTTGCAACAAACAACGTTTTTTGCTTCCACTGTCTGTCTCCCTTGGGAGCCTGTTCCTTACATTTACAACTCACTGACTAAAGTAGTGTTTCTGAATTTACCCGCTTCAATACAAGTCCTGTTTCTACTGTTCAGTACAAGATAAAACAAATGATCATGATCTATATTATCCAATCCCTTGAGAATCTCAAAGACTAAGCATTTCACGCCTCAACCTTCTGTTAACAATAAACTGTTTACTCATGTAAAGATGGCCTGAACAGGAAATGAAGCACTTTCCATCTGCATAACAACACAACCTGAAAATAATCTCAATCTAAACTCACTCTTGACAAATATAAAGTGAAATACAATTGACATGAGATTTATTTTTAAAATATATTCAGTGAAATACTGTATCACAGCAAATAAATCATCTTTTTCTAGAAACTGTTCAGTTTTGTTACATGTGTTACTGGGTGTGTGTAACTCCCTTGTTTAATGTGATTTTCCTTCTATTGATTTTTCTGGTTTCCAGAAGAGGCATTAAATCAGTGATTCAACCACACTTCAGTTTGTTAAATAACATCTCAGGAGTGTTTTGTGGATGACTACATCAACATTGTAATACGACAACTATTGTCCAAACACGTTGCTCAGGGTACATCTATTATTATTATAGGATTATTACATTTCCAGTAGGTGGTCCCACTGACAAGAGAGACTTTGGAAACTCTCACTGATGACTAAACTTTCCGATTGTGTGAAATACTTGGGGAAACTTCAGGAAACGTAGTTTAGAATTCAACTACCATAAACTAAATCTTTACCAGTGATTTGAGAACACTATTAAGAGATGTGTGTATTGGATAATAAAATGATTGTTTTCTGAATTTTCTGGCTATTTTTCTTTTGGTCACCGGATGTCTGGTACTTGGAAAGCCATCACTGTGCTTAAGCCATCTAAAACCAAACTCAGTTTTACTTAGTGTTACAACTAGAAGGCACCTGAATGTTATTATTACAATAGTCACTTACATTTGACACAGTGCTTTATGTTTTGAGATTTCTTGAAGCACTTCACAAAGTACAGTTAATCCTCGCTGAATGTGACTTTCTCGATTACGAATTCAACTATACGCGAAGAAAAAAAGTGTCACTTTTTTTGCTTAATGCGCATAACATTTGCGT
Organism: Hydrolagus colliei; assembly: GCA_035084275.1. Classification (NCBI taxonomy): domain Eukaryota; kingdom Metazoa; phylum Chordata; class Chondrichthyes; order Chimaeriformes; family Chimaeridae; genus Hydrolagus; species Hydrolagus colliei. The sequence goes on along the minus strand of CM068746.1, from coordinate 10,426,859 downwards.
ATACGTGCTGCGTAAACCCCCAAAGCTGCTGAAACCATCATTTACGCCTTCAGTACATCCCGGCTCGATTATGCAAATGCCATGCTTATCGGTCTTCACAATTCCTGCCTCCACAGGCTGCAGATAATCCAGAACTCTACGGCCCACGTCTTCTACTGTTCCAAACTCCGTGATCCCATGTTCCCAATCCTCGCCTGACTCCATTAGCTCCCCATTATTCAGAGGATCCAATTCAGCATCCTGGTCCTAACATTTAAAGCTCTCCACGACTTCGCCCCTCGCTACATGTGTGACCTTCTAACCCCTTACCAACCTGCCCGCCCCCTCTGCTCAGCAGACTCTGGCCTACTCCATGTCCCCCGACCCACCTGCCCCACCATTGGTAGACAAGCCTTTAGCTACTCTGCCCCCAACGTCTGGAACTCCATCCCGCAGTCCCTCTGCCTCGCCCCCTCCCTGGCCTCCCTCAAGGCTTGCCTCAAGACTCTCTTCGATGGATCCATCAGCAACTTGAAATCCCCCACCCCCGTCGGGTGGGGGAGGATTAAAAATCCTCCCCCACCTGATGACCTCAGCTCGGATCTGACATAGTGACTGTCCAGCGCCCTGTGACATCCTGACGTGGAAGGCACTATACAAGTGTAATTTTGTTGTTGATTCCTGGCAGAGCAAAACTTTTGGGCAAGTTTCTTTACTCTACACACCTGACAATAAAACCCTAAAAAATTTGCCAGAATGATTATTCCAAATAACAAGATGGAGTAAGTATGTGGCCAGTTTCACATTATGTTACCATGATCTCCTTGCGTTATTCATCAATCAATCGTTTGCTTTTCCAGGGAGCTCCAAGAGAATGTTATAATGGAGCTCCCGTAGCTCAGTGGTTAGAGTACTCGCCTTATAATAATAATAAATAATAATCCTTGCATTTGATATAGCGCTTTCCACATCTTATCAACGTCCCAAAGCGCTTCACAGAATATACTGTAAAGTGAATTGACTGTATATATTTGTGGGCGAAACCTGTGTTCGAATCCGGGCAAGTCAGGGCAAAACCTTGGGCAAGTTTCCTTACTCCACACACACGCCTAATAATAATCCCTCAAAAAAATAATAAAATTGGTGAAATCAATCTACGACTGTTTGTGGGAACGCTGCTGTGCGCAATTGGCTGCTGCATTTTGCCCACAAATTTACAGTTAATTCACTTACAGTTCCTTTATATATATTCTGTAAAGAGCTTAAGAGACGTGTTGTCGGTGTTAAACTGACAAACAGCAGATTGAGGTGAGGACTATGTTGTTGTTTCAGTGCTGGCCACAGAGCTTCTGGCTTTGGAGTTTCTGCGCCTACTTCAAAACCACGACCCCCATTGGAAACCGTCTATCAGCTGTGCGCTCAGCGGTCAAGTAAGTCCTAGCCGTCAGCTCCTCCATCTCACAGGGAAATGTTAAGGTTAAAAATAACTTTCACTTTCAACAAATGTGTTACATGGAGATTCCTGTAGCCTAGTGGTTAGTGTTGGGATTTCTGATCCCGTGGTTCCAATTATAAGCAGACAAGCCAATATGCTGTAACAGAGTTTGATTGAAAACGTAACAAAGTAAGAAAAACATTTACAGAATCAAAACATAATACTGTATCACCCATTCTGGGGATTTTGAACAGCAGCTGTACAGTAACACGCTGGTTCCTCTCCTCTCCTGTTATCCAGCTCTTGATCTAACCCTCAGGTTTTATATTTCCTTTCACCTTGGGACTTCCTCCCGACGTCAAAGGCCTGTAGCTCAGTGGTTAGAGCACTTGCCTTACAAATGTGAGACCTGTGTTTCGAATCCAGGCAGGTCAGGTCAGGGCGAAACCTTAGGCAAGTTTCCTTACTCCACACACACCGCTAATAATAATCCATCCAAAAAAACATGACAAAAAAACAACAACAACTTCAATTTATATAGCGCCCTCCATGCCGGACAGCGTCTCAGAGCGCTTTAAATTTTATATTTATATTTAGATTTATTACATAAATCAGAGCAGGAAATTATAATACAAACAAATAGATCCTGAGGGGGCTGTCCAGTGACAGGCAGTGTCACTAACCTTTGTTGCTCTAACACACTGTATGTAGAAGACAACAGATTATTTCTTAACTCCAGAGCCATCTCCCAGTTGGCAATTGGTTAACTACAGTACTACTAATAGTGATCCTTGTGTTTGATATAGTGCCTTTTCATGTGGGAAAGACGTCTCAAAGCGCTTCCCAGGATTTACCATAAAATGTAAAGTTACTGTATGATTGCGGGCAAAATGAGGCAGCGCAGTTGCGCTCAGCGGTGTCCCACGTAAGTGAATGGCCAATGTTATTTGGGAGATTATTGGACGGGACACCGGGTGAGAGAGAAACTCCTTTGGAATAATGCAATGGGATCTTTAACACACCCACCCGATCAGGCAGATGGGACCTCGGTTTAACGTCTCGTCTAAACGACACATGAATGTGATGCTACGGGATTAATTCCTTCTTCCAAAGGCTTAGAGGCAACAACAACAAAATGACACTTGTATAGCGCCTTTCACGTCAGGAGGACGTCCCAAGGCTTTGTACAGTTACTGCTCGTCCTCCTTGACCTGTCTGCTGCGTTTGACACAGTCGATCACACCATCCTCCTTCAACGTCTTTCCTCCCACCTCAACCTTCAAGGCACAGTCCTTGACTGGTTCCATTCCTACCTGACCCACCGTTTACATTTTGTTTCTTCCAACGGTTTTTCTTCAAACCCCCGCACAGTTTCTCACGGCGTCGCTCAGGGCTCTGTTTTAGGCCCCCTCCTTTTCACCCTTTACACGCTCCCTCTGGGTGATATCATCTACAAACATGGGGTAAATTTCCACATGTATGCGGACGACACCCAGTTGTATCTTTCTGCCTCATCCCTCAACCCCCAGACCATCGATGTTCTGTCAGCATGTCTGTCCGACATCGAGTCCTGGACGAGGGACAACTTTTTGCAATTGAACGTGAGTAAGACCGAGGCCCTCCTGATTGGCTCAAGCCAGCGCCTCCGCACATCGGGCGCTGCCAGCCTCAACATCCAAGGCTGTACTCTCCACCTCACAAAGCCAATCAGGAACCTCGGCATCATGTTCGATCAAAAACTTTCCTTCCTCCCCCACATCCGCGCCTTGACCGGCACCGCTTAATTCCACCTGCGCAATATTGCCAGGCTCCGCAATTATCTTACCCCCCGCGCTGCCGAAACACTCGTGCATGCGTACATCACCTCACGGCTGGACTACGGAAACTCTCTCCTCGTCGGCCTCCCCAGTTCCTCCATTCACAGGCTGCAGGTCATCCAAAACTCTGCAGCCCGTGTACTATCCCGCACCCGCCTCCGCGACCACATAACCCCCACCCTCACCCGTCTCCACTGGCTCCACATTCTCCAGAGGATCGAGTTCAAGATCCTCGTCCTCACCTACAAGGCCTTACACGGCCTTGCCCCGCCCTATTTAACCGATCTATTTTCCCCCTACAAGCCCACCCGGACCCTCCGTTCAACAGGACTTGGCCTGCTCCAAGCCCCCCGCCCGAACCGCCCCACCATCGGAGGCCGGGCCTTCAGTTTCTCCGCTCCCACCCTATGGAATGCCATCCCTCAATCCCTCCGTTTCGTTTCTTCCCTTTCCTCTTTCAAGGCCGGTTTGAAGACTTTCCTCTTCGATCGTGCCTTTTGTTCCACCCCGAACTCTTTTACCTCCCCTTTGTGCTTCACCCTTTCCCAAACACTCCCCTCTCAGCTCGGGTCACACGCCTCCTGTGCAGCGCCCTGGGACGTCCTCCCGACGTGAAAGGCGCTCTATAAATGTAATTTGTTGTTGTTGTTGCTTCAGACCCGAGCTGAGGACAGGGGTGGGAGGGAGGGAAAGTGGGGATTAGGAGTTGCCAATTGGTCCATCGAAGAGGAGAATCTTGAGGCGAGACTTGAAGGAGGCCAGGGAGGGGGTGAGGCGGAGGGACTGTGGGATGGAGTTCCAGAAGTTGGTGGCTGACTGGCTGAAGGCATTATTACACAAGCTGCCTATAACACCCAGGTCACTGTGTGGCACTGACCCGGGGATCAATTAATGTGTAATAGACACAGTTTACAATACCATGTGCAGGTAGTTGACCCACAATTGGATTATGGAATAAGCAACTGTCACGCAGACTGAACCCGAGGACAGCTGAGGTGATGAGGCCACGAACTGCGGCACAGAGTGACACAGGCCATGGCCACAAGTCTACCCAGTCAGGACACCTGACCACAGAGGGGTGGGTTGTGTTCATCCAGAAGCTTCCGGGCAAATCATTTCTTTATAGAAAAATATGCAATAGACTAACAAGCGGGTTCCTACTGACTGCTGGTAAACTGGAGGCTTGCGTGTGTGTAAGTAAGAAAGGTTTTGCTCTGCCTGAGAATCAAACTCAGGTCTTCTTGGTTGTGAGGAGAGGGCTGTAACCACTGAGCTACAGGACAGCCCGACAATGACAAGGAGACAGTTTGCAATTACTTTCTGTCGTGCAGCAAGTACCTGCACCAAGTAATGTTTTACTATAGTTTGACCGTAATAAAGATTTGACCAAAAACAACTGGGTCTTAGGAGGAGGAGCCTGGGGAGGGCGGAGGGGGTGACACAGGCCTGGGGGAGGGTTTGGGTGGTGGGGGGCGGGAACCCCGGCAGATAGGAGGAGGATCTAGACATCTAGACATCCCTACTTCTCTATCAATCCCTCCAGACTGTGATTGTGGAGTCAGTGAGGACAAACGCCCAGCTGCCATGCCTCGCTACACCGTGCATGTGAGGAACGAGTGGCTGACGGTGCCTTGCAAAGACCCCTGTGGCACCATGTCCTGGCTGGGCCGAGAGGCCCTGAGACGCTACCTGAAGAACAAGCCAGACAATGGCGGGTTGGACAGTGTGGCTGAGGTGAACTTCCTGATGAGGAGGTGTCAGGGACAGGGATTGTTAGACCCGGATGACGCCATCGAGGATGTTCTGGACGACAATGACTTTTTGGAAGTTGGTAGGTCTGTTTGTAGTTACGGTTTTTTTTATTGGTGATATAAAGTGCGGGGGAGATGAGGAGGACAATTGTTATTTAACTGGAGAGCTGTTATGGGTGGAAACAGATTCCATATCAACTTTCAAAAGAGAATTGGATAGGTGCTTAGAAAGGAAAAATGTGAAGGGCTGTGGGGTAAGAGCGGGGGGAGTGGGGCTGGTTGGGGTAAGAGCGGGGGGAGTGGGGCTGGTTGGGGTAAGAGCGGGGGGAGTGGGGCTGGTTGGGGTAAGAGCGGGGGGAGTGGGGCTGGTTGGGGTAAGAGCGGGGGGAGTGGGGCTGGTTGGGGTAAGAGCGGGGGGAGTGGGGCTGGTTGGGGTAAGAGCGGGGGGAGTGGGGCTGGTTGGGGTAAGAGCGGGGGGAGTGGGGCTGGTTGGGGTAAGAGCGGGGGGAGTGGGGCTGGTTGGGGTAAGAGCGGGGGGGAGTGGGGGCTAGTTGATATCAGTGCTGTTGAGATTCTATGATTTGATGATACTTTATATCAATCCACGGCTTTACATTGAATCCTGATCGTTGACGTTTGTTGATGAACTAATCCCCGGTTTAACTCTTGTATGTAGTTATTGAGGGAGATGTCATGCCTCCAGACTTCATCCCATCTCAGCCAGAGCGAGTCCATTTGTATCCTTTTACAGTATGATATCCCCCCCACACCCCCTCCCCCCTCAACCCCCGAATTAATAACCTTTAGAATGTTAAATGAAGCTATGAAACCAGTAACCCGAGCCTTAGCTAATCCAATACTCAGATACTGCAGATATCGGGAGCCGGAGGAGGTAATTTATCCGTGTTTGAAACCCTGGCACCTTTCACATCAGCAATGTGTCGCCAAGCGCTATCACTGTAAGGTTTCCTGACCCCCACAGAGAGACACAGAAAGAGTGTGAGAGACACAGAGAGATTGTGAGAGAGACTGAGAGACCCAGAGAGAGTGTGAGAGGCGACTGAAAGACACAGAGAGAGTGTGAGAGAGACTGAGAGACACCCACACGCCTCTGTCATTACCAGCATTCATTAGAAAATCCGTCACTTGATCGATTGGATGGATCACTATTCCAGGTTTAATAATAATCCCTCCCCCCAAAATAAATGAAAATAGTAATAATAATGCAGTCACTCAATCCACCGCTGTTTGTGGGGACGGACGCTGCTGTGCGCAATTAGCTCCCAAGTTTCGCCCACGAAATATGCAGTCTGTCCAAGTTACAGTATATTCTGTGAAGCGCTTCGAGACGTCTCAACAGCATGCTAGGGCGCTGCGTCAAATGCCAGGAATGTTATTGCTACTCAGCAACTCAATACACAACTGTTTCTGAATATTTCTCTCATTGTAATCTGCCAAATGTCAAGTAAAGTTGCCTCTGCAGGCCTGGCTCTGGCCTCGTGTTTGTCCCTCGTCCTGTCCACACAACCATTGGTGACCGTGCTTTCAGCCACCGTGTCCCGAAGCTTTGGAACTCTCTCCCTCTCCCTCCTAATCCTTCTGCCTCCCTCCCCACTTCTTGTCCTCTTTTAGATCATGATTGAAGAACTTACTGTTGGACCGTGTGTACAGTCACCTCTTCACCACCACCCCCTCCCCCCCCCCCCCCCCCCCACCCCCTCCCCCCCCCCCCCCCCACCTCCCCACCCCACTGGTTTGGGGGCAGGCTCTGACACTGTTAAGCTCCGAGACGCTGCCTGCCCTAAGTGATGGACGCTGTGTAAATGCAAGTTGTTGTGGTGGTAAAACATTCTGAAGGAAAAACAATCTCAGTTTATTTATTTAGACGGGAACAATCTAACCACAGAAGACCTGGTTTCTTTGGGAAAAGGACTCTACAAGATCAAGGTTACTAAAGTTCAACGAGTTTTAAAAATCTTTGTGATGCGTAAACGTGTGCAGTCCTGTAGTTCAGTGAGCGCTCGCCTCACAAGCGAGAAGATCTGGGCTTGATTCCCGGGCAGGGCAAAACATTAGGCAAGTTTCCTTGCTCCACATGTCACTGTTTATATAGCAGTAAATAAGAACCCGCTTGTTAGTCGATCGGTGGATCGCTTTCCTGGGGGTAATAATTCTCCCGTGTTTGTGTGGGGACGCTGCTGTGCGCCATTGGCTGCCACGTTTCACCCACCAAATGCACAGTCAATTCACTTTACAGTTATATGCTGTGAAGTGCTTTGAGACTTCTCGAATGAGAAGTAACCATTGCAAGGATGATTATTATTATTATTGGCAGTATGTGTCTGGATGATAATGGTGTGGAATATGTCTCTAGTTGACTGACGATTCAGAGGAGAGGATCAAACAATCAAGACTCCTTCTGGAAAAAATTGTGAAAGAAAATAAAGGTAATTCAGGGGAAAGAAACGTCAGCGGGAATCTGAATAATCAGAGCAAAATCTGTCAGATGAATAATAGATGAAAAGTGTAATAATATTCCAAATAAATAAATGGTAAATAACCTGGTCATTCACTCCACCACTGTTTGTGGGACTTTGCTGTGCGCAATTGGCTGCCGCGTTTTTGTCCTGAAATTCACTTTACAGTAAATTTGGTGAAGCGCTATGAGACGGCTCAGGCGCGATATCGAATAGCAACGTTTATGATTATTATTATAAGTAACTTTGAAATGTTCGTTTTGTTTTTCAGTTGTTTATGGAATAACTACTGGCTTCGGGAAGTTTGCTCGAACTGTGATCCCACACAATAAACTCAAGTAAATTATATTATGTTATTATATTATGTCTTGACCCTAATGTCTCTGAACTTTGGTACAGTAGTTTCATCATTTATATTATCCAGGCTTTTATAGGAAGCTTTAACATGTATAATATTGTCAACCTTAAGCTTATTTGAATATACAACAACATTGACAACAACAACAACAACAAAATGACATTTGTGTAGTACCTTTCACGCCGGGTGGATACCCCAAGGCGCTGGACAGTCACTGCTTCACACGGAAGCTGGGGTTAAAGAATCCTTCTGGAAATTTTCTTCCAATTGAGTTTGAGAGTTTCTGCTGTGTCTGGATCAAACACAAAGATTATTAATATTGTTGTTGTTATTATTATTAATACTTTCCTTGTCCCTCAGGGAACTCCAGGAAAACCTTGTACGTTCTCATTCGGCCGGTAAGGACTTTATTTCCATGTTCTGTGAGACGTTAGAATTTCGTTAGATTGTTGTGAGATTTGATTCCCTCTCACTGAATCCTCTACTCCGGCCTGTTCTCCAGGCATTGGGAAGCCCTTGCCACCAGATAGATCTCGGATGCTGTTGGCTTTGAGGATCAATGTTCTCGCCAAGGGATACAGTGGGATTTCTTTGGAAACCCTCAATCAAATGATCCAAGCTTTCAATGGTAAGAAAAACAACCTCTCTTCCATTTGCTGAAGTGACTTTTGCCACTTCATATCCCAGAATGGCTGACAATCCATTCAAAACAAAAATACATTCAGAAAATAATAATTTTGGTCACTCAATTCACCGCAGTAATTGTTTGCTGCGTTTTGCCTACAAAATATGCAGACAATTCACTTTACGGTGTGTCCTGTCAAGCGCTTTGAGACATCTTGAAGATGTGATGAGGCGTTATATCAAATGCAAGGATTATTATTATTATTCTCTCTCTCTATCTATCCTGTAGCTTCCTGTCTCTCGTACATCCCAGAGAAGGGAACGGTTGGGGCCAGTGGAGACCTGGCTCCCCTTTCTCACCTGGCGCTGGGGCTGATGGGCGAAGGCAAAATGTGGTCACCAAAGAGTGGATGGGCGGACGCTAAATATGTGAGTTATTCATTCTGTTCCATTGAAATACCCAGGAGACATGTTTGCCCTCCTAACTCTCCCCACTTTCCTACTCTCCTTCCCCTCACCCCTACCCCGACCCTCACCCCCCCCTCCACACTCGGGTCATGAACTAACTGTTCAGTGTCTTGGGACGTCTTCACGACATGAAAGGCACACTATAAATGTAATTTTGTTGTTGTTGTTGTTGTTGTTTCACTGTCCTGCTCCATCACTGCCCAGCGCTCTGGGACACTGTCACTGTGGGGCGGGGGGTAAATGTGAGCTGTTGTTGTTGTTGTTGGGTAAATGTGTAAATTCCATAATAAGAATCACAAAAATGTTTGTTCATTTTAATAATAAGAATCATCAAATGTTGTGTTTGGCACAAAAAAAGGGTAAACTTCCCACTTCTGTTCTTCTACATTGATGTTTAAACTAAACCACATGATGGCAACAACTGAAACCCGGCTAACAGGCAATACATACGTCGATATAACTTGTATCAGCATAAACTCACAACAGTTGTTGATGTTGTTGTTGTGAGGGGCACTGGGTAAATGTGAGTTGTTGTTGTGAACAGATTGGGTTCATACAACTCCTACAGAACTTTGCCACCCACATTCTCACCCACACCACTCCTCCTTGTCCCCTCAATCCTCTGCTCCACCATCGGCGGCCGGGCCTTCAGCCACTACGCCTAGAAGCTCTGGAACTCCTTTCCTCACTCCCTTTGCCTCCTCATTTGCTAGTTTCAGGTCTCGGCTGAAGACCTTTCTCTTCGACCGCGCCTCCGGTCACCTTTCTCCCCCTCCCCCTGGCTCGCCCCCGGGATCTGTTATTGTGAAGCGCTCTGAGACGCCATCTGGGATAGAGGGCGCTATATAAATCAAAGTTGTTGTTGTTGGTTTTGATGTATCCTTTACAACATTTTGCAGCAGCAATAATAAAAGTTTCTCTTCCAGGTTTTACAAGCGCATGGCCTGAAGCCCATTAACCTGAAGCCTAAAGAGGTAACTGTTCATTGTATTGTTCCTTTCATTGAAGTGTGACTGAGTAACACTGGGTACAGTGTGGCAGATATGACACGAGAGTTTAAACTTAGGGTGGCAAGTTGGCTGTACACCATTGTTGTGTATTGGTTGATCACACAGGGACTGGCTCTCATCAACGGGACACAGATGATCACATCGCTGGGAGCCGAGGCTGTGGAGAGGGCGAACGCTATAGCCAGACAGGCCGACATTATAGCAGCTCTTACACTGGAGGTCCTGAAAGGCACCACCAGAGCCTTTGACAGCGGTGAGTGTTTAGTGACTGTTCTACCCACTGGGTACTCTAGCTCAGTGTCCTGTAGCTTCATGGTTAGAGCGCTCGTCTCGCAAGCGAGAGGACCCGGGTTCGATTCCCGGGTAGGCAGGGCGAAACCTTCGGCTGCTTTCCTACCCCCACTCGCCTCTGTTTACCTAGCAGTCAGTAGGAAACCAGGTGCAAGTCAATTGGCAGATAAATTAATTAATTAATTTGGTCACTTAATCCACAATTGTTTATGGGACCCTTTGGTGTGCAATTAGCTGCCATGATACATCCACAATATATCCGGTCAGTTTCAGCATATTTTTAGAAGCAGTTTGAGGTGCCTCAAAGACGTGACAGGGCTGGCTATATCAAATGCAAGTATTATTATTATTACAACAACAATACAAAATGACATGTGTACAGCACCTTTCACATCAGGAGGACGTCCTAAGGCACTGGACAGTCAGTGTTTCGGAGCTGAGTTGGGGTTCAAGATCAGGGAGGTGGAGGGAAGGGAGGGGAGGGGAGTTGACCGATGGTACGGCAGAAGAGGGGAGGTTTTGAGGCAGGACTTGAAAGAGGCCAGGGAGAGGGCGAGGTGGAGGGAATGCAGGATGGAATTACGGAGGAGTTGGGAAGGGAGACACATAAGGAGTTTTCCTAGTTGAGCCCATAATGCAGACTTCTATTTTCCCGGAATAATAAATGGTCATTATGTTATAGGGTTATCAGATATCAACATTATATAATGTTGTAGATCATCTATCTATAGATGATGATTATCACATCTTGGGAAACAAATTAATCACCACATATGTTCTTTAGATAAATGTGACATAAATCTGCAAGTGCTTTTTGCAGCTGGATTTAAAGTGTGCTGTTACCCATGTCTTTAGACATTCATGAATTACGTCCTCACCCTGGCCAGGTTGAGGTAGCCTTTCGATTTAGATCGCTGCTGGGTTCCGACCACCATCCCTCTGAAATAGCAGGTGAGCAATCCCGTGGCTTTCACATAGCGTTGCAGTATTTCAAATGTGCTGAGGATACTTATTATCAGTCTTCCTTGTCCTATTGTCCAGTGGAGCTCCTGTGGCTCAGTGGTTAGAGCACTTGTCTTGCAAGCTGGGGAGACCTGTGTTTGAATCCAGGCAGGTCAGGACGTAACCTTGGGCAAGTTTCCTTACTCCACACACACGCCTAATAATAATCCCTCAAAAAAAAACCACAATAATAAAATTGGTCACCCACAAATATATACAGTCAATTCACTTTACAGTATATTCTGTGAAGCGCTTTGGGACATTGATAAGATGTGGAAAGTGTTATATCAAATGCAAGGATTATTATTATTATTATAGCTCAGCAGTTAGAGCGCTTGCCTTGGCAAGCGAGAGGAGTCTGGATTTGATTCCCGGTCAGGGAGAAACCTTATGCAAATTTGCTTATTCTAAACTCCTCTGTTTACCAGCGGTCAGTAGGAACCTGGTTGTTAGTCAATTGGTGGATCGCTTTCCGGAGGAGTCTTGTAGCTCAGTGGTTAGAGCACTAGCCTTACAAGCGTGAGACCTGTGTTCGAATCCAGGCAGGTCAGGGCGAAACCTTGGGCAAGTTTCCTTACTCCACACACACGCCTAATAATAATCCCTCAAAAAAAAAACACAATAGTAAAATTGGTCACCCACAAATATATACAGTCAATTCACTTTACAGCATATTCTGTGAAACGCTTTGAGACACAGTCTAGAAGACATGAAAAGCGCTATATCAACTTCAAGGATTATTATTAATTCATTCCTTCAAAAAATAATGTAGTCACACAATCCATGACTGTTTGTGGGCCACTGCTGTGTGCAATTAATTGGCTGGCGCGTTTCGCCCACAAAATTCAGTCGATTCACTTTACAATACGTTCTGTGAAGCACTTTGAGACATTGTTTTATTATTATTGTTATTATTATAATTTTGTGTATTTTTTCACAGAAAGCCACAGATTCTGCGATCGTGTCCAGGATGCATATACTCTGCGATGTTGCCCCCAGGTAGACCGCATTTCACTGAGATCATCTGATACGATTAGTGTGAGGTTTTTAACCTCACACGAGTCGTATCAGTCGGGACCAGCCATTTAATGACTTATATACAAAGTGTGAGTTATAAGAACATAAGTTAGTATGTTAGTACACTACATTAGTACACAACATTAGTGGAGCTCCTGTGGCTTAGTGGTTAGAGTACTTGTCTTGCAAGCTGGGGAGACCAAGATGGGGAGACCTGTGTTTCGATCCAGGCAGGTCAGGGCGAAACCTTGGGCAAGTCTCCTTACTCCACACACACGCCTAATAATAATCTGTCAAAAAAAAATACAATAATAAAATTGGTCATTTCAATCCACGACTGTTTGTGGGGACGTTGCTGTGCGCAATTGGCTGCCGCGTTTCGCCCACAAATTTACAATATATTCTGTGAAGCGCTTTGAGACGTCGATAAGATTATTATTATCAGCCAAGGTCCACTTTTACTGTATGATTATCTGCATCGTGTAACTTGTTTTGTCCTTCAAATTAAAAAACTGTGTGTATTCTCTATAACTCTGGTTAATTGCCTACAAATATAGTCACTGCATTCAGACGCCTCGATGGCATGATATATCACTACATCAAATGTAGGGATTATTATTATTTTTTATTATTATTATAACTTGAGTGCTTTTGTTTCAGGTACATGGGGTGGTGAATGACACTATTGCTTTTGTGAAAAACATAATTCAGACTGAAATTAACAGTGCGACAGATAACCCTGTATCCTTTGTGAATTTAAACTGCTGGTAATACTCAGTGGCATAAAAATGTTTTAAGTTATAAATGATAACAATAATGATGCGATGGTTATTAGTAATATTCTCAATGTTGTGATCAATTGTAAATAATCAGAATCATGAGTTGATAAAGTTATAAATAATAATAATTGTAAGTTATTAAGCTGTAAGTGATAAGGCCCTGTATCAAATGCAAGGCTTATTATTATTATAAATACATATACCCACAAAATATACAGTCAATTCACTTCACAGTGTATTATGTGAAGTGCTCTGAGATGTCCCGAAGACATGATAAGGCGCTGTCTAAATACAGCATTTTTATTGTTAGTAGTACTGTAGTAGTATTAGTATTATTATTGCAATAACTGCAATAAGAGCCTGCATTCTCACCCTATCGAGTTTCATTATTAGCAATTAAGCCGGTATTGTAGAAATGTACTATAAAGTATGGTTGCCCCGTATCCCTTGATCCCCTGACCTGACAAACATCCCCCCCTCAGACTGGACAATGGGAATGGGATCCTCAGCCTTTTGGGGGAGGGAGAGAGAGTTCCAGGTCCTCACTGGTCTTTGGGTGGGAACTCCAGCCCTGATTTCACTCCTCAATGGCGCTGGCTCTGATATTAAACCTTACACCCACATAGCATTGAGTATGTCAATCCGCTACTGAATTCCTATTTAAAGTAAGTCGGATTTCAACAACAACGACAACAACAACTTGTACCTAAATAGCACCCTCCCACACCAGGTAGAGTCCTGTAGCTCAATAGTTAAGAGCACTCGCCTTACAAGCGTGAGACCCATGTTCGAATCCAGGCAGGTCAGGGCGAAACCTTGGGCAAGTTTCCTTATTCCATTCACACATCTAATAATAATCCCTCCCAAAAAACCCACAATAATAACAAACTGATCATTTCAATCCACAAGTGTTTGTGGGGACGGTGCTGTGTGCAATTGGCTGCCACATTTCGCCCACAAATATCCAGTCAATTCACTTTACAGTATATTCTGTGAAGCGCTTTGAGACGTCTAGAAGACGTGAAAAGCGCTATATCAAATGCAAGGATTATTTTATTATTTTATTATTAGTCCCAGCAGGAAAAAGACAGAGACTTTTCAGCAGTTGCTTTTGCTTTTAAACTTTAATTTATTGACTAAAGATGGTGTTTGCGGAGAGAGGGGAGACCATTTCTGGGGGAAACTTTCACGGAGAATATCCTGCAAAAGTACGTGGCTGTTTTAATGATTGTTTCTGTAACTTGTTCAGTTAGCTGAGCCTCACGTATAATGTCCACAGTATTGCGTTGGTGACTGGCAGTTTAGTTGTTAGAGGACTTGCCTCACAAACGATAGGACCTGAATTGGAACACCGGGCAGGGCACAATCTATAATGATATTTCGGTCACTCAACCCACGACTGTTTGTGGGGACGCTGCTGTGAACAATTGGCTGCTGCGTTTCACCCACAAAATATAGTCAATTCGCTTAACAGTATATTTTGTGAAGTGCTTTGAGACGTCTGGAAGACGTGATAAGGCTCTATATTAAATGCATGGATTATTATTTGCATGTGTTTGAATGACAATGTTATGGAATGTGTCTGTAGTTAATTCGAATACATGACAAAACGTTGTATAAAAATCTGAAATTATTCTTATTATTATATTATTGCTGCGATGATGATTGTGTTTGTCTCAGGCCCTGGATTACCTGGCTATTGGTGTGCACGAGCTGGCTGCCATCAGCGAGAGGAGAATTGAGAGACTGTGTAACCCTGCTCTCAGCGAATTGCCAGCCTTCCTGGTCAATGAAGGAGGGTTGAACTCCGGTTTCATGATCGCTCATTGTTCAGCTGCGGCTTTAGGTAATTTACCATTTCACTGGCGCCCCTTGTCAGCGCCTTGGGACGTTCTCCTGACGTGAAAGGCTCTATAGAAGGGTCATTTTGTTACTGGAACTCCTCACTGTACATCGTCCCGATATTGTTTGGATTATAAACAAAACACAAAATGCTACAGATGCTGGGAATCTGAAACATAAACAGAAGTTGCTGGGGAAACTCAGCCGGTCAGGCAGCGTCCATGGAGAAAGGAAAAAGAGTCAACGTTTCAGGTCTACAACCCTTCGTCAGAACTGGGGCTTCGTTGTAGACCCGAAACGTTGACTCTTTTTCCTTTCTCCATGGATGCTGCCTGATCTGCTGAGTTTCCCCAGCAACTTCTGTTTGTGTTTCAGATTATATGTTGTTGATTAATAAATAGTTAGAATTTTTTTTAGAAGATGTTATTAATTGAAGGGATATTAGCTGATTACATTTCATATTAGTTGCTATAAATAAGATAATAAATACAATTAAGAGAACACTAACTGGAGAAGGTTGTGGTGGTCAGTGGGCGGAGTCATTCAGATGAAGGGGCGGGATTACCAGAGGCCCCTCCCTCCCCGCTGACCGCTGTCACGTGTTTGCTGTTCGCACATCAGACAAGATGGACAAAAGCGCAAACACGTGACGGTGAGTAGCTGCTTGGTGACGGGGCGTGCGTGACGCAGGTAGGGAGGGGCCTCAGAGTAATCCCGCCCCCTTCATCTGGTTGACTCCGCCCCCTCCCGCCACCCCGCCCACTGACCACATCTCCAGTAAAAGTTCTCTTCATTGTATTTTTTATTTTATATATTTATTAAACATTTATTTTAATTTTCTATATTAGTGATGCTGTTTTTGATTTTTATTGAAATATTAATTTAAGAAAATTGAGACAGGAAATGTACCAAAGGAACGTCACCCCCATTTATATTATTGGGACCTATGGTCATTCAGGTTTCGCTCTACATTGTTGTAAATAAAGTCGCGAACCTCAATGTTAATTGAGGTAGTCCCAGTATTGTTAGTTCCCTAACAGTGAAACGCTCGGCAAGTTTCCTTCCCCCTCCACGCCCCTCTGTTCACCCAGCGGTAAGCGCGAATCCACTTGTTTGAAAGCCCCCAATGAAAATTTTGTTTTTAATGCATCACTTCCCAGTTTCAGACAAGTAGGTGATGTAAGAACACTGAACTCTCACTTTCGAGAGACCTGGGTTCAGTTCCGGGCGGGGTGAACGTTTGGTCAGGTTTCCCTGCTCCAGACGCCTGATAATAATACCTCAAAAACAAACAACAATGGGTTGGCCATTTCAATCCACGACTGTTTGTGAGGACGCTGCCGTGCGCAATTGGCTGTGGCATTTCGCTCACAAATACACAGTCAATTCACTTTACAGTATATTCTGTGAAGCGCTTTGAGACGTCTAGAAGACGTGAAAATACAAGGATTATTATGGTATAAAATATATCGTCTTTCATAGCATGTCAGAGCATTGAGCTGTGGCGGGATTCGATACCAAGCAAGGAAGACGTAATAACAATAACAGGTTTTCTTGTGGGGGCAGATTATTATTAATACAGTCAATGCAGTAAATGTAGTAAACACAATAAATACAGTAAAAGTTATTGTTTGTTACATTTGACCTTTTCCAGGAAACCTAAAGTGCTGAAAACTGTCTTATATTCGCCCACAAATATACAGTCGGTTTTCCTTCCACCTACCCCAGCCCCTCCCCTTACCCTCTTTTCCCTCTTTCTCCCCTGGCCCCACTTCCACGACTGTTTGTGGGACACTGCTGTGCGCGATTTGGCTGCCACGTTTCTCCCACAAATATATGGTCAATTTTCCTACTTTCCTTCCCCCAACCACGACCCCTCCCCCCCCTGCTCTGGTCCCTACCTTGAGACATTGTTGTATTCTGTGAAACGCTTTGAGACGTCGATAAGACATGGAAAGCACTGTGTAAATGTGAGGATTATTATTACAGGATTATATTATTATTATTTTTAATCACCACAGTGTCTGAGAACAAGGTTCTGTGCCACCCATCATCAGTTGACTCCCTGTCCACCAGCGCAGCCACTGAGGATCACGTCTCCATGGGAGGCTTCGCTGCCAGGAAAGCCTTGAGGGTCATAGAGCACGTGGAGCAAGGTAACTGGGCTAGGGGTCAGGGGCTGAGGGGTTAGGGGCTGAGGCTCATTGGTTACAGCACTTGCCTTACAAGTGTGAGAGACCTGTGTTTGAATCCAGGCAGATCAGGGCGAAACCTTGGGCAGGTTTCCTTACTCCACACACACACTCACACACGCTTAATAATAATCCCTCCAAAAAAACCACAATAATAAAATTGGTCATTTGAATCCATGTATATACTGTTTACAGAATGTTTACAGAATATACTATCAAGTGAATTGACTGTATATTTTGTGGGTGAAACGCGGCAGCTCACAGCAGCTTCCCCATAAACAGACATGGATTGAAAATGACTAATTTTTATTATTTTATTATGTGTTTTTTTTTGGACGGATTATTATCAGGCGTGTGGGTGTAATAAGGAAACTTACCCAAGATTTCGCTCTGACCTGACCTACCTGGATTTGAACACACTTGTAAGGCGATTGCTCTAACCACTGAGCTACAGGAGCTCCATAAATCTAACCAATATGCCGCAGGACTCTAAAGTGCGTGTAGAATGTGTGAATGTCGGAGGTTGATTGACGAGTTATATGTTATTCCTCTGGTGATGTTTCAGTGCTCAGTATCGAGCTCCTCGCCGCCTGCCAAGGGATTGAATTCCTCCGTCCTCTCCGGACAACGACCCCGCTGGAGAAAGTCTATGATCTTGTGCGTACGGTGGTCAGGTTTGTTGAAATACCTTATCTGTTTTGGGTAATATCTGACGACGGGTTGTGCAAAGTGTTGACGAAGGAGGCCAGAGAGAGGACAAATACACGACACACCACCGAATGTTTGTTCCAACTGTGGAGTCCCCTGTAGCTCAGCAGTTAGAGCACTCGCCTTACTTACAAGCGTGAGACCTGTGTTTCGAATCCAGGCAGGACAGGGCGAACCTTTGGGCAAGTTTCCATACTCCAAACACACACGCCTAATAATAATCCCTCCAAAAAATACCACAATGATAATATCGGTCACTTCAATCCATGACTGTTTGTGGGGACATTGCTGTGCATAATTGGCTGCTGCATTTCGCCCCACAAATATACAGTCAATTTAATTCACTTCGCAGTATATTCTGTGAAGCGCTTTGAAACAATGTTTAAAAAACGTGAAAAGCTGCTACATCGAATGCCAGGATTATTATTATTATTATTATTACTGTCTCCTTCTCCTAGACCTTGGATTAAAGATCGTTTCATGGCCCCCGACATTGAAGTTGTCCACAGGATGCTAGTGGAACAGAAGGCAAGTTGATGGGAAAAATTCCACCAAGTCATACGCTAGAAGAGGAGTCCTGCAGTGTATCGGGTGTACTTGCAAGCTTGAGGACCCAGGTTCAATTCCCGGGCGGGTCAGAGCAAAACTTTAGGCAAGTTTCCTTGCTCCACATACACACACACGCACCTCTGTTTACCCAGCAGTCAGTAGGAACCTGTTTACCGCCCTAGAACCCGCTCCAGAAATGTAATTTTGTTGTTGTTGTTGATTATTAGACAATTGATGGTTTGCTTTTCAGGGATAATTAATCACCCTCCCCAAAAATGGTCCTCAAGTCCACGACTGTTTGTGGGACACTGCTGTGCAATTGGCTGCTGCATTTCAGGCACAAATATACACAGTCAGTTGTTGAACACAACAACAATAGTTTACATTTGAAAGCACCTTTCACTTTGGCAACCAAATTCACTTTACAGTATATTATGCGAAGTGCACTGAGACATCTCAATGAAGTGATCAGGCACTATATCAAATGCAAGCATTATAGGGCCCATCGATATGGGAATTTTCCGATAATTATGTATCGGTGGGCTCATATTGATATATACCGATATATCGATATTTCAGTTTTCTTTTACTGCGCATGCGCGCGCATTCAGAGGAACGCACGCATTTGGGGGTACGCGCGCATTCAGAGGTACGCTCACATTCGGGGCTGCGCGCGCATTCCGTGCTCTAGGCCCAGGAGGTTTGCAATGCCGGCGACAAGGTAAGTTGGAAAAGTTCGTATTATACCGATAATACTGAAATATCAATATATTGGCAGACACGATATACCGATATTTACGATATACCAATATTTTTTTTAATACCGAATTTTTTGACATATCGATATATTTTAAATTCCAATATCAGCACATCAATATGAAAAATTATATCGATATAACCGATAAATGGATATATCGCCGGACACTAAAGCATTATTATTATTATCAAACCATTTTGTCTTAACATTTATGATTATGCAAAATTGTAGAAAATTGTCTTAATTGATAGTTTGATAAACTGCAGAAATGCAGCTACTACAATAACACCGAATTTAAGTGTTTTCCATAATTTTTTATTTACGCAGTTTCCAATTTAAGATCAAACAGCCTCACCGGCCGAGACTGGCTGAGGTTTGAGCTAACATTAGATAACATTGACATTAGATAAATGTGTTTGACTGTACAGTTAAACATTGATTTGAGAAACAAATATTTCCAGAAAATCAAAACTACACAAATACATAGCGTTTGGGGGGGTATTTGAGTTACTGAGAAAAGACCTTAGTTGACAAATGTTTTTACTTCCTAGAAAATTGGGTTTATTATTTTATGAAAATCACTTGCAAAATCTCCTACAAAAATGCTCCCTATCTTGTTTGCAGGTCTGCAACGATCCAAACCCCATTCTATTCTCCTGCTGCCCTCCCGATATGAAAGGCGCTTGACAAATGTCATTTTGTTGTTGTTCTATTTGGTTTGTCAGCTTGGCTCAGTGGTAG
Source organism: Hydrolagus colliei (assembly GCA_035084275.1). NCBI lineage: Eukaryota > Metazoa > Chordata > Chondrichthyes > Chimaeriformes > Chimaeridae > Hydrolagus > Hydrolagus colliei. Next base: position 10,407,062 of record CM068746.1, on the reverse strand, counting down.
TAATAATAATAATAATCATGCATGTGATATTGCACTTTTCAAATTTTCTAGATGTCCCAAAGCACTTCATAGAACATACTGTAAAGTGAATTGACTGTGTATTTGTGGGCGAAATGCAGCAGCCAATTGCACACAGCAGCGTCCCCACAAACAGTCTGGATTGAGTGACCACATTACTATTGATTTTTTTGAGGGATTATTATTTCAGGGAAAGTTGCTTAAGCTTTTTCCCTGACTTGCCGGGAATTGAACCCGGCTTCTCTCGCTTGTGAGGCGAATGCTCTAACCACTGAACTACAGTACTCCATGGGTAGCACTCTCACCTCAAAGTCAGGAGGTTGTGGGTTCAAGCCTCAAATTGGAACTTGAGATCACACAGTCTAAGCTGACTCTGTAATGCAGGGCTGGGGGGAATCACATTGTCAGAGACACACTCCTTCAGTTTAGATATTAATTTGAGATCCCGTCTGCCTGTTCAGGTGGATGGTGACGATCATGTGGTGCTATTTGAGAAGAGAGTTTCTCTCTCCCCAGTGTCCTGGCAACAACCCCCCAAACAAAACTGGTCATAGGTTCCACAATAATAATAATAATCCTTGCATTTGATATTTCATGTATTTTGGACGTCTCAAAGCGCTTCACAGAATATACTGTAAAGTGAATTGACTGTATATTTGTGGGTGAAATGCGACAGCCAATTGCGCACAGCAATGTGCCACAAACAGTCATGGGTTGAAGTGAACAATTTTTTTGGAGGGATTATTAATAGGCGCATGTGGAGTAAGGAAACTTTTCATGGCTGTTTATGGGACAATGCTGTGTGTAGCTGGGCCGTGTGACACATACAGTCACTCCACCTTCATTGTAAATCCTGTGAATCTCTTTGGGCATCTTCCTGACGTTTCCTTTGCGGGTGAGCTGGGAGTTTGACACCTGCAGGAACAACAACAACAACAACAACTTGGATTTATATAGTGCCCTCCACGCAAGACGGCGTCTCAGGGTGCTTCAAACAACAACATAAACAACAACTTGGATTTATGTAGCGCCCTCCACCCATCACCATGATTAAGAGTGAACAACGCTATATCAAATGCAAGGATTATATTTATTATTATTTCTGTTCCCTACTAGGGGATGATGATTATTGCATGATAGAGTAGACAGTGCGAGACTATTTCCCCTGGTTAGAGAACTAGGGGGTCAATAGGGGTCAAAGTCTTAAGGGGTCAGCTTTTTCGCACTGAGTTGAGGAAAAACTCGTTCACTCAGAGGGAAGTGAATTGATGGAATTCTCTATCCCAAAAGGCTGTAAATGCTCAGTCAGTCCTTGAGCATATTCAAGACTGAAATTGACAGATTTCGTATGGATAAAGGGATTAAGGATATGGGGATAAGGTGGGCAGGTGGAGTTAGATTAGAAAATCAGCCATGATCTCATTGAATGGCGAGGCAGGTTTGAAGGGCCGAATGGCCTACTCCTGCTCCTTATTCTTATGTTCTTATATTCTTATTATCCATGTTTATTTGTTTTTTTTGCTTCTGATCTGATTGCTTCCCTTCTCAACAGGTGTGGCAAGTGGCACATCCTTATATAGAGAAGTACCGGACAGCCAATGTACCAGAAACAAGATCGGTTTCCCCCACTGCCTTCACACTGGACCCTCCGGAGACCTCATGCAAGCGAGCTCGCAGAGAATAAGCTTTGTGCTTGACACAGAGTTACATGTCTCAGTGTATAACAGTGGAAAGCTATCTCTTGTGTTAGCATCCCATCATTTTTTTCTTACGGTGTACAGCTCGGTCTGTCAGTGTCGAGATCACAATTTTAGGGGTTTCAGTGATGCATTAATTATTTGATAGAATGATAAATTGTGGAGATCTCGTCTTATATAAATTATATTTTAATGGGTCTCTGCAAATCAACTGGTAAATGGGACGCTTTAGAGTGACAGAGGGAGGGCGATCACAAGATTGGTTTGGATGAAGAATGTTTCTCAGGTCTATTTGATCTCATCCGTCCAGATCCAATTGTAGATCAGAAGATGTTTAAGGCAGGACATGTAATCAGATTGGATTGCAATGTAGTGAGGGTGTAGGAAGAACACATGCCAACATCTTAGGGATAGGGAGACAACATCAGAACATAGGAATTTGCTAGACAAGGTCTATCCAGTTCACCTTCCACCATCCAGACAGTTGCTTGACATGTGACGTCCCAAAACTATACACTGTATCTCTCCCCAGATATTATTTCCTACCAGAAATCTAGCTAATTTGTTCTTAAAAGAATTGACACTTTCTGCTTCCACTGCCTCCCTCCCTCCCTCGCTCCCTCCCTAAGGATCCTGTTCTACATGTTTACTATTTGCTGACTGAGGTAACATGAGATATGGGAAAGCAAAGGAATAAGGTCAAGCCGGGATCCTATTAAATAAATCAGTATTTCCTGTGATGACCTCATTATGTTTCCTTCAAGATCCTCTTCTCCTGCGCCTTTGGTCACCCTCCTACCCCCACCCTCCCCACCTCCATCCCCTCCTGATCCAAATCCCTGACTGTCCAGCGCCTTGGGGGCATCCTCCTGATGTGTAAATGTCATGTGTTGTTGTGTTGCTGAAATTATCATTGAATCTGTAATATAAGAAATTAAATGCCTTAGTGTTAAACAGAAATAATAAGGATGGGGGAAGGCATGACATGTGGAGTGGTATGTGTCTGTCTGTTGGGTGTGTGGTTACAGTGAAATTGATTGTGAATAAATGAGACATGGTTTATTGATTCAGAGTGAAGGACCCTCATTTGTAAGCGAGGGTGATGGTGGTGGGGGTGGGGGGGAGGTGGGTAGGGGTAATGGGGGGGGGGGGGAACAGTGCCATTTATCAGTCAATTATGCATTACAAAAAACTATCAAGTAAAGTCAAGGCTAGTTTGTCTTCATTCTGTTTCACCATGTGAAACATAGAGAGAGACAACCATTTTTTATATCTGAGATCTAACCAAAGGAGCTCCTGTAGCTCAGTAGTCAGAACACTCAACTTTACAAGCGTGAGACCTCTGTTCAAATCCAGACAGATCAGGGCGAAACCTTGGGCAAGTTTCCTTACCCTAGTCTACACACACGACTAATAATAATCCCTCCAAAAAAAACACAATGATAAAAATTGGTCATTTCAATTCATGACTGTTTGCGCAATATTGCAATATTGTGTAATTGGCATTGGAAATATTATTAAATTATTATTATTATTTGGAGCTCCTTTGGCTTAGTGGTTAGAGCACTTGTCTTGCAAGCTGGGGAGACCTGTGTTCAAGTCAGGGCGAAACCTTGGGCAAGCTTCGTTACTCCACACACGCATAATAATAATCCGTCCAAAAAAAACACAATAATAAAAGTTGGTCATTTCAACCCACCACTGTGTGTGGGACACTGCTGTGCGCAATTGGCTGCCGCGATTCGCCCACAAATATACGGTTAATTCACTTCATAGTATATTCTGTGAAGTGCTTTGGGACGTCGATAAGATGTGAAAAGCGCTATATCAAATGCAAGGATTGTTATTATTATTATCAAGGATCTTCCTGCCACGGCCCTGCTATAGAAAAATACAGTGAGAATTTCTTGAGAAAATGTTGATATTTATTTTATCCAGTTAAATTAACAAGACGATTTTGATCAAGATTGTACATTTGAATGACAGAATCCTGATCAGAATTTGACATCTTAAATCCACAGTTTGGACAAACCTCAAAGCAGGTTTTCATGAGAGTACAGACTAATAAGAAAGACAATGCGATAGCAATTTATTGATGTACCTTTGTCCTCATGCTTAATTGCACAGTCACTACACGTTGCGGTATATCCTGTGAAGCGCTTTGAGGTATCCTTGCAACAACAAAGGTGCTACATCAAATGTAAGAATTATTATTTATCATGACGTTGGGTGATTTGGTTACACTTCACCTTGCAGTCACAAATAGACATAATGATTCTTAACGCCAATGCTGGAAAACCTTCCCAGTTGCCTATCTGTGTAGCTGGTATTATAGTTTCTGTGTAGCTGCTATTATTCTGTAAAAGACAGGATTTCATCACAGCAGTTAACTGGTTTGAAAGGAAGAGAGGATAACAACAACAACAACAATAACTTTGGTTTATATAGCGCCCTCCACGCCGGATGGCGTCTCAGAGCGCTTCACAATAGCAGATCCCGGGACCGAGCCAGGGGCAGGGGTAGAAAGGTGACCAAAGAGGCGGTAGGATGTGACCTATTCTTATAATCTTATAATCAATCTTCACGGTTGATGCTCCTCTAAAGTCCTGATTATATGTTGGGCGTCGTACAAGGTTCACCGAGTTGAGTGTCGATTCTTTCAAGGATATAAATGAGATAGATTTCTGTCAGGAAACACTTTATGGGGAGGGATGCAGTGTATAGTTTGGGGACTTGACGTGTCCAGCGACTGCCAGGATGGTGGGCGGAAAACTGAGTGGATCTTGTCTTCTGTTTCCAACAAATTCTTACATTGTTGAGAATTTGACAGTCCCAAGTTAATAATACCCAAGGCAATTCTTATTTTCATAAGCCACCTTCCCTTTGACAATCACACACTGAACAAGCTCCTGATAGGCTCCAAACTGATATATCAAATGCTCCCACCTGAAATCACATATGATGTGAATTAGTTAGTTTGCTAATAAGTTGATAAGCTTCTTCCAACCATTTACAAACAAACATTTCAAAGGAATAAACATTCAACATCTCTCCCAGCCGTCCGATTCCACTACAATGTGCGGTATTTCCACCAATCAACCATTTACAACAGTTTCATCATTTATTTATTTACCCAGCAGTAAGTAGGAAGCCAGTTGCTAGTGGATTGGCAGATCACATTCACATTCTGAGAGGGAGTGGGGAAGTAACTGCAAACATAATCTTTAGGTGGGATTTTTGAAGATGGAGAGGGAGGGAGGGAAGGAGAGAAGTGGGGAGAGTGGCAGGGGGGGAGGGAGGGAGGGAGAGTGGCAGGGAGGGAGGGAGAGAGGGAGGGGCAAGGCAGTGGGATTGAGGGAGGAAGGGGCTGTGGGGGAGTGTTAGTGACTCAGTACGTACCTTGGTGAGTTAATAATGATGAGGTCTCCTTGTTTGCCCACTTCTAGTGAGCCGTGGGTTTGAGATTTACCCAGAGAGTAGGCCCCATTGATAGTGGCTGCGGCCAAGGCCTCACTCATTGACATTTTCATGTTGACACACGCCATGTGCATGACCATTGGCTACAGGGGAGAAAGTGGCTCAGTCAACAACAACAATAAATTTCACGTGGATGGAACCGTTGCGAGGAAGTCCCAAAGTGCTGGACAGGCAGGGATTTGGACCCAGGCTGGGGGTTGGGATCAGGAGGGGTTGGAGGGTAGGGAGGGTTTGGAGATGGAGGGCAGGAAGGGTGGGAGTAGGGGGGTGGCCGAAGGCATGGTCGAAGAAGAGGGTCTTGAGACGGGCCTTGAAGGAGGCGAGAGAGGGATGAGGGGAAGGGACTGTGAGATGGAGTTCATTCTAGGCACACCGAGAAATGTGTATGGAGTAGGGTCCGTCGATATAGAATTTTCCGATATTGATATATCAGTTGGCACATAGCGATATATCGATATCGCCGTTTTTTTGTATCCTGCGCATGCGCGCTCATTCGGGGTGCGCACGCATTCGGATGTGCGCGTGCATTCCGTGCTCTAGCATAGGAGGTTTGCAATGCCGACGACAAGGTAAGTTGAAAAAGTTTGCATTATACCGATATAACCGATATATCGATATATTGCCGGACACTAGTATGGAGTAATTAATAATAATAATAATAATCCTTGCATTTGATACAGCGCTTTTCACATCTTATCGACATCTCAAAATGTTCCAAAGAATATACTGTAAAGAGAATTCACTGTATATTTGTGGGCGAAACACGCCAGCCAATTGCACACAGCAGCGTCCCTACAAACAGTCGTGGATTGAAAGGACCAATTTTTATTATTGTGTTTTTTTTTGGAGGGATTATTATCAGGTGTGTGTGTGTGTGTGTGTGGAGTAAGGAAACTTGCCCAAGGTTTTGCCCTGATCTGCCTGGATTCGAACACACCTCTCATGCTTCTAAGGTTAGTACTCTAACCACTGAGCGACAGGAACTCCACATCAAGGAACCAGTGCTGGCAGTACGTACGGACAGACAATGTAATTAAACTTGTCCAAGGTTTTGCCCGGCCTGGGCCTCGAACCAAGCTACAAATCAACCAGTCAAACAGTCTTCACTAAACTAATGAACGGTACTTACCATGGAAAAACAATACGCATTAGGATTGAAGTCACTGCCCAGAGACACTATCACACCAGCTTCAAGCATGTCCCTGGCTCGGGGAGGTTTAAGCCTGAACATTAAATATAACCAGATATTAGGTTAGTTTATTTCAAAACATGTTAGCATGTACAAGTCAGTGTTCTGCTGTAGCAGTCGAGAGGACTCGGGTTCAATTTCCGAACAGGGCAAATCCTTAGCCAAGTTTCCTTAATAATAATAATAATAATAATCCTTGCATTTGAAATAGCGCTTTTCATGCTTTCTAGACATCTCAAAGAGCTTCACAGGATACACTGTAAAGTGAATTCATAGAATTATAGAATTATACAGCACAAAAGGAGGCCATTCGACCCATCTTTGAACAGAGCAACTCAATCCCACTGCCCAGCTCTCTCCCCATAACCTAACAGACCTGCTCTTCCTCAATAAAGATCTAACTCCTTTTTAAAAGCTGTTATGGAATCTGCCTCCACCACCTTTTCAGGCAATGCATTCCAGATTCGAACAACCCGCTGAGTGAAAACATTTCTCCTCAGCTCCCCTCTGCTTCGTTTTGAAACTATTTTAAATCTGTGACCACAAGTCACTGATTTGCCCACCAGTGGAAACAGTCTTTCCCTATTCACCCTGACGAAACCTCTCATAATCTTATAAACCTCTATCAGGTCTCCTCTCAATCTTCTTTGTTCTAGAGAGAATAAGCCCCGCCTATCTAGCCTTTCCTCATAGCTGAAGTCCCTTATTCCTGGTACCATTCCAGTAAATCTCCTCTGCACCCTTTCCAATGCCTTAACATCCTTTCTATAGTGTGGTGACCAGAATTGTACACAGTACTCCAACTGAGGCCTAACCAAAGTCTCATAGAGGTTAGTCAGCACTTCCTGACTTTTGTATTCTCTACCCCTATTTATAAAGCTTAGTATCCCATATGCCTTCTTAACGGCTTTGTCTACCTGTCCTGCCACCTTCAAAGAGTCACTAACACGAATCCCCAGGTCTCTCTGTTCCTTCACACACTTTAAAATTGTACTATCTAACCTATATTGCCTCCCCTCATTTCTTCTCCCAAAGTGTATCACCTCACACTTCTCTGCATTAAACTTCATCTGCCATGTGTCTGCCCACTTTACCATTTTATATATATCCTCTTGCAGATGGCTGCTATCCTCCTCAATATTTACTATTCTCCTTAACTTAGTATCATCTGCAAATGAATTGACTGAATATTTGTGGGCGAAACGCGGCAGCCAATTACACACAAACTGCGTCCTCACAAACAGTTGTGGATTGAAATGACCAGTATATTATTGTTTTTGTTTGAGGGATTATTATTGGGCATGTGGAGTGAGGAAACTTGCCCAAGGTTTCACCCTGACCTGACGGGAATTGAATCCAGGTCTCTTGCTTGCAAAGCCAATGCTCTAACCATTGAGCTGCAGGACTCCACACTCTATTTTGTACCAGCAGTAAGTAGGAATCCAGTTGCTAGTCAATTGGTGGCTCGCTTTCCCCTCTGGTTCTTTTGTCCTGTTGCTAAAATAAACTTAATATTTGTTTCAGTGAGTTGTGAGTAATTAATCAATAATGAAAAGCCCCCCAAATACACAACGTCAGCAAAATAAACTTGCCAGTGTATCCTCAACTCTAACCCACATCTGCTCTCCACAAAAACAAAACACACTCAGTCCTGGCAAATAATTATCTTATGCAAACAGCCGTGCCAGACTAACTGCTGGGCACTCACAGTAAACTCTTGTGTATAAGAAAGAGAATTCTTGAATAGCAGACAGATACTCAAGCTAGAATGGTCAACGAGTTGGAGAATAATGAGTACATCATGTCACATCCTCTCATACATAGTTCAGCTCTAAATGTTAGGAAGTGAATGACCCCAGTATTAACAAAACACAAAATACTGCAGATGCTGGGAATCTGAAACAAAAACAAAAGTTGCTGGGGAAACTCAGCAGGTCAAACAGCATCCATGGGAAAAGAAAAGGGTCTACAACCCTTCGTCAGGATTAAATTAAGTCTGAACGTCCTAACGAAGGATTGTAGACCCAAAACGTTGACTCCTTTTCCTTTCTCCATGGATGCTGTTTGACCTGCTGAGTTTCCCCAGCAACTTTTGTTTTTGTTTCAGATTCCCAGTATTATATTGGTTAGAGCACTCACCTCACAAGCAAGAGGACCCAGGTTCGATTCCCGGATGGGGCAAAACCTTAGGCAGGTTTCCTTACTCCACACGCCTCTGCTTACCAGCAGCAAGTAGGGACCCTGGTTTGTTAGTTGATTTGCACGTCATTTTCCAAGGATGATAACACAACAACAACAATAACAAAATTACACTTATATAGCGCATCTCACGTCAGAAGGACGTCCCAAGGCACTGGAAATCTAAACTGAACCTTCAAAATAAATTGGGTCACTCCATCCTAGACGGTGTGGAGAAAATACATGCGTAATTCATCAACATATTTCAAGTTAAGATATTTTATTACCTCAAAATGTAGGCAGTTGTGGGCAGGAGGACAGCGGATGTCTTCGCAGTGGCCATGTCAGCAATCCCTTCATCACTCACTTCCTCCAGGTGGCTGATAGCCAGAGCATTCAGCTCAGCAGCCAGCTATCAGGGGAATACAGTGCATGTTTAGCAGGACCCTTAATGCTGACACATTTGCTGATTTAACATGAACATTTTTAACTATCAATCAGGCTAAATAATAATAATAATCCTGGCATTTGATATAGCGCTTTTCACATCTTATCGAAATCTCAAAGCTCTTTGCAGAGTATACTGTAAGGTGAATTGACTCTATATATTTGTGGGCGAAACGCAGCAGTGAATTACGCACAGCAGCATCCCCACAAACATGGATTGAAATGACCAATTTTTATTATTGTGTGTTTTTTTGGACAGATTATTATTAGGCATGTGTGTGGAGTAAGGAAACTTGCCCAAGGTTTCGCCCTGACCTGTCTGGATTCGAACACGGGTCTCACGCTTGTAAGGCACCAAACCTTGCTCCCCATTACCCCAGTCCTTGCCAGACTTCACTGGCTCCCTATCCCAGAGAGGATCAATTTCAAGATCCTCACCCTAGTCTTCAAATCCCTCCACTCCTCTGCACCCGCCTACCGCTCTGACCTCCTGTCTCCTCAAACCAGCTCCCGTTGCCTTCGCTCCACCGGGTCTGGCCTCCTCCATGTCCCCCCGAATCCTTCGCTCCACCCTCAGCAGCCGGGCCTTCAGCCACTACGCCCCGAGGCTCTGGAACTCCCTTCCTCACTCCCTTCGCCTCACCCCCCAGAATGCGGGCGGCAGAGTTTTGAATAAGTTGGATTTTATGGATTGTAGAGGAGGGGAGACCAGCGAGGAGGGCATTGGAATGGTCCAGCCGAGTGGTGACAAAGGCATGGACCAAGGTTTCAGTGGCTTTTGGGGTGAGATATTGCCGGAGACGGGCGATCCATCGGGGGTGGAAGAAGGCGGTGCTGGTGAGGGAGCAGATGTGGGGGAGGAAGGACAGTTGGGGGTCGAACCCGACGCTAAGGTTGCACTCGGGTTCGGAGAGTTTTAGGGCCAGGCCGGGAAGGTGGAGGAGATGAGAGCCGTGCGAATGGAGACGTTGATGAGAGCCAAAGAGTATGGCCTCCGTCTTATCAACGTTCATCTGCAAGAAATTTGCGCTCATCCAGCTCCTGATGTCTGGCAGGCAGGCTGACAGAACATCAGGGGACTGGGAGTCACAAAGTGACCAAATGCCTGACTGTCCAGTATCTTGGGACGTCACCCAATGGCGCTGTGTAAATGTACTGCGTTGTTGTTGTTTAGTGTAACCTGGATTACCTCCGCTGCCTTCATTGGATGAAGCTCGTCACCATGAAAGTTGATGTGAAGTCCCATGCTCTGGCCGGCCAAGAGAATGCTGCTGGTGGATTCCAGGTCAAACACTCCCTTCTCACAGAAAACATCGATGTTATCAATGTGAATTTCCTGTTTCAGCATCAGCTGTTTCAGTTCGGGCAGCTGGACATTGATTATATCATCCACTGTTTCTTCCACAGTTTTGCCTCTGGAAAATCAATCACAGTTTGACTGTTTCACCCACAAAAAAGAACAGTCACTACAGTCACTATACTACTAATAATAATCCTTGCATTTGAAATAGAGCTTTTCACATCTTATCGACGTCTCAAAGCGCTTCACAGAATTTTTTTTACTGTAAAGTGAATTGACTGTATATATGTATGGGTGAAACGCGGCAGCCAATTGCGCACAGCACCATCCCCACAAACAGTTGTGGGTTGAAGTGACCAATTTTATTGTTGCGTTTTTTTTGGGGGGGGATGGATTATTATTCGTCCAATTATCGAGCGCATGGAGTAAGGAAACTTGTCCCAAGGTTTCACCCCTTGCCTTTTCCTGATAGAACAGGATATACTTTATGGTACAGTACATGGTGTGAAACGCTTTGAGACGTCTCGATGGCATAATCCGCTGCTTTATCAAATGGTGGGATTATTCTGCTGATAGATAAACGGTGTGTTTACCTGGGGACAGAGTGACCCCCACAGTACGTGGAAGAGATGCTGATATCCAGTTCCCTCCTGGCCCGGTCAATCACTCTCAGCATTTTGGTTTCTGTCTCCAGGTTTAAGCCGTAGCCACTTTTACACTCGACCAGGGTGGTGCCCGCCCTGAGCATGCGCTGTAGACGATTCCTCAGACACTCAAACAGTTCCTCCTCAGAGGCATTCCTGGTGTGTTCCACAGTGAAGTGTATCCCTCCTCCAGCGTTATGGATCTCCATGTATGAGGCACCTGCCAGCTGGGGTAAAGAAAAAGGTTTTGAGTTTAGTTATTATTATGATAATAATAATTGCGCAAGCAGCTTCCCCACAAACAGTTGTGGATTGAAAATGACCAATTTATTATAGTTTTCTTTCGGGGGGTGGGGGGGGTGTTGTGGACGGATTATTATGATTAGGTGTGGGTGTGTGTGGATTAAGGAAACTTGCCCCAGGTTTCAACCTGACCTGCCTGGATTCGGAACACAGGTCTCATCCTTGTAAGGCGAGTACTCTAACCACTGAGCTACAGGATTCCACAAAGTTCATATAGCAGTTCATATACATATGCCCCCTTCAATGCCCGTCTCAAGACTCTTCTCTTCAACAGTGATAAGGCTCCATATAATATTAATAATACAATAATTACACTATATCAAATGCAAAGATTATCATTATAACTATAAAGAAATAAAGGTTTGTTTCAATTGTTTTGTCATTATCCATTAAGCTTATGTTTGTATTATTACCTTCATTGCAAATTCATGAACCCTATCACCAACCCAAACAGGATGAGTGTGTGCATCGACAAGACCTAGATAAAAACAAACAGATAAAACAACTCCATCAGTGTAAATAAGAGGGGGATTACTTTGGCTTCAGAGTAAAACAAAATTGATACCTAGAGCCTCAATCGTAACATTCCTGTCAGTGAGCAAAAGTCCCCCCCCCCAAATTTAAATCAGATCATTAACTTCATGGCTGTTTGTGTGAAAATTGGCTGCTATGTTTTGCCCACCAAACACAGTCACTACACTTTACAGTAAATGCTGTGAAGCACTTTGGGATATCCTCCTGATGTGAAAGGCGCTTTACTGAAGGACTGTGGGATGGATTTCCGGAGGATGGTGGGGCAGAGAGGATGAAGTCCCAACCACCAGTGATGGGGTGGGCTGGATGGGGGAATGGAGAGCAGGCCAGAACCCACTGAGCGGAGGGAGTGGCCAGGTTGATATGGCATTAACAACAACAACAACTTGGATTAGCAGGTCACAGAGGAGGGATGGATGGATGGATGGAGGGATGGAGGGAGGGAGGGAGGGAGGGAGGGGTAATTTGAATGAAATTTACCTGGAAGCACACACCTGCCAGTAGCATCAATTACTCGATCAAACACTGTATCCCGATATTGAGCCTGGATGTTATCTAAAGTACCCACAGCCTCGATCAGACCATCTCTGTAAGGAAATGTAAAACAGTCACACATTGTAACCAGGAGGCAATGTGGAGTCCTGTAGCTCAGTGGTTACAGCGCTCGCTTCACAAGCGAGAGCATCCGGGTCAGGGCAAAATTTTAATCAAGTTTCCTTACCTCACACGCTTCTGTTTACCAGCATTAACTAGGAACCCAGTTGTTAGTCAATTGACGCATCACCTTCCCTCAAAAATCCTTCCCCAAAAAAACACGGTCACTCAATCCACGACTGTTTGTGGGGACGCTGCTGTGCACAATTGGCTGCCGTGTTTCGCCCCCAAAATAAGCAGTCAATTCACCTGACTGTATAATATTCTGTAAGGCATTTTAATGCAAGGATTATTATTATTATCATAGTATGTTTTGTGTATCTGTCAAATAGTTTAGAGAGATTACTGAGTTTGTTCATTTCAGAAAACAAGCAAACTGAAGTGAATGACAATAAAATAATCCTTGCATTGGATACAGCACCTTATCACTTCTTTATGGTGTCCCAAAGCGCTTCACGGGATGTACTGTAAAGTGAATTGACTGTTTATTTTGGGGGCGAAACGCGGCAGCCAATTGTCGCTCCCTTTATCCTCTGTACAATTGAGAAATACAGAAGGTAATTTGCTGGCGGCTGCAGCGAGCGGCGGCAGACTTACAAAGTGGCAAATGAAATGATTTACGACAGTGTGAATTTGTTAAATTAAAAGGCAATTTAAAATGCACTTTTTTGGGGGCAGTTATATTTTCAAAGATACTGTTTTTTAAAAAAAATGCAACAAAGTTGTTCCTGGTTGCTCTAACTGTTGCAGTTAGATTGTGGATGTCCCTTAGTTTCATTTTAATGTAAATGTAATTTTAAAGTACCATATATCTCCGCGTATAAGGCGCACTTTTTTTCAGGTCGGAAGATCTCGAAAGTTGGGGGTGCGCCCTATACGCAGGTACAAGCGATTTTGAGCCTCGGAAATACAGTAAACAGGAGGGGGCGGCCAGCGCGCTGTCAGCCGGGGTTTGGTCAGTGTCCGGCGGGGGTTGGGGGGAGCGGGTGACGGGGCTTCGGCCTCGGCCGCCCGGGCAGCGACAGCAGCAGCGGACTTCAGTGCTGTGCTTACCTTCTGCCGAACCCAGTCTGCCTGCGTCCCTCCCTGCCGCTCTCTCTCCCTGCCTGCGTGCCTGCCTGCCTGCCTCTCTCCCTCTCCCTCTCCCGGGCTGCCGGCCTGCCTCTCTCCCTCTCCCGGGCTGCCGGCCTGCCTCTCTCTCTCCCTGCCTCCCTCTCTCCCTCCCTCTCTCCCTGCCTGCCTGCCTCTCTCTCTCCCTACCTACCTGTCTCTCCTGTCTCTCCTCCCTTCTGCCGGCAATATCATTGAAAATGCTTCCGTTTTTTTTTCACCAAGAAAAGGTCAAAAACGGGGGGTGCGCCTTATACGCTGGTGCGCCTTATACGCGGAGATATACAGTAAATTGATGGTATATTTGTGGGCAAAACGTGACAGCCAATTGTGCACAGCAGAGTCCCACAAACAGTCGTGGATTGAAGTGACCAATTTAATATTGGTTTTTTTTCTTGAGGGATTATTTTTAGGCCTGCGTGTGGAGTAAAGAAACTTGCCCAAGGTTTCGCCCTGACCTGCCTGGAATAGAACCCATGTCTCTCGCTTTTAAATCGAGTGCTCTAACCACCGAGCTACAGGTCTCCATGACAGAACTGATCAGTGATTAACCAAATAAAGAACACAGTATTTTCGTATTTCAAATGTGCCACTCAGATTATGTGACGAGTTTGGGATTTTTAATGTTAACTATCTTGACCACAGAGCACACAGCTGTTAAACAAAAACTCTTTACCAAACTGTAACTGAGTCACTGTGATTGCTCTAAACACACTCCCATACAGGCACAAGGCATCACAGGAATAAGATCTTATCCCAGAGATCTAACACATCAAGTACTTACTTTCCAATCACTAGACTGGCATCCTGCAGGACAGCTAGATCCTGCATCCCTTCCTTCGTTAAATATTTCTCACCCCTGTTACACACCAAGACAACTTGCTGAGCATTTTGAACCAGAATTCCAGACTGTCTGGACATCATGACTGAGATTGGAGGCTCTGAACTGTTCTCTAGCTCAGTGGGCGGCTCAGCATTTGGGGGGAAACAATGTTTTTTTGATCTCTCTCTCTCTACCCTTGAGCAAACAACCTGCTGCCAAACAGCGGCCGTATCTCCAGCTCAATCCGTTTCCGCTTGTTATTTACCGAATTGCAGCCACTCACCGAATGTGAATGAGCGGGTGATATCTGCACAGTGACTCATTAACACATTCATTCACCTATTCGAACCCTCTGACATACTTCCATGGATTTGCTCTCACATTGGTTATATTTTATATTTATGGAGTCCCTGTAGCACAGTGATTAGAGCACAAGCCTCGCAAGCCAATGGATTCCCGGGCAGGGCGATACATTAGACAAGTTGCCTAACTCCACATACACACACACACACACACACGTATCTCTGTTTATGCAGCAGTAAATAGGAACCCACTTGTTAGTTGATTCGCGGATCACTTTCTGGGGTTAATAATCACTTGAAAAAAGATCTGGTCACTCAATCCACAACTGTTTGTGGGGACGTTGCTGTGTGCAATTGGCTGCCGTGTTTCGCCCCCAAAATATACAGTCATTTCATTTTACGGTTTGAGATGTCTCAACAATGTGATAAGGCTCTACACCAAATGCAAATAATAATAATAATAATCTCTGCATTTTATATAGCACTTTTCACATCTTCTCATGTCTCAAAGCGCTTCACAGAATATACTGTAAAGTGAATTAACTGTATATTTGTGGGCGAAACGCAGCAGCCAATTGCGCACAGCAGTGTCCCCACAAACAGTTGTGGATTGAAATAACTGATTTATTGTTGCTCACAAATTATAAACTTCAGTAGCAAGAATACAGTAAGTATGTACTTTGTTTTAACATTTCATATTTTGCTTTGGCTTTGTCTGAAAACCTTGTACAGTTTTTTTTTATTCACTCAAGAAAGCATGCCTTTTTATATCAATATTACAGTAAAACCTTTGCTATCCAGCGCCCTCGGGACCTGACCGATGCTGATTAATCAAATACGCCGGATATTCGAGTGGCAAGTTGCCGAAAATCAAACAAAAAAAATTAACTTATTTTAAAACATACCATATTAATAATAGACTAAATAATAACAGAATATTGTATGGATACTTACCAATAAAACATTCCAGCACACTCGGTAACATGATTGGTAAAAAAAAGCATTCCAGCATTCGGTAAGCAGGAAAGGGGCAAGGGTATTTGGCGCCCTAGGCGACCTTTCAGATGTGAGGCCCCTGGTAATTTTTGATAAGCTAATGTTGATACTAAAAATTCATATAATTAATTATCAATGAAAGTAATGATAATAGTCATACATTTATTTATCTACGAAACATACTTCTGTTTTATTTAAGTATTAAGCATTCTCTGTGAGTGTCCCGGATACGGTATGAGATTCCGGTTGCTGGAATGGTGAATTGTGTTGGTGGATGGTTGAGTACGCTGGGTATTGGATAAACAAGGTTTTATTGTATTATATACACAAACATTTATTATAAAACCGAGACTCCAAATAAACGCATTGTTCATAACCACAAAGCAAAACAAATCCATGGCCCCATTCGCTACAGAAACATCATGTTTTAAGAATTGTAGAAGACATGCATTCAAATCAAGACCATCATTATACTTTAGTGTAATGTGTGAAGCGCTTTGATACACAGTCTAGAAGACGTGAAAAGAGCTACATCAAAAGCGAGGATTATTAAGGCCAAAATTTCAGAACTTTGCGCTCTTCTGGGCATTCATTGTGTTTTATTTTCCTCAAATTGCCTCTCCTCACCTGTCTGACACACACCTGGTTGCCCTGCCCCCTCCTCTCTGGGTTGTTTTGATTCTAAATGTAACTGTCCCACCTGGGCACTGCGATTTCAGCCAATCCGATCGGCTGTTCTGTATGGGCTCAACTGTTGGTTTTCTAACAGGATTGGTTGGGTTATTGTTGTTGTAATGACTTGAGGCTAAGGTTGGTACCAGGTGAGTGATTCCAACTGTAACCAGACGTTTACCTGGGTTATTTCTCAGTCCTTCCTCCCCATATCGTGGAGTCCTGTAGCTCAGTGGTTAGAGCACTCACCTCGCAAGTGAAAGGAACCAGGTTTGATTCCCGGGCAAGTTTCCTTACTCCGTACGCCCCAGCAGTAAGTAGGAATCTGGTTAGTTGTTAGTCGATTGGTGGATCACTTTCCGGGAATAATAATCCCATCAAAGTAATAAAAATAATAATCTGGTCACTCAATCCACAAAGTGTTTGTGGGGACTCTGCTGTGTGCAATTGGCTTCCGCGTTTCACCCACAAAATACACATCACTGCACTTTACAGTGTATTCTATGAGTCGCTTTGTTTGACCTGTGTTTACAATCCATCTTGAAATGTGTTGCCAGGTGTATTAAGCAGAATCATATTTATGCTCTTATTTAACCAGAATTTGGATACAGTCATGGCAAATGATATGGTTATAAATGTACCATCTTGGACATCCGTGAAAAAGAACAGATTCCCAAGTAAGTGTATTTATCAAATGAGTATTACACCTTAATCAGATAAAATGGGAGGGTGGGGGGGAGGGGAGGGAGTGAAGGTTTAAAATAGAGTTCTATACAAATGTAATTGTGTTGTTGGTTTGTCTAATTGTTGGACTAGTGGAGCTCCTGTAGTTCAGTGGTTAGAGCACTCACCTTACAAGCAGACCTATGTTCAAATCCAGGCAGGTCCAGGCAGGTCAGGGTGAAACCTTTTTCCTTACTCCACACATAGCTAATAATAACCTGTCCAAAAAAAAAACACAATAATAAAAATTGGTCATTTTCAATCCACGACTGTGCGCAATTGGCTGCCATGTTTCGCCCACAAATATACAGTCAATTTTACAGTATATTCTGTGAAGCGCTTTGAGACGTTGATACGATGTGAAAATCGCTATATCAAATGCAAAGATTATTATTCTTGTTTTTAAAAGGATTGAACCAGTTGCAGCAAAACGGGTCTACAAAGTCAAACGTGAAGTTTAAGAAGGTTCCTGTCAGCAAAACTACCATTGTAGGTAAGTTACCTGACTCCCTTACAGTTACTAAAACATGATATCCCATCTGTAGTGTATGTTTATAATTATAATTATAATAACGCTTGCATTTGATACAGCGCCTTATCACGTCTCTGAGACGTCTCAAAACTGTTCTGTGTTCAGTGATAGTTCTGTGAAGAACTTTGAGACGTCTTGAGGATGTGCTAATGCACCATATCAAATGCCAGGATTATTATCATAATTATAATAATCAATACATCAATATACTGCAATAATAATGTGATCGTGTTAGTATATGTTATTTATTATTGTGATATAAATATTAATAATAAAAGGATTGTTATTAGGATAGTGTAGCCCCTTCCTCTGTGTTCATTACGATCCTGATCATCTATTGACTGAGACGTTTTCCCTTCCTCCCCCCTGTGCTCACAGGTGGAAGTGATGTCAGGGCGTTTGACAATCCCTTTGTCTGTCCATCAGACTTAGACGTGAACAAATTCCAGCAACGAATGAAGGAAAAGGTAAATTCTTTGTCATCTTCCGTTACTAGCAGATCCCGAGACCACATTGTAATAATAATAATAATAATAATAATCCTTGCAATTGATATAGCGCTTTTCACATCTTCTAGACGGTATCTCAAAGCACTTCACAGAATATACTGTAAAGTGAATCGACTTGTATATGTGTGGGCGAAACGCACAGCAGTGTCCCACAAACAGTTGTGGATTATTATTATATTATTGTTATATTTATTACTATATTATTATATATATCTTCAGGTGGCGCCTGAAGACCAGCGTCTTCCACTGGGCTACGGTCACCTCCCCCCTCTCCCCTGGCACAGTGTCGTGCTCCATCACTGACAAGCGCTGTGGGACGCTGGGTAACTGTGAGCTGTTGTTGTTGTTGTTGTCGTTATTGTTGCTGTTATTGTCACTCAGGAGAAGATAGACATGACTAAGATGCCGGTTCACTCTAAAACCACAAAGACATCGCGGAGACGAAGCCAGATTGGGGAGATCCGCAGACGTGTCCTCCAGTCTGTCAGAGAGGAGGAATCTCCCACCCACAGGGAAAGCTGTTTGTCAGTCTATCTGGCCCCGGGTAAGAGAGAGAGTCAGCCTCGCGGGACAGCGTTAGAGTCTCTGGGCCGTGAGAGACACAGAAGCTACAGACAACAACAACAACAACATATTTACACAGCGCCTTTCATATCGGGAGGACGTCATAAAGCCGCTGGGCTGGACAGTCAGGGATTTGGATCAGGAGCAGGTGGAGGGCAGGGAGGGTGGGGGTAGGAGGGGTGGAGGGCATGGAGGGTGGATGGCAGGGAGGGTGGGGGAGGAGGGGTGGAGGAGGGCAGGAGAATGGAGGGCAGGGAGGGTGTAGGCAGGAGAGTGGGGGTACGAGGGTGGAGGTAGGAGGGTGAGGGTAGGAGGGGTGACCGAAGATGCGTTTGATCAAAGAGTAGGGTCTTGAAGGAGGCCCATTACTATTATTGCTATTGTATAAATGCGAGTCGCTGTTGTTGTTTGTCGTTGTTGTAAAACACCACTGACATATTCAGCAAAGGATGGGGAATGAAAATATTTCTAAAATGAACAATCTTTAATTTTCCACAGGTTTGCCTAGAAATATAGAGCGAATCACAGATTACATTTCGAGAAATCGGCAGCTATTGTTGCTGGAGGTACTAATATCTTTCCTCTGAAATGATTATAGTTTGATGGATTGTAGAGCTCCTGTAGCTCAGTGGTTAGACCGCTCGCCTTACAAGCGTGAGACCTGTGCTCGAATCCAGGCAGGTCAGGGCGAAACCTTGGGCAAGTTTCCTTACTCCACACACACGCCTAATAATAATCCCTCAAAAAAAACACAATAATAAAATTGGTCATTTCAATCCATGACTGTTTGTGGGGACGCTGCTGTGCGCAATTGGCTGCCACATTTCGCCCACAAATACACAGTCAATTCACTTTACAGTGTATTCTGTGAAGCTCTTTGAGACGTCGATAAGATGTGAAAAGTGCTATATCAAATGCAAGGATTATTATTATTATTATTGGGAAGTGAAAGGACCCAGGTTTGAATCCCAGGCAGAGCAAAACCTTAGGCAAGTTTCCCTGCTCCAATCGCCCCAGCAGTCAGTAGGAACCCGGCTGTTCGTTGATTGGTGGATCACTTTCCGGGGGTAATAATCCATTACAAAAAAAAGTGTTATTTTCTATAATAGAGTTGAAAATCCGTGACTGTATATTGGTATAATCTCTGCACATTGGGACGTCCTCCTGATGCGAAAGACGCTATACAAGTGTCATTTTATTGTTGTTGTTTTCCTCCAGAATTTGGCTCCGATTTCTCAATTAATTAACACTGTAATCCAAACTTCTGCTGTTCCTGTTTGTAGTACATAACATCCCTTAATAAAAGCCTGATTGCAACTATGATAAAAACATCAGTTTATGAAGAAAAGAAGATGGTGCAAGATGAGAAATACATTGAGGAGTACAGGCACAGTGTGGACGCATTCCTGAGCAAGAATGAGAAGAATAGAGCGGACGCATTTATTAGGTAGATTGGTTTATTATAATAATGATAATATTAACAACAAAACAATATCTGTATGGTATTCCTCACATCAGGAGGAAGTCGCAAGGAATAATAACCCTTGCATTTGATATTTGGAGCCTCATCACATCTTTGAGACGTCTCAAAGCTTTCAACAGAATGTACTGTGAAGTGAATCGACTGTATTTTGTGGGCAGAAATGTACACGGTGGCATCCCACAAACGGTCGTGGATTGAGTGACCAAATGATTATCACCTTTCGAAAACAATTTAAGGGATTATTACTGCCCAGGAAAGCCATCCGCCAATCATAAGAACAGAAGAAATTCTGGAGGAAAACAACAACAACAAAATGACGTCCCAAGGCGCTGGACAGTCACTGCTTCAGACCCGAGCTGAGGACAGAGGTGGGGGGGAGGGAAGGGGGGGATTAGGAGTTGCCGATGGGTCCATCGAAGAGGAGAGTCTTGAGGCGAGACTTGAAGGAGGCCAGGGAGGGGGTGAGGCGGAGGGACTGCGTAATAGAGTTCCAGAGGTTGGGGGCAGAGTGGCTAAAGGCTCGCCTGACAATAGTGGGGGGAGTGGGTCAGAGGGTGTGGAACAGGCCAGAGCCTGCTGAGCGGAGAGGGCGGAGGTCACGGATGAAGGGTGGGTGAGGTTGTGGAGGGCTTTCAATGTGAAAAAACACCAAAGTCCATCTAGTTGGCCTTCCATCTTCCTGTGGTCACATGGACATCGGTCTCCAACTACCTGTTTACTGTATCCTATAATGTTATTTACTAAAAGAAAACTATCTCATCTGTGGTTTGAGTGAATCTCCCCAGTGAGCCTGCTCCACAGGTTCTCTATTCACTCACTGAAATAGTGTTTGCGAAGATTTATTCTGATTTTCCTCCCCTTCAACCTCAGGCCTGGCCTCTGAGTTTACTGTTCTGGACAAGATGTAAAAGCCCATCCTGATCTATATTGTCTTGGCCCTAACAATGAACCAGTTTTTAAAAACCTCTCCCTCCAAACAAGCCCCAGTCCTGACGAAGGATTGTAGACCCGAAACGTTGACTCCTTTTCCTTTCTCCATGGACGTTGCCTGACCTGCTGAGTTTCTCCAGCAACTTTTGTTTTTGTTTCAGATTCCCAGCATCTGTAGCATTTTGTGTTTTGTTTAGGTTCCTACTGACTGCTGGGTAATAAGCAGAGGTGTGTGGATTGAGGAAACTAGCCTCAGGTTTTATCCACTGTCATACTTGAAGTCATCCATTCAATTTGCTCAGACCTTTAATTTGCGTTTTATATTTTATTTCTTTCAGAGCAGAAGAAGCGACTAAAGCTAGACTTCAGAAAGTTGCCGAAATAAAGAACATTTCTATTGAAATTATGAAAATTAGAAGGTAAGTTAAGTATATTAGAAAGATAACGTTTGATACAGCATCTGATCACATCGCTGAAGTCTCTTCCCATCTGGAAATAAATAAAGCGATGTGATGTTATCATTGATTGTATTTTTGTGTTTTGATTTGTTCACTTATACTCTATGAATAATAAACAGAGAAATTAATTATTATATAGAGTCCTGTAGCCAGGTGGTTAGAGCACTCGCTTCATGAGCAAGATGACCTGGGTTTGATTCCCAGTCAGGGCGAAACATTGGGCAAGTTTCCTTACTCAGCACGCCTCTGTTTAACTAGCAGCAAGTAGGAACCTGATTGTGAGTTGATTGGCAGATCGCATTTCTGAGGGTAATAATTCCTTCAAAGATAAAATAAATAATAATCCACAACTGTTTGTGGGACGCTGCTGTGCGTAATTAATTGGCTGCCATGTTCAGCCCACAAATACAGTCAATTTGCATCCTTTGAAGAGCTTTGATATGTCTCAAAGATGTGATAAGGCGCTGTGTCAAATGCAGGGATGATTATTGTTATGCTGGAACAAGACGGTAGCCTAATTCCGCTTACACACATAGAACTCTGTATTTTATATTGGCCTGCTTCATGTCGCCCAACCCACCTGCCCCACGAGCCTTCAGCCACTCTGCCCTCAACTTCTGGAACTCCATCCTGCAGTCCCTCCACCTCGCGCCCTCCCTGGCGCGAGGTGGAGGGACTCCCTTCAAGTCCCACCTTCAAAAGTCCCATCATCACCCCAATTCCCCCCGTTACCTCCACCCTCCCCATCACCAGCTTGGGTCTGAAACAATGACTGTCCAGCACCTTGGAACGTCCTCCTGACATGAAAGATGCCATACAAGTGTAATTTTGTTGTTGTTCTTGTTCAGCTCCATTGCCAGAGATGAAGACAAGCTCACGGACAGTATCCTTTCTAAAAATATTCTTGAAATGCTAACCCCAAAGGAACTGAAAGAGAAGAAAATTAAAGATA
Organism: Hydrolagus colliei; assembly: GCA_035084275.1. NCBI lineage: Eukaryota > Metazoa > Chordata > Chondrichthyes > Chimaeriformes > Chimaeridae > Hydrolagus > Hydrolagus colliei. The sequence continues at coordinate 10,384,567 of CM068746.1, read as the reverse complement.
GGATTCAGATGTCAATAGATACAATAGAATACAACAGAAAAAAAGGTTGGTTTGTGCTCCTAAGAATAATAATAATAATAATAATAATAATCCTTGCATTTGATATAGTGCTTTTTCATGTCTTCCAGACATCTCAAAGCGCTTCACAGAATATACTGTAAAGTAAATGGACTGTATATTTGTGGGTGAGACGGAACATTATTGACAAATGCAATTTATTTTTGTAAAAGATACCTGAAGGATATAGTAAGTAATTTGGGAACACGACATGTCAAGCGACTGCCGGGATGGTGGAGGGGAAACTTGATGTTACCTCGGGCTCCATTTCTACTGCAATTCCCCTAACAGGGAGAAACCTTGGGCAGCTCTTAAACTGGAAGCTCTGAAACAACAACAACTTTGATTTATATAGCGTCCTCCACGCCAGATGGCGTCTCAGAGCGTTTCACAATAGCAGATCCCGGGACCGAGCCAGGGGCAGGGCCATAAAGGTGACCAAGGGCGCGGTCGAAGAGAAAGGTCTTTAGCTGGGACCTGAAACTGCGAAGAGAGGGGGCGAGGTGAAGGGAGTGAGGAAGGGAATTCCAGAGCCTCGGTGCGTAGTGGCTGAAGGCACGGCCGCCGAGGGTGGAGCGGAGGATTAGGGGGACATGGAGGAGGCCAGCCCAAGAGGAGCGAAAGCAGTGGGAGCTGGTTTGGGGAGAGAGGAGATCAGAGAGATAGGGGGGGTTGCGGAGGAGTGGAGGGAGTTGAAAACAAGGGTGAGGATCTTGAAGTCGATCCTCTCAGGGACAGGGAGCCAGTGAAGTCTGGCAAGGACTGGGGTGATGGGGGAGCGAAGCTTGGTGCAGCAAGGCACCACCAGAGCTGTTGACAGTGGTGAGTGTTTAGTGATTGTTATACCCACTGGGTATTCTAGCTCAGTGTCCTGTAGCTCAGTGGTTTGAGCGCTCGTCTCGCAAGTGAGAGGACCTGGGTTTGATTTCCAGGCGGGCAGGACAAAAACTTAAGCAAGTTTCCTTACCACAGTTTTCATCGTCGAGCCAGATTGTATGTGGGAACCAGATTGTTAGTAGATCAGCGGATCGCTTTTCCGGGGGTAATAATCCTTCAAAAAAAAACACAATAACGTAACTTTTTTGAATAATGTGATCACTTCAATCCACGGCTATTTGTGGGGACGCTGCTGTGGCTGCCACATTTCGCCCACAAAATACAGAGTCAATTCACTTTACAGTATATTCTGTGATGCGGTTTGGCACCCAATGACCTGATAAGGCCCCCAAATAATAATAATAATCCTTGCATTTTGATATAGCACTTTTCATATCTTCTAGATGTCTCAAAGCACTTCACAGAATATAAAGTGAATTGACTGTATATTTGTGAACGAAACGCGGCAGCCAATTGCGCACAGCAGCGTCCCCACAAACAGTCGTGGATTGAAATGACCAATTTTATTCTTGTTCTTTTTTGGAGGGATTATTATTAGGCTTGTAAAGTGAGTGCTCCAACTAAACCACTGAGCTGCAGGACTATTATTATTATTGGTGTGTAAGCTGGTGCAGGCTGCGTGGGCTGAATGCTCTCCTTCCATGTCATCAATGTTGCTGACTGGACAGAAGAGACGATCTGAGGGAAAGCATTGATTACAGTAATTGGCTAACCATTCACTCTCTCTTGTCTTCACTGTGCAGTTGAGGAAGAGTCAACCTATACCATTAAGAGGGGTTCTAATCCCAGCTCAGACAGAAAAACACCTGGTACTCAAGACAGCCTGAGGTCAGAGTCACTCACTCAATTAATTGGCATAATTAATCAGTTAATAATTAATTCATGTAATTGGATTGTCTGCTGTGTTTGGCCCATGAAATACCCAGTCATTACCCTTTACAACAACAACAACAAAATTACATTTATAGACCGCCTTTCAAGTTGGGAGGACGTCCCAAGGCACCGAACAGTTAGGTCGGGACCCGAGCAAGGGGGTAGGGGTCGGGATAGGGGGAAGGAGAGTAGGAAAGGGGGAAGAGTCAGGAGGACAGCAGGAGGCACGGTTGAAAAGGAAGGTCTTGAGACCAGCCTCGAAGGAGGAAAGGGAGGAAGCGAGGTGAAGGGATTGCGGGATGGAGTTCTAGAGTGTGGGACAGAGAGGCTGAAAGCCCAGCCACCGATGGTAGGGTGGCTCGGGCAGGTAACAGGGAGCAGGACAGAGCCCGCTGAACGGAGAGGACGGGCAGGCTGATAGGGAGACAGCAGGACGGAGAGATAGGCAGGGGCAATGCCTTGAAAGTGAGGACGAGGATTTACAAGAAACGTGGAGCTCCTGTAGTTCAGTGATTAGAGCACTCGCCTTACAAGCATGAGACCTGTGTTCGAATCTAGGCAGACCAGGGCAAAACCTTGGGCAAGTTTCCTTACTCCATACACATGCCTAATAATAATCCTTCCAAAAAAACCATAATAATAAAAATTGGTAATTTTCAATCCACAACTGTTTGTGGGGACGCTGCTGTGCGCAATTGGCTGCCACTTTTCAGCCACAACTCTATCTATACAGTCAATTCACCTTACTGTATATTCTGTGAAGCACTTTGAGATGTCGATAGGATGTGAAAAGCGCTGCATCAAATGCAAGGATTATTATTATTATATATTACAATATATCTTGTGAAGCGCTTTGAAACGTCTCACAGACACGATAAGACACTATATCAAAGGTCAGGATTATTATTATTACCTATAAGGTGTATCGTGTGGACTATGCAATCAGTATTATTCTGTCGCCAGGGTGAAGGACAGTGTATTTGAACATTAACGAGTGAAGAGTTGCTGGTTGGATTTGGGGTCAAATGATTGTATTTTTCTCATCAGTTATTCAGGTTCATTGGAGGAGGAACAAAAGGACTTCAAGTTGGGGGACAACCAGTCTGAATTGTCTGTCTCTGAGCAGGTGAGATTAAATTAAATTGAATTAAAGAACAAATGAGATTTCTGGTTGAAAATAATATCTGGGGATACCGTGTATATATGTGGGACACAACTTATCAAGCGCCTGCCAGGCTGGGGTGTGGAAGGCGAGTGAGATGGACCTGTGTTTTTAGTAATATTTGGGGGTCAGCCTGGTGTGGGAACCCGGTTGTTAGTCGATTGGTGGATTGTTTTTCCAATGGTAACAATCCCTTCAAAAAAATGATGCTCCCTCAACCCATGACTGTTTGCATGACGCTGCTGTGCGCAATTGGCTGCCGCAATTCACCCGTGAAGTCGCATTTGATTGTGAATACTGAATACAGTCACTACACTTTATTAAGGTATATTCTGTGAAGCGCTTTTGAGACGTCTAGAAGATGTGAAAAGCGCAATTATTAAATGCAAGGATTATTATGATGATGATTTTTATTATTATGATTATTATTTCACTGTCAGGTGCCAGAGATTTATTTTGAGAACCCCCAGCAAGTCCTCGATGTCTTCTACGAGATGGAAGAACAGACGCTAATGGTTCTTCAATACTACCAGGAGTTAGAGGAAGAACTTGACAAACTAAAGGGCAAAATCACCAAAGCTCAAGGATTACTGTGTGTCAGGCCTAAATTACTATAATAATAATAATGCTGGCATTCAACACAGAGCCTTAATCACGTCTTCATGTGTGTCTCAAAGCGCTTCACGGAACGCACTGTAAAGTGAATTGATTGTATATATTTTGTGGGCGAAACACGGCAGCCAATTGCACACAGCAGTGTCCCCACAAACAATCGTGGGTTGACTGATCACGTTTTTTTTAAAATTGAGGGGAAAGGGATTATTACTCCACTCCGAAAGCGATTCCCCCAATCGACTAACAACCGGGTTCCTATTTACTGTTGGTAAACAGAGGCGTTTGTGTGCGGTAAGGAAACTTGCCTACGGTTTTGCCCTGCCCGGGAATCGAACCCATGTCCTCTTGCTTGTGATGCGACTCCACACGTAGGTAACTAATGAGTTATATTAATGACACTTCAGGAACCATAAGGCGGAATGTCTGAAGTTGGAGGTGGAGGAACTCAACGCTCGCCTGGACAAAGAGAACCAGAAAATCCAACACCTGATACTGAAAGTCAAGGTGTTCACAGCTGCGGGTTCAATTACAGGTTCAGCTGGGGTAAACTTCCTCCCTTCCGTTCATTCCCCATCGCCCTGGCGTTGTTGGAAATGTTAATAATAATAATAATCCTTGATCGAGCGCCTTATTGCTACGGGGCTTTCGTGTTCAAACCCCTTCACTCGCTCTCTCTCCGACCTCCTCATTCTCCAATCCACCACAGCCTCCACTCTCCTGGCCCTGGCCTCCACTCGTCCCTCACAACCTCCACTCGTCCCTCACAACCTCCACCCCACCATCAGAGGTCGCGCTTTCAGCCACTACCCCCAAACTCTGGAGCACTCTCCCTCAATCTCTGCACCTCGCCCCCCCCGCTCACTCTCTCTCCCCCTTTTCAAACAGCCATGGGTTGAGTGACCGCTTTATGATTACTCTTATTTATTTTGATTATTTTTAAGGGATTATTATTATTACACCCGTAAATTAGTCACATAAAGGAAAAAGACTTCCTGCAACAACAACAACAAAATTATATTTATAGAGCACCTTTCACATGGCGCTGTCAGGTTGGGACCCAAGAAAAGGGGAGGGGCAGGGTAGGGGGGAGTGGCGGGAGAGTATTGGGAGGGAGGGAGAGAGTTGGGAGGGGAGGGAGAGTGTGGGGAGGGAGAGAGTCGGGAGGGGAGGAAGTTGGGAGGGCGGCAGAAGGCACAGTCAAAGAGGAGGGGCTTGAGACCGGCCTTGAAAGAGGCGAGGGAGGGAGCAAGGTGGAGGGACTGTGGAATGGAGTTCCAGAGTGTGGGGGGCAGAAAGAGAGACTGAAAGCCCGTCCGCCAATGGGAGGGTGGAGCGGGGGGGGGACAGAGCAGGCCACCGGGACTCACTAACAAACATTCTCTCTGGTGCATTAGCTGAAACTCCTGGATAATTTGGACAGAGCCATTGATAAGTTATATCACCAATGCGGCAACCTCAGCCCAAACCTGAGCTCTGTTCATAAGCTGGCCAGCATCGAGAACGAGATCAACAGGCTGATGGACGTGATCGAGACCGGCACGCCCGAGAAGACGGAGAAGATCAAGAAGCAGAAGCTGAAAGACATGCGGGAGAGGTGAGGAGATATTTGTTTCCAAGTTGCTAAATGTTTACACAAGTCTAACCCACTCCTCGAAGGGGTTCCTGTAGTTCAGTGATTAGAGCACTCACCTTACAAACGTGAGAGCCCTGTGTTTCGAATCCAGGCAGATCAGGGCAAAACTATGGGCAAGTTTCCTTACTCCAAACACATGCCTCGTAATAATCCATGAAAAAAAAACACAATCAAATTTGGTCATTTTCAACCCATGGCTGTTTGTGGGGACGCTGCTGTGCACAATTGGCTGCCGCGCTTCACCCACAAAGATACAGTCAATTCACTTTACAGTATATTCTGTGAAGCGCTTTGAGATTTTGATAAGATGTGAAAAAAGCGCTATATCAAATGCAAGGATTATTATTATTAACCTGAGAGAGCTGAGCTACACAGCACAGCGGTGACAGTGGATACAGTACAGCAACACCCAGAGCTCAGTGACTAACACTAGAGGGCAATTCAGTTCTTTTTCTGCTGTGAAAATCCACTCAGCTGATAACAGGAGAAAATAAATCACGGAGCAACAATAATCCTTGCATTTGATACAGCGCCTGATCACATTTTCGAGACGTTGCACAGAAACGCTTCACAGGGCATAACACTAACCCTTGCAATTGATAATAGCGCTTTTCACGACTTTGCGACGTTGCAAAGCACTTCACAGCAAAGGGAATCGATTGTATATTTTGCGAACGAAACGCGGCAGCCGATTGTGCACACACAGCAATGTCCCCACAAACAGTCGTGGATTGAGTGACTGAATTATTATACTATATTTTTAAGGGATTCTTACCTTGAGAAAAGTGATCCACCAATCGACTGACCACCGTAAAGTGAATTGACTGCAGTTAATTTGTGGGCGAAACACGGCAGCCCATTGCACCCAGCAGCGACCCCCACAAATAGCCTTGGGTTGAAATGACCAATTTTATTATTGTTTTTTTTTGAGGGATTATAAACAGAGGTGGAGTAAGGAAACATCTGACAGTGCCAGGTCCTCTCGCTCGCGGGTGCTGTAACTACTTGTGTTTATACAGTGCTCTTCACTCCGAAAAACGTAGGGCCTGAATAAATGGTCGGCTTTGGTGACAGGTGTGTTCTCTGTTCCCATTGTTTCCTCGCCCCCAGGCAACGTGGTGAAATTCTGTTGCTACTAAAACAGGAACGAGACAGAAAACGGGCAAAGATACTCGAAACCACCCAAAAAGCAAAGAGAGTAGTACGTATCTCAGCAACCAACAACCTACCCCCCTGCTCTTACCCCCCTCCCCCCACTCTTACCCTAACTAGCCCCCACTCTTACCCCACAGCTTTGCACATATTTTCCTTTTCAAGTCCACCCCCCACCTATCCAATTCCCTATTGAAAGCTGTTATGGAATGTGTTCAGCTGATCCTAACCTCAGTTTTCTCCCTTTTTCCCCAACAGCCGAGCCGAAAGCTCATGTATCGTTCCAAACCTTCTGAAAGCAAAACAGTCAAGAAAAATATAGTGTGGTTCTCCCGTTCTGATCAGTACACCGAGGATTTTTTACTCTTAAAATAATGCAGTTATATATACCGTATATATCAAACGCAAGTATTATTATTAAAAATGGGCTGTTTTTGTATTTTGTCAAATTATTCCTTTATCCGTTGATTGTATTTAACATTAGTTAGTTTGTATCCTTATCCTGATTAATACTATTATCAATTCAAGGATTATTATTAGAAGTCTCAATTTAAAGGGGAGGTGGGGGGAGTGGCAACAGACTTGTCAGAGAATTAATCGTTACATCACTGTGTACGTCCCTCCGCCCCACAATTTTCAGGGAGAAAATTAAAAAGCAGTGAGTTTGCGTTGCAAAGATGTCACATCTGCCGTAATTCGGTTATTTTGGTTTCTGTCCATGGCAGGGTTGATTTCTGAGATTACAATCAATCAGATATAAAGTTCCCCTGTGTTCAGCTCATTATTACTAACATTATATTGGTACAGTCGTCTGAAGCAGGTGTTATACAGTGTGAGGAATTATTATTATTACTTGTCCCAAGGGTCAATTGCACCTGAGATTTAAGAACAGGTGGTTCTTTGCTCCTCTGATAAGGGTAAGGATGAAATGTTTTTATTGAGTCAGTAGCCCCCAAACATTTTATGCTGATAAAAGTTACATTGACATATGTATTGCCTGTTAGCCGGGTTTTGCTGTGTTTTTGGTTGTTGACACAACGCGGTTTAGTTTAAACATCAAAGTAGAATAACAGAAATGGCAAGTTTACCTTTTTTTTTGCAAAACACAATATTTGATGATTCTTATTATTAAAGTGAAAAAACATATTTTTTGTGATTCTTATTATCTTATTATTCTGATTATCTTATTATGATTATCTTATTATTGGAGCTTATTATGTGATTCTTATTATTCTTCTTATTAACCGACAATCGATTCCCTGCGTGGGATCGATTGTCGGGCTAGGCCCGTCACAAACAACAACTTTGATTTATATAGCACCTTCCACACTGGACGGTGTCTCAGACCGTTTGAAGCACAACAACGTGCCACTCTCAAATTCTAACTATTCCATTCTCAGTTTTCACACCAAACTAATTTTGGAGGGGGTTAGGGGACACTCATTTGATGTAACTTCCTCCTTCTCCACTTCAGTTTTCTAGACATTCACAAGCATCTCATAGCATTATGACCTAATGTGAAATGTGCGGATAAATTTAAATTCGCCCTCAAATATGTAGTCTGTTGTAGTGACTTTACAGGATATTCAGTGAAGCGCTTTGAGATGTCTCCATATAAAGTGCTTATATCAAATATAATTATTATAGTATTATTATTTTCTGACAAACCCAGCGCCCCCCCCCCACTCCCTCCGGGCAGTGTTCCAGAGCGCTTGGCAGTGACGGAGCACGACACCGAGCCAGGGGGAGGGGCAGGAAGCTCTTCAGGTGCCACCTGAAGATGGGGAAGGAAAGGGGGGCAAAGGCAGATATATTCTCAAAGCATGTGATAGATCTACACTTCCCATCTTACCTGTATATGTAGGTAATCCATTAATTTTGAACAGATTCTCTCCTTACAAAAAAAATGAAACCAGTTCATAGACCAGGGCTAGATTTATCCCAACAAAGTAAAGAGATTATTAACTATTTAAGTGTATTTCTGCATATTAAATTGCACCAATATTTGAAGTCGCCTTTTATTAGTTCAACTTGTGTCTGAATCTTCACACACACACATACATGTCACCACAGTTATATTTGTCTGTATTGTATTGCAGAATCCAGGCAAATCTCCCGTCTTTAGAGCACATACAAGTCAGTGACTGAGTCAGTCCAACAACTAACCATGCCAACATATCATCGCTGAAAAAAGTACAAAATAATTACACATTTTTATGTATATAAAAAAAAGCAAAATTATTCTCTCATTTCTCCATCCTCTTCCTCCTCTTCCACTCCCCTGATGTATAGGACATTGTTACACCTGAGCAAAAAGATAACAAATTAAAGTTACCTGCACTTGTCTTAATTACACACGCAACAGAACACAGGCACGAATTGCCACAAATCAAACACTGGTTAATCCTGACCTAACCACCCAGCCCCGAACATGTGTCTGGAGCTTGTGCAAACAACTGCACATCATCATTATCATGTTAAGCTCCTGTAGCCCAGTGGTTACAGCACTCACCTTACAAGCGTGAGACCTGTATTCGAATCGAGGCAGATCAGGGTGAAACCTTGGGGAAGTTTCCTTACACCACCCAACATGCGTAATAATAATCCCTCCAAAAAAACACCATAATAAAATTGGTCATTTCAATCCATGACTGTTTGTGGGGATGTTGCTGTGCGCAATTGGCTGCCATGTTTCGCCCACAAATATAGTTAATTCACTTTTCTGTGCACAATTCACAAGGATTATTATTATCTCGCACGTGTAGATTACATCACTCGTGATATACAATGTGGCTCAAATATTTCTGTGTACAGGCAGACCCCACTTAACGAGGCACGGTTAACAAAAGTTCACTATAACGAGGGTTTCTATTTGTACCACTTCTCCGCTTAACAAAGGCTGCTTTCGCTATAACGAATGTTTACACACACTTTAAATCTCGCGGCTTCTCATGCACAGCTTCTCATGGGTAGCGTCTCTCCCGGGTGCCCCAGCAACACACGCTCAGTCTTTAGCGTGCCACATTCAGTCCAGTGCAGCCCCTCCCATATGGGAGGAACTTAAGCAGCAGGATGCTTCCTGACTTCAATAATAGTAAGTCGAGGACTGTCTGTATTTTATTGTTTATTGTTGTATTTACTAACATTTTAATATTTTATTCTTGTATTTAAAGTTGTGTAGCCTTCAATAGCAGTTATATCTACCTTAGGCCTTCACTAGTACAGGTTGAGCGCCCTGAATTCGGGCCCGTAGCCAAGCCGGTTTTCGTGTTTTTCCGGACTTCGGAACGTGTTTCTGATGTCTGAAATCTGGAAACGCCCGATCCCAGGTTTGGGTATTTCTGGACTTCGGAACGCCAGAAGCGCGTCACGAGTCCGGAAATGCCTGGGCCCAGGTTGCGATATTTCAATGCGGTGACTGTGAAGACCTGGCCTGGAGCAGATAGGATTGCCGTTTTTATTCCTGCAATTTTTGTCACATTCCGGATTACGGAACTCCGGACTTTTGGCTGCTCAACCTGTACAACGAAAATGTTAGCTCTGGGAACTGCTAGGAACTAAACTGATTTTAGCGGGGAGGCTCGGGGCGGCGTTTTGGCTTCAGCCAAATACAGTAATACAGTTAAACTCTCGCTTAACAAAATTTTCACTTAGCAAAGGGTTTTAAAGTCCCTAACCCCTTCGTTAAACGGGGTCTACCTGTATTTCTAAATAAAGTTACAAATTCTTACCTTATAAGAACTTCTCCAAGATGCCCTGCCAGTGCACTGTCAATGTATTCCTCTGTATTCGCCAACTTTAATAAACGAAACAATATTGAGGTTTCCCCCGAATTACTAACAACAACAACAACATTGCACTTATATAGCACCTTTCACGTCGGGAGGACGTCCCAAAGTGCTGAGCGGGGGGGGAGGGGTGTGGAGGGTCGGGGTAGGGGGAAAGGGAAGGAGAGTGGGAGAGGGGGAAGAGTTAGTGGAGCAGCCAAAGGTGCGGTCGAAGAGGAAGGTCTTGAGGTCGGCCTTGAAAGAGGAAAGGGAGGAAGCGAGATGGAGGGACTGCGGGGTGGAGTTCCAGTGTGGGAGCAGAGCGGCTGAAAGCCCGGCCGCCGATGGTTGGTCGGTAGATGCGGCGCAGACCTGAGTCTGCTGAACTGAGGGTGCGGACAGGCTGATAGCGAGACAGTAGGTCAGAGAGATAGACTAACATCGCAAAGTATGTGACATGTGAAAAGTGCTATACCAAATGCAAGGATTATTATTATTATTAGTGGCAAATGAAAGCACCCAGGTTCAATTCCCGGGCAGAGAAATACCTCAGGTAAGTTTTCCTACTCCACGCGCCCCAGCTTTCAGTAGGAACCCGGCTGTTGGTCAATTGGCGGATCACTTTCCGGGGATAATAATCCATTACAAAAAAGTTTTTTTTTCTATAATAGGGTTGAAAATCCTTGACTGTATATTAGGGAACGGCGATATGGGAATTTTCCGAATATGGATATATCGGTCGGCTCATATCGAGATATACCGAAATATCGATATTTTTAGTTTTTTCGTACTGCGCATGCAGTACGTCTGTGTCTCTCTCCCTCTCCTATCCCATCCCATCTCTATCTATCTGTATATTATCACATCCACCCCGTCTCTCCCCCCCCCCCCTCCGTCCCTCTCTCGCACCCCCCACCCCCGTCGTCTCTCTCCCCCACCCACCCCCAGCCATCTCTTTCTCCCTCCCCCACCCCCCGCCGTCTCTCTCTCCCTCCCCCCGCAGCCGTCTCTCTCCCCCTCCCCCCAGCCGTCTCTCTCCCCCTCTCCTCCCCCTCCCGCCGTCTCTCTCTCCCTCCCCCCCAGCCGTCTCTCTCCCCCTGCCCCCAGCCATCTCTCCCTCTCCTCCCCCCCAGCCGTCTCTCTCCCCCTCTCAGCCGTCTCTCCCCCTCTCCCCCCCCCCCAGCCGTCTCTCTCCCCCCCCCCACCCCCCGCCGTCCCTCTCTCGCACTCCCCACCCCCGTCGTCTCTCTCCCCCACCACCCCCAGCCGTCTCTCCCCCCCCCCCCCAGCCATCTCTCCCCCTCTCTTCCCCCCGCAGCCGTCTCTCTCCCCCTCTCCCCCCCCCAGCCGTCTCTCTCCCCCCCAGCCATCTCCCCCCCCCAGCCGTCCCTCTCTCGCACA